>CM053787.1:1009292302-1009344802 GCA_028749045.1 Cupressus sempervirens | reverse complement strand
GGATCTAAGAGCCTATCTGCATGTAGTCCTATCTCCAAGCCATCATACCATTGTCCATTTGCTATCATGGGATGGAAGAGTGGTCCAGGTGCTTTTACCACCCAACCATGGAGTGGTTAGCTCCCTAAGGTTCTCCAGTTAAGAAAAACTACTCGACCCTGCGACAAGAAGGCTAGCAACTCGGAACAATTGTGTTAGGAGTTAGTTTGAAGCATGAATGTTGATGATATTCCTATAGGGGAGTATTGTAGATATGTTACTATGATGATATGTTACATTCATGACTGAGTTTGTCATTGCTGTCAACATAGCAGTTTTCTGTGGTATCTGACAAAAGAACAGTGGAAAGATCAAGTTGGTACGGACGACTAGTTGAGTATTCTAACTACCTGAGGTTATGAGAGATACTTCCAAGTATTTGGTAGATGCAGCTAATTTTAGAAGAAGAATGGATAAGTATAGCAGAAGTTATGATAATTTTGGTGATCTTTGTTCTAAGATAGAGTTTACAAAGGCATGTTTTGGTAACCTTGTTATATCTCTTAGCAGAGTTGATATCTTGAGGATCGAGGTTGAGGACGTGAAGAAGACATGTTGGTGATGATGTGGCTAAGCTCGCTCATTCTAATATTGTGTGTATGGAAAGTTATTCAATTTGCAAGGCGAAAGAATAATGTTATCGCTAAGTGTAACGTATTCTTAATGTGGTCCTATAATAATTAATTGAGAAGGTCTAACAGTTGACTTAGGGAATTTTTTTGAGGACTTGGTATAAAGGAAGGACATTTTCCTTTATCTTGGCAAGGAAAAATATGATTTTATGATTGATGATAAGCAACACAGAGTGTGAAATGCAAAGTTCAGCAGAGCAGTACAAAAGTGAAGGAAAGTTCACTATTGAGGATTTGTTGAGTGATTCGAGGTTTGATATTTGGATCTGAGGTTCCTGACCTAGTCTACAAGGTCTAACAGTGATTGGTTTGGTTGATAGAAGAAAGGAAAGAGGAAGATAATAGTAAATTACTTATTTGAGCAGTGAGCTCTTCTTGTAGTTGACATTGCATGTTTGGGTAGTGGACTCATCTTGCATACATTTTACCACAACTCCTAATAGGGTTGGAATCTCTAAATAGAGATTCAAAGTCTCATAAAAGGGACTCTATGTACTAAATATTGTAATAGACTTCTAACAGGGTCCATCCTCTAACAAGGAATATTTATATTAGTACATCATCTTATGGGCATCATTCCCACCGGGGTTTTCCCTCTGATCAAGGGTTTGCCTAGTGAACATATTTAGTGTAATTGTCTATGTACATTTTATTATGGTTGTTGTTCACCTTGGTTGAATGGTTAAGTTTTTTTAAAGAAGATAAATGTTTTAATTGTCAGATAATTGATTCAACCCCACCCGCCCCCCCCCTCAGTTATCTTGTTGGACTATTGTTTCTAACAAATTGGATCGGAAAGATCTGGTGCAACCATGTGAAACATACACAATCTACTTTCACATATGTTTATTGAAACATACACAAGGATGTGGAAGAGGGAGAAACAAAATACTTTAACCTTGCATCTCAAACATATGCATAAATTTGTTTTACCAAGCTTGGCCAAGCTTCATGAACCAACATAAATGTAAAAGACTAGTAGGTAATTTCAAAGGAAAACAATACAAATTCCTATTAGTTACCCTCCTCTTTAAACCCACATTCAACACCCCTTCCTAAAATCAAAATAAAACAAATGCCTTATTGAATTACAACTCTTACCTTGTGGTATATCTTAACTACATAAATACTAGTAAAGGAAATTTTCAATACTATGTAACATGATTCAGTATTCACTAGTTTCTAGTAAATCAAGCAAAAAAAATTTATTCAATCAACAAGATAAGGATTCAATCATCAGAGACTAATCCATAAGTGAGTCTTTCCAAAGACCATCTATTGTACCCAGGGAGAACTATACCTAATAGTAAGGATGAGTAAAGTTATCACTAATCAAAGGTAAAGACATTTCCATGTTCAAGAAGAAGAAGAACTTCTCAATCTTTCAACATTTCTTTATATATATGAATAAAGCTTGGATGGAATTACTCATTCACAAAGTCTTTCCCAACAATTATGAAATAAAATAAAGATTATGAACTTATAGGGGTTCTACGATGGCATTGAAAGAAAGTCATGATAACACTACTGAAAAGACATGAGATCTGAGTGTACCTAGCTCACATTCATGAAAACCATTAAACAAGACAATATCCTCCATATAAATTCTTGCAGTGACCATAAAAGGCTTCATAATAAGGACATTTTGGTGATTAAAGAAATTTGGCGGTTTAAAATACCTTTAAAACCAACTAGTTCACTAATTTAGATTGTAACACTAACATATATATTGGTCTTCTTGGTTCGAATGGGGTTTAGTTTTGGATGAAGACTGTATAGGGATAACAAAAGATAAAATGGAGTTGCTAGTGCTAATTGTTGGTGTAAATAAGTATTTACTTATTACACTTAAGTTTACTTAGGTTAATGCATTATTCAATTATTTTGCATTATTTTATTTGTGAGACACTTAGGAGTTTGTGCACTCTTGTGTGATGTCATGATGACATCATGAGGGTCCACACCTCTTTTAAGCACATGTTGTCTACAAAATAGGAATCTTCTACACACATATGACACTTTTTCATTCTTATCCATTCATCTAGAATTTTGGATAAGGTGCTTAGTTGTCTTATCTTCTAGTTGTTTCTAGAGACATTCTAGGTGCTTCCTGAGAGGCCTTTATATACAGGCACTCCTAGTGTGTTTTAAGATCACATTCTGAATAGAGCAATGTATTCAGACATACTTTGATTAATTGATCATATCCATTTTTGGTCTACAGTTGTGCTTGTGTTTGAGTTCTTAGTTCCTGGGTGAATATTTCCCTTAGGAAAATTCTTACATGGTATTAGAGCAACTTGGGACTCTCTCATCACATAGCCATTTTGAGACCACGCTTGCTTCATCACCTCAGCCCAAATTTGGAGTGCTGCAAAAATTGGGAGTGTCTAGACCTAGATCTGACCTTGCCATGGCATCCAAAATGTTGATTCAATGAAAATTGGCTACAAAGTTGCCTACCCTAGGCCAAAGTCGATTGTGAGGCAAAATTTTTTTTGCAAACCGACACCTGAAGGACCGATTTGCAAAATTGGTATGATCATTTCAGATCTGTACATTTAATTCTTAGATCTAATTTTTTTCATCTACATCGCTGCTATTTTTTCAGATTTGCATTATTTTTTGGAAATTTTTTGGCCATGGGGCCATAGGAGAGATTTTTTGCAGGTGAAGATTAAAGCTTGTTGGTGCAAATTTGATATTTAAATCACATTTAGAAGGTCCAAAACCCCCCAGATCGGATTTTGTTTCATCCAAATCAGACATTTGAGGCAAAATCTAGAGTGATTTGTTTTTTGGAGGCACGACGATGATTCAAAAAAAAATAACAGCAGCAATGATGTTCAAACAACGATATCTTCTTAATACGGACTCCTTTTTGCGAGCAATTGTTTTTTTTTTTGGGTAGGATTTCGTGATCTACACATTGGTGTAGGTGGTTTGAGATCTCTATTTCTGACTTTTTCTGCAACTCCAAAATCTCAAATTTTGCCACTTAAAATGCTTGGTATGGGCTCATCTGGACTCCAAATCAGCTTTCATTTTTTTTTAAAGTGCATTTTTTTTGTCTACTTTCTAGATCTAAAATCACATTATAGGTTCAGTAGATAGAAATACTACTTTCAAAAATTGGCCCTAAATTGGCAAGTGACTATCAAGTGCTCAAATCATTCATTAGGGGGGGGTTCTTTGATTTTTTTTGGAGGTTTCTTTGATTGGTCCATCATGGAAGAGTCAAATTTGATCTACTTGACACCAGATAACTATAAGGAATGGAGTCAACTTATGGTCAAATATCTCTCTCAGCACAATGTACTACCATATGCGCCAGATCTTGAGTATACTGTTGATCAAGTTGACCTCCTTATTCCTACTCTTTATCGCTATATGGAGTATAAAGTGCTAAAAAATATGTTCAAAATTAAGTCATCTGATCCATATGTTTTATGGATGTATCTCTCGGAGCATTATGGAGATCCAACTATTCCTCCATTCCCAAAAGATCCTCTTCCACCAATTGCAGCTGACTCCTCTTCAGATGAGATCACAACTCCAACTCTCGTTGCTCCTACTGATCCTATTTCAGCCATAGATGCTTTTGAATTAGTGTAGCAGGATGCTTTATGTCTTCCTACTCTACCTTTACGTGAAGGCTTCCTCTCAGACATTGCACAGTTGTTCATGGAGTCTCACATTGAAGATGTGGGAGATATTCTTGATGACATTCGTCTTCTTTTTGAGGCGGATACTTCATCCTTTTCTGTAGTGACAGATTCATGTACTTCAACACTATAGGGTACTCATGGTCTTCCAGGTGATGATTTCTTGCCAAAAATTTCAATTCTATTCTTGGAGTCACACACAGTAGATATGTGATACTTTTATGATGATTTCTCACTTATCTTTGTTGAGGAGTCTTCTATAGTTGTTGATAGGGCCCACTCTGACCCTCAACTCCATGCTCTACATGATCAATCCTTCCATATTGGTGTAATTGTGAATTCTTCTTTACAACATCTACATGAGGTCTCTTCATCAGTTGAGAAGACTATTGGTTTCCTGAGACAGGTTCTACCTCCTTCCTTGTTCGATCTGCACTTCTCTTCAGCAGTTTTGGAGGAAGCCATCATCAGTATCGACACAGGGACTTTTGAATAGGTTTTAGAGATACTAGTCATCATAGAGATTCCTTCTCCATCCAGGGGACACATCTCACAAGTACCCTTGCATTTGTTTCTTCTAAAGGGGCGAACCATTGTCCAAAGGTCGTGGATCAACTTCTACATCGGAGCATTTCTCACTGATCGACACACTACTTTTAGGGGTGGGGGACTACCTCATCTCCTTCTTCTCCTTTTTGGGGTGGATTTTTTCCTTATAGGAGGTTTTGTCCTTCTCCATTCTTTCTTGTACATACATGGATGTATGTTGTAATGGGGGGGTCTTGATTACTCCATCCATCAATGCATCCTTATTCATCTCTCTTTTTGGGGGAGGGTTTTTCCCATGAGGTTTTCCCTCTTTCCCCACTTTATTTGCATCTTTATTATGTACATGGGTACCTAACATGGCCTATTAGACCCATTCTGTATCTTCATCTTAGTTCGTAAGCTTAAGGGCATTCCCCTAAGTTGCACTTAAGGGGGGGGGGGGGGGGTGTTGGTATAAATAAGTATTTACTTATTACACTTACTTAAGTTTACTTAGGTTAATGCATTATTTAATTATTTTGCATTATTTTATTTGTGAGACACTTAGGAGTTTGTGCACTCTTGTGTGATGTCACAATGACATCACAAGGGGTCCGCACCTCTTTTAAGCACATGTTTTCTACAACACAGGAATCTTCTACACACATATGACACTTTTTCATTCTTATCCATTCATCTAGAATGTTGGATAAGGTTCTTAGTTGTCTTATCTTCTGGTTGTTTCTAGAGACATTCTAGGTGCTTCCTGAGAGGCCTTTATATACAGGCACTCCTAGTGTGTTTTAAGATCACATTTTGAACAGAGCAATGTATTCAGACATACTATGATTAATTGATCATATCCATTTTTGGTCTACAATTGTGCTTGTGTTTGAGTTCTTAGTTCTTGGGTGAATTTTTCCCTTAGGCAAATTCTTACACTAATGTTCAATTCAACCAACAACAATAGTAAGAAGATTTTATGTCAATAACTTTTGCATATACCAAGCTCCAAAGCAGTGAATAAGAAGACATCGCTAGTAAGGAAAAAAATTATGACCTCTCAGTGAAAACATGTTGTAGGGAAGCTATTTAGATGAAAAATGACAGATTGAGAGATATTAATTTCAGGTAATCGAATCATCAAAAGTTAAAAATTTACCTTATTCAAACAACTAACAACTAAATGAAAAATGTTTCTAACTATGTTGCATTTCTACCAAAGGCAGCCAATTAAAGGAGGAGAAATAATCACTTAAAACAAATCAATATACCTGTTACTTTTTAAGGTAAGCTCTTACAATAAGATAATCAATTTTCATACTATACAATGTTGATTTTTTTTTGCCAAAGGAAACTAAAACACATCTAAGTCATTCTAGTGTTTTCACTTGTAGACAACCTTAACTGAAATTATTCACAATTAAATGAGAACAAAGTTTTCTAGTTATGGGTCTATGGAAGCTTACATGATTTTACTTCTAATGCAAAATAACAGAGGTGGAAGGAAAATTGAAATAGATGAGCACTTGTTGTGCCTCAAGCCAACATTTAATAGTGAATGTTTAGCTTATAAAAATGACATTTCTATGCTATTCTTCTATCAACAAAAATGATATGAACATATTACTATTAACAAAATATATCAACCATGAACAAATTAGCATTTTATACATAAATGGGAACCTATGGTTTTGTAGTTGAGACTCCTATTGTTGGTGGATAAGTCTCCTATCAACTTGGCTAACACCTAGTTTTCTAATTGCCTTCTTTCACCTTTCCTTTTGATTCAACAAAAAATCTTGAATGCTTTTCTTTCTCTCCAAGAAAAATCCAACTCCTTCCTCTTTGTCCAAACCTGACAAATTTCATTTCTTGAGTCCTTAGCACATATATTAAATTTAGGATGCCTTCTCCATTTCTTTCAAATTCCCCCTCTCCGTATCTTTTCTCCCTCCTATTTTTCTTTTAAAATAATCCCCCTCCTCAAAGTTGTGGTTCCTTTTTCTTTGCATGCCCATTATGAAGACTTAATTAATCAGTTAGTGTTTAATTCATTTCCATCATAGTTGGAGCTATAACTCTAGTTTAAAATTGAGGATGAAATATTCACTTAGTGTTCTATTAATTACCCATAATTTCAATATCTAATCTAGCATTTCAAATTTGAGTATTTAATTACCAATTGAATAATTTAAGAGAAAAATACTAAATTTTAAAACCTAAATTAGAATAATTCAAATAAAAATGAATTAAGTGTGTGTGTGTGTGTGTAACTACACCATACCATCCGAACCAACCCTGTCGAGGAGCTAAACTCCTCTACCTCAACCATCCTTTCGCATTTAGTACCTATACACTCACAAACTCGCATAGGCCAAAGAATCAATATTGCCAACATAATGATAAATAAAATAACATCTTCAATATGATATCTCTTATCAAAATCCAAAACATTATTTTCATTTAAATAGTATGAATTCTAGACATTCATCATTCATCATAACATATAACATGTAAATACAACCCAAATATTAGCCAACATGTCGCTTACTCAAAAATCAATTATATAATGACTATCATAATGACAAGTTAATTAAATTACCCATCTAATAACATCATCAATCAAAGTCTAATCAAATTCTATAAAGTATTCAACTCAAGTCAAGTCATACAAAGTCAAACATACTCTAAGAGTCGAACTGATAACATATCCTAATAAAAAGCATGTCAAAAAGTGAGTCATGACATCCCTCCCCACTAGGAAGGGATATCGACTCGATATCCATCAATATCCAATGATCAACATAACATAATTTAAGAAACTACAACAGTAATATAAAAGCACTAATCTAAGTAAAAAGATATGGAAAAGACTGATGCATATCATCAACATCCTCCCATGTAGCATTGTCAATAGAGAGCTATTCCCCTTGGACCTTATATTGCAAGATGTCTATGTCATGCACTCAGATAGTGCACTCATCTATGAGGTAGGTAGGTAAAACCTGCACCACCCTAAATCCTGAACCTACAAGGAACACCGATCAAGAATATCAGACATATCAGGATGATATGGCTTCAACAACAAAACATGAAAAACATTATGGATACAAGCTAGAGATCACTAGTACATTTGAGACCATTTTTTGACCATTAATGGTCAAAATTTTGACCCAATTTTTGACCAAACTTTGACCAACTTCAACCAACCCATTGGTCTGAATTTTTTCAGTCGAAATTTCGACCAACCTTATGTTGGTCAAAATTTTGACCAATACGTTGGTCGAAAAACCTCAATTGCCATTTGCAAGTTCTGACAGGAATTGGTCAAAATTTTGACCAATAAAGGTAGAAATTTCCACCAATGAAGGTCAAAATTTTCGACCAAGCAAGGTAGAAATTTTGACCAACGAGGGTTAAAAATTTTGAGGATTAAGGTAGAAATTTCAACTAATGAAGGTCAAAAATTTTGACTAGTGAAGGTCAAAAATTTCGACTAATGAAGGTAGAAATTTTGACCAACGAAGGTCAAAGAAGTTGAACCAAAAAAGGTAGAAATTTCGACCAATAAAGGTCAAAAATTTTGACCGACGAAGGTAGAAATTTCTACCAACAGAAAGGTGTAAATTTTTTTTCAGGCATTCTATAAAACAGTCACATGTCTTGCGTATGATATGGCATTTTGCATGCATCCTGCACTCTCTCATCCGGCTGATGATGGATTACAGAGAGTGATCTGAAACCATGATGCTAAAAAACACACACAATCAAATCCAAAATGAACTTGCATTACAAATGGATTGTGGAAATCTGATATTGTTAATTTTGCATGCATGTCTACCAGGACAAATATATGTTTAAGTTGTGATTGTCCTGGTAGACATGCGTCCAATTTTACCAATATCAGATTTCCACAATCCATTTGTAGTGCATGTTCATTTTGGATTTGATTGTGTGTTTTTAGCATCATGGTTTCAGATCACTCTATGTAATCCATCATTAACCGGATGAGAGAGAGTGCAGGATACATGCAAAATGTCATATTCATACGCAAGACATGTGACTATTTTATAGAATGCCTGAAAAAAATTTACCAGTGAGTTGGTCAAAATTTTGACCAGATAAATTTTGACCAATGGGTTGGTCAAATTTGGTCAAAAATTTGATCAATGAAGGTCGAAAAATGAACCCAAATGCACTAGTATGCTCGCCAAGTTGACTCTTTGAGTTCGATCATCAAGTCATCCCACCAAAGTGCCTCAACAAGGTCAATCTTTAGGTCTGCTCATCAAGCTTACTCACCAAGTCAGCTCGCCATGTCACATCTCTAAGTGGCCTCGCTAAGTCGGCTCACCAACTTGCCCCACCAAGTTGCCACTTTAAGCCCACTCACCATGTTAGATCGTCAGGCTGGCTCCCAGCCAAGTCAGCTCACCAAGCTGACAATTGAAGTATGCTCACCAAGTCGACTCTCTAAGTTTTCTCACCAAGTCCGCCCCCTAGGCCAACTCTCCAGGTCAGCTCACCAAGTCACCCCCACCCAGTCACCTCAACGAGTTGACTCATTAAGTCAGCTCACGAAGTCCACTCACCCAATGGTTTTACCACCTTGCCCCACCAAGTGGGCTCACTCAATGTGCTTACGAAGTTGCCCCATACAGTTGCTTCTCTAAGCTCGCTCACCATGTAAACTCACTTGGTCGGCACGCCAAGTTTTGTCATCAAGTCACCCCACCAAAGCACCTCATCAAGGTTAGTCTTTAAGTACACTTAGTAGGTCAGCTCACCAAGTTGCTTTGTGAAGTCGCCTGACCAAGTGGCCTCGATAAGTCAGCTCACCAACTTGCACCACCAAGTTGCCACTTTAAGTCGACTTGCCATATCAGCTTGCCAAGCCGACTCTCATAGTCAGCTCGCCAAGCTGACAATTCAAGTACGCTCACCAAGTCAACTCTTTAAGTTTGCTCACCAAGTCCGCCCTAGGTCAACTCTCCAAGTCAGCCCACCAAGTCACCCCCATCGAGTCACCTCAATGAGTTGACTCTTTAAATCAGCTCACCAAGTCTACTATTCAAGTACGCACGCCAGGTTAGCTCGCCAAGTCCACCAAGTCATGTCACCAAGTTGATTGTTCCAGCTTTGTTACTTTTATACCAACTAAAGCATGTGCTTGGACTATTGACTTGACCTATCAGAGGCTCTGCAAATGATTCTTCTTTTACATTGATAGAAGGAAGTGTATAGCCTAAATTTTTTTTTGTACTTGTAGAGTTAAGGGCACTATTAAAAAATGGCCCAATTCCTGATGTTGATGGTTGAACTTCCTAAAATAAGAAAAGATGACATCAATGCATCAAGCAAATTGTGATGTGCTCTACTTTTCTAACAGAAATATTGGAAAAGCACCCAAATGCTATTGTAATAATCAATAAAGCACACAAAATAATAATATGAAAGATTAAATTGTATAATGAACATATAACCCAGTCAGACTTAAGCCAAGAAATATGACATAACTTCACATTTCATTACTTTGTAAGTCCAATAAGCAGGAAAGCCAACCTGGTTTAATATAGTTTTTCCAATTATAGTTACCTTTTGGTCAACTTAACTAAATTGCTAATATAATAATATTTTTAGCTCAAAAAAGGGACATGTCCCCTTCTCAGTCTTAATGCATATTAAAAACTTGGTGTATGCAATGTAAAGGCGGAAGGCAATTCAATGATCATTAGCCATGCCATTCAAAGCAGGAGATTTTCAAACTGGACAAGCATCAATATTAAACAAAAACATTGATTTATCCTATATCGTCAAGCCCTTTCCCTACACCATGTATATAGAATTGAGAGAAATCAATGATGAAGCAACTAATCAACTAACTATACCATTGATAAAGAAGTGGAGTGCGTAATTGACAAACATGTAGATGCGTAGAAATCTTTTGATACTACAAAATTATTAAAAAGTTGTTGTCTCCAGCATTGATCTTCAATCATATAGTTTGGCAAAGGGTAAAATTTCATAGGATTTGGCCTTACACGATAAATTATTGATCAACAACATTGGTGACTTGAGAAGCATGCAAATAAACTGATTTCATAAAGAAACATAATGGGTGAGTACAAAAACTATAATGACATTTATGTAGGAAGAATTATGAACATTAAGTTGAAAGTGACATCTATGCTAGTTGTGATATTCATATCTGTTGATATATGACAGCTTCGATCAGATTATCTTCATAACAAGTCTAAAACTATACCAGCTTCATATCTAAGTAAGTTGAATCATGTGCATAATATATATATTCAATATCTTGTATATGGATCAATTATATTGGATTCACCGAGTTGCTGAACACCAACTAATCGTGACCTTTCACAATTAAGAGCCATGACTGATCCTAAAGTTGCTATTGAATATAATATATATATATGCTTTCCTGATGGGAAGATACACATTGAAATCAATAAATGTGACATACTTCCTACAGTTTGAAGATCATCATATTTGCAGAACAATACTTATCATCTTAATCAACTATCTCATTTTAGCTGGTATTAGAGCAAAATCTGGGAGACATAAAAGTTACAGTAGGATAGTCAATTGGCAGGTGAAAAGGATTCTAGTTGTCCTATATGAAAATAACTTCATGAAGCGATAATGGAAGAAGGGCGTTAACATTAGAGGAAGTATTTTAACACCTTCTTAAAATTGCAATATTAGAGCCACTCGATCTTAGGGGTCTTTCAAAGGACTAAAGTTGAATAAAAAATGGATTGCTGATAAACTTGAACTTATTATGAATATTTGGAGCACAGGTGGTGAGACAAGGAAGTGAGAGCACATGTCCCAAGTTTCAGATCTCCTGCACAGTGTTGTGAGATCAATGTTTGGATGTGTACTTGTGTAGGTCATAGTATAGGATGGAAAGCTTCAATGATGAATTAGAAGTCTATGTCACTCATGAATGTATATACAATGCTTCTTCACTCTTCGCATGGATGTCTTAACATCTGTGGCACATTTTGGGACCACTTGTAGCTCCCAATCCATGTTCAGGTTGTTGAACACTACAAAACTCAGGCGAGTTAGGCAATCAATTATCAATGTTGTGATAGATGCAAAACATGTTCAACATTCTTGTTTGCACTTCAATGTTGCTGAACGTCGGAGGGAGATAAGATGGACAATGCCAAGAAGAGATATTGGAGAGTGTTTGATGTCAATTCTCATGGGCACCACGACTTGGGAATGTTAGAATGCCAATGGTTGATTAATGTCAGTGCTCAAGTCAGCACCAAATGTGGGCACTGTCGATGTTTGATGTTTGTTCTGGCATTGTAGATTAATCAAAGTTTGGATCACATGATGCTTGAATATGGTTGCTTCAAGGAAATGTCACATGATGTGCTTAATCTGCTGATACAATGTTCTAGGAACATTTTGCACATCAAATGTCTAGTACAATCAACATTGAGATGATTTCTTTCAAGGCGCAGTAGAATATACTGAGCACTCCCTATTTAAAGATGAGGATTTGCAATGAACATGGTAGATGCTTGCAGATGATGCAAATTTAAGAGAAATACTCATCTTTCCAAGCACTTGTTGAATGGACTTTAGGGATGACACGATAATGCTGAGCTGGAGATGTATTGTTGGGTTTGATGGATCTATATGCTATTGGGGGATTGGGCTTGCTGGGTGGATGTGCAATGCTATGAAAAAGCTCTACAATAATTGACTTCTCTAGATTGAAGATAAAGATTCATGGTTGCTTGCCGTAGATAGCTCAGCCATGATATGAATGCTACCTATGTGGCTCAGCTGATCATTTGGAGTCGATTGGGTGGTTGCCAGGAGAGATATAAAGTAATAAAATTTGCATCAAATCAACCGGAGCTCTTGATTAATATCTTTCTTGTGATTTTATTGATTGCATTTGTACCTAATGAGAAATCACCATAACATATGAGGCAATCATTGTTGGGTAATACGAGCAGTCATCTAAGAAATTATCGCCATGCAAGATTATAGAATCATAATCAGAAGAAATAGTTTCATTTTTCAATAATGTTGTCCAATCTGCAAACTTAGTGTAAGAGAGGTCACAGGGAAGGACTTCCATCAAGCCAACTAGCTTGGAGGAGAAGTAGGAAATGAAACTAAGACAATTCTTGAAGAAGCGCCTGATGAAAACTTTCTTTCAAAATCATAGGCTCTTGTGGCATTGAATGAAGAAGAAGTCACTGTTGTAACTTTGAGGGGTTTGGGATCTTGCATTTGAACACCCTCATTCATTTGAATGCCCAAAGATATTTTTTTACAGGCACTGTACTTATGAGGCCTATGCCAAGTTCAAGATGTATCCAAAATTTTATAGTACAGAGGAAGTGAATGAGATCATAAATGATGAGTATGGGTTATCTAGAAAAGACTGAAAAGACTTTGAAGGGTTACTTGGCTTATTGTGGATTTGGACTCTTTCCTTACCTAAAGCAATTGTAGCATTAGGAATCTTCTTCGTTTGGTTTTATCAGCAATATCTACAAACTTGAGCTCACATGCACTAATTGAGCTGCCTAAGGAAGGAATTGTGGAGCATGATATTAGTGATAGGATAATGGATTATCTTAGTATTCCTTAGATGAATCAATTAACTGGATGGCACAAACTGCAAGGGAACGAGCCTCGTGATAATGGAAAATTGATGATAGTGTGATAGGGAAGAGAATTCAATAATAGAGGCTAAGTATACTTTATTTTCTAAGTATACTAACTTCTGCTAATTCTACTAACTGCTACTGATAATGGGGCTCCAGGACTGCCACTCCTTGTCCATGCTTGCATTGTATTATTCTTAATGAGAAGGGTTCAAAAAAGAAGACATTCCATTAGGCAGACCAAAAGGTCAAAGGAATAACCTCCAACTCGAGCACCTGAAACAACACAAACAAAACCAAAGTAACATAACAAAGTAGAAAGTCTACATGTAAAACTGAGCAAATAGAAGCTAGCAAAAAGTATGTAAGGAAGGGTTGGGTACTCCTAAAGCAATCTCTCCATGTAGATAAAAATGTTCCTAGTCTAAAACTCATGGACATGTAACAAAGATTTTGGAACTATTATCCCTTGCTTAGCCACCTCAAAAGTATGCATACAAGTGGCTTTGTCAACTGGCCTTTTCCTTCACTTGATCGTACACTCTTTGTATTCTTTTCCTTTTATGTTCTTGGCTATTTGGATATCTATGATAGCTTGAACTTCTTTTCTCTTCAGGGGCAGTTATCATACCCAACTTTTCTTGTAACCTTTTGAAGCTGCTCCTTGTTTTCACAATTTTGTTCTTGCTAACAATAATATGAATCAATATAATGATCATTAGAAAGGACTGAATTCACTAAATCATATTAACGAAGTAGAATTTTCTAAAATACAATGTTATTTCACATGATGATACTTTATATAAAAACCCTACTCAAATTATATTTTCATCTAATACAAACTAATTCAACTCTCTCTACCTCAAGAAACTTGAAGTCTGGTTGAAGAGTGAAACAGATTCCTTCTTGAGTCAGCAATGAGCAAATAACAAGACAAAACCTTTCAGGTATGCATATTGGATACTGGTACACGAGTTTGTTGAATTTTTTTGCAAATAGAGACTACACATTAATTTCATTAAAAATGAGATTGCCAATAGGAGTTACAACACATGAAAATTAAGAGAATAAATATAAGACTAAAGAGAGTGGAGGACATGAGGATCACTCTTTGCAATTCTAAATAATATCTTTTGAATTAAGAAATTGATCTCCATGCTGCTGACATCAACAAGGAATACAATGGAAGAGGACACATTTGATATCCATGCTGCTGACATCAACAGGCATATAGTCTGGTATTGACACAATGTCCATATTGGTGTGCATCTAAAACCATTCACATTCTATAAAAGGAGATTCTGCATCACTTCATAGAGTAACTCAGAGAAACTAAACTAAACAAATCCAAGGGTCTTTTTTAATACATTGAAGAGAATAGAGACACTCCAAATCTATTCTGTTATTGAAGAGTACAATATAGACAGAAAATGAAGCTATGGTGCAGAATTTATGTAGAAGATATTGACCTGATGTTAATTATTTATTAGCAAAGTGCTCTAGTCGTCAATATCCTTAAGACTGAATCATAAGCATTTTTGTAGTAAAATCATGCATCTAGAATTAGAAACAAAACAAATTAGAGAAAATGTCTTGTACCCTAGATAACTATGGTGCCTATTTGCAAAAAAAAACATTGTAAATTATGATTTTGTACTAGACCATGTTGATTGTTGCATAACAAGAGAGTTTTTTGAGTTTCTATCAGCACTCTAGACTGCAAGTTTAAGTCAAGGAATTGCTCATCTGTCTCATATAATTCATCTGATGTCTATTATATATCATAAACACAATCTTATATACCCTTGTATTATTTACACATTTCTAGAACTAAGAAGTTTTTCAGTGTCTTGAGCTATAGACAGAATCAGTTTTTATCATGCATCAGACAATCAAATTTTAGTTGAGCCATGGACAAAAGCTGTTTTTATTCACGAATCAATCTGGATATTGTGCCAGATATTTTTTGAATGGAAACCATTTCCATGAAAGAATTTGAGCATAAATAAGACTTGCACAGGGGAAGCTAAAATGAAAAAATCCAGTTGATGCTTAAATGTTTAGGGAATAATCAATGGAACAATGAAAGAACCCACAAGGCCAGAAAATTGATACGGGCATTGGAAATATAGGCTACCAGATATCTTGGTTCTCACAATGTAAACCACTTTAATGAAAAAATTTAGGAGTCATTAAGTTTTGCAGACAGAAAGCTGAAAAGAATAATATAATTGATGTATAAATGCTTGCAAAGTCAAAGGATCAATAAAGCACCTACAGAGTCAGAAAAATCATAAATGATAGAATAAACATTAGAAATAAAGGTATGATTAAGTAAAAATTTTCATTACATCTCATATAGCAGATTCAGAATTACAGCCCATTGATATATCAAAGACTTCAAAAATAATTTGGCATCAATCGTACAAATTATTTGGGTCACCAGCACAGAAAACAATCTTTTCATTAAAAGAGTAATTTGAGCTTAAAGAGGCTAGTTATGACAACATTAAAAGATATAAATGAGTTAAGGTCTCTAATAAAATAGCTAGTAGAGATATCTGTTATTAAATATGAAGATATTCAAATTGTATAATTGAACAAGTTAATCCTGAATATAATAATATTACATTTCACTTGGTATGCTTATTTCAGAATTGTTCGGTACTATGGTTTCTACTCTCTAGTAGAAGAAAACAAATTACTTAAGATGAAATCCAACAAGATGTAGGTTTTGGAAGAGCAACTAGAAAAAAATTTGGCAAGAGTGGACATTAAAATTGCACCATGAACACTGATAGTATTTACCATAGCATGCTAATTCAGAGATTATCAAGAGTCAAGGGAAAGTCAAATTATTACCAAAAATTGCATAGAATTGTCTCTAATTTACAGTGAATACTGACTAATATTCTTAAGCTTAGTTTGAGGCTTGAGCATTAGAAGTATTAAAAGAATGAAAAAAAACTAGGAAAATTGATGATCTACAATAATGAAAATTACTCAGAAGCCAAATGAGACAAATTGCAGTAAATTGCAAGGGTTGGAATAAGTGTTGATAAGTTTACTAGTAATAGTCCTAAAATTAAAGTCAGCGAGTCCTTTCCCAACAGAATTCTGCCATATCGCTTCTAATGCTGGAACAATAGGAGCTACATCTGTACCAGGAGCCAAAAATCCCAGCCTTGTAAAATCATTTGCCATTTCTACATAATCTTCATTCACAGCATGGAAAACTGCATCGATCAAGATTTGTTTATTTTGCTGAGACAACACAGTCAAACAAGAGATATTAATTCATTATTGAGCAATAAATCCACCAGTTATCTCTCCTCTCTCAGACAGGTATAAAATTCAGTTGGTTTCAATTCTACAGATCTAAAAAATACCTTCTAAGACTTTCAGTTAAATCAAGCCACATATAAGATAAATAAATTAAAAATGAAAAAAGCATCCCCAAAGCATTTGGATGAATTTTGGCATTAAAAATCAGAAAAAGAAAACACTTCTTTCTTAGAATTCTCTTTGCCAAAGCAGCAATATGGGGGGGGGGGGAGGCACAAGGTTTAAATTCATGTCTGTGGACAATAAGATTGAAATGAAGTTCTGCATGGGAAAAGATTTGGCAATAAAAAGGCTCGAAACTTAGAGGAATGGATTAAAATATTTCTTAAAATAGTGAAAATTAAATATGATACAATACATCCATTTAGACAATATGATTTTATCTTTTCTTCCTGTCACTTCTTAAATTTCTATTGGTTGATTTCTTGGGTAGAACCCACATCCATCTATGCAACTTTTGAAATTTGGAACTTATGTGTGATGATTACTAATGTGTGATGATTACTAATCTTATGCATACCTTTGTATCTCTTAAGCCATATATTAGATCAAGTACCATTTCTGTAACATTGGGATCTCCATTACGATGAGCTTCTTTAACCAACGATACAACACCATCCCATGTTAATGAGCGACCATTTTCTTGAGATTGCTCAATCCATACCGTCATCCAATCAAGATTGTTTGCAATATACAAGTGCAGTGCATCCCACTCACGACCAACTATAAGGAAGACAATTACACTAGTTAGAAACAACTTATATATATTGATAATGAATAATAATTATTAAACTACAAAAAAAAAACTTATAATTACCTGTCACCCTCCTTAATCTACCTTTCCCCCTTAGGTACTCCCCTTTGAATTTGTCATTAGAGTTGGGATCCCAAATGCGATCTACATGGATATTTGCTGCAAACTTTGGAAGATATTCAGTAATGTACACCATGGTCTGGTATATCATATATCCCTCTATCATAGAACCCTCAGGACGTGCTCTTTGTCAAACCAAGCCCTTCATAAATTTCAAGTGCCTCTCAACCATCCACATTGATCTAGCTTGTACAGGTCCACACAATTCAATCTCCTCAACTTGATGTATGAGGTAGTGTTCTTGAGCATTGAAAAAGGTTGGAGGTAAACAATTTTGCATTTCACACATAAGTTGTGGATTTTTTTTCTTCCAGTATTTCATGTCTTTTTTGTCAATTTCTTTAGATGATAACTAGCTAAAAGAGATTCAACACACAAAACCACATAAACGAGATTTCAAATAAAATTATACAATAGATTTAAGAGACATCTACAAATCTAAGAAAAAACACTTCTAACCTTGTGTATTTTCCAAGATCATATATAACTTGTTTAATATTGTTGTCAAACTGTTGTGGAAGGGATAGAGGTAGGATGAACTGCAATCATTAAAAATGATCATTTCAATATATTATTAAATAATGCAATAGGTAGTACATTCAATCTTACAAATATACTGTAAATGGAGAACATGACTTACCTTGAGGAAGGTATGCCAATTATGTGTTTTCAACCCAGGCCCAAAATCACCTTTCTTTGATAGAAGAGTGCTTATATTTGCAGCAAACCCTATTGGAAATTTTGTTTTTTTTTATGACTTCTTTTAATGCATCACTCTGTTGCTCCGTTAATAACCAAGGAAGGGTGCTTGTATTTATGCAGTCTCCATTGCTATTTGATTCAATGGAAGCTTTTAGTGCATGATTGGATTCATGAATGTCGGTACAAATTTTGGCAATTTTTTCTCTATCACACCTTCCATCCAACATTTTCCATAGTGTCTCTGTTACATTCTTTCCAATATGCATAGTATCAAACAAATGCGCAATTGGGAGATCCTTGTAGTACGGTAACCTACTAAATTGAGTAGGATAACTTTTCATTCCTCTAGGAAGTTGGTCATTAATGCCTTGATGACCTTCACAAGCATCAATTACAACATTAGTAACTATAAGACAATATCAAAATACAAATTTTAAACTTCGGACGACAAATTGGATATTACCTCGACAATTTAGTCGATCATATTCCAACTTCCATAAATGAGGTGTCATTCTTCGTGGCCTTGATGATGTCTCTTCTTTCCCATTGAAAAGATGTTTTTCGGCAATTCGATACCTATGATTACTATGGAGAAAGTGTCTAAATTCATCAAACACCTGCTTTCTTAAAGTTCTCGAATGACGAGATTTCATCTTCGGACCACAAACTGGACATGCGAATTTTCCCTTTGTCTGAAGACCTACAAGATCATGTAGAAGTGGATCATGTACAATTATCATGCGCAACTTAAACATTTGATAGTAATGTGTAAGCATTATAACAGACCAAAAATATGTGATATTAACAATATAACATACCACAAAAATGAGTTAACCTAGGGGCATCATGTATTGTCCATACAAGCATTGCATGGAATTGAAATTGTCAATGTCCTATTGGTCTAGAGATGTCATACATAGTGATGCCATTCCATAACTTCAACAACTCATCAATCAGGGGCTCAATATACACGTTCATATTTTTCACTTGGTATTTACCTAGCAATTGAATGAACATAAACATTACATTATTATTATGACCATTTTCATGCGCTATTTATAAATTAATTTAGATAACTATAAAATGATAAAAATACCTGGCACAATCATTGACAACATTATGTGCTCCCTCTTTATGGGCATCTAAGGAGAAATGTTATTATTAATAACAAAAATAGGCCACACTGAGTAAATAGATCTCATATCTCCATATGGATTGACACCGTCCACTGCCAATGAAAGCTTCAAATTATGAGGTTCTTCTTTAAAGTTTGACCATGTTTCTTCTATCTCTTTAAATGCAAAACCATCGGTAGGCATTCGCATAATGTCATCCTGACTTCTATTGCGTGCATGGTAATTCATAAATTGTGCCAAGGTAGCGCACCTGAATAACCGTTGAAGACGTGGAATAATGGGAATGTACCGAAGAACCTTGTGAGGCACTTTTTTTGCTATTTGATCTGACTGATATCTACTACTATGACAATCAGGGCATTCTGCTACAAATTCATATTGATTATGATATAGAATGTGATCATTGGGACATGCATGTATTGTTTGATACTTCATTCCAATCTGATCCATAATGTTAGATAATTCTCGGTACAAACGAGGCAAAATGTTTGATGGTAGTAACAAAAACTCACTAATCAACCTACAACAACAAATATGCATTGTTAATATAATGAATAGTAATTGTATGCTAACATTGAAAATGACAAAAATGACATACCTTAGCATACGTGACATTGCTACATTAGATATACCATTCATAACCTTTAAGTTCACCAACAACACTATAGCCGAGAGTAGAGTTGTTTGGGAGCCTTCGTATAAGGGCTCGTGTGCCTTCTCAAGGAAAGGTATATCAAGACCATCTTCATCATCATTATTAGATTCGCTAGTACCATCATTGTGAGCCTCTTCATCACCTGCCCTAATACCATCTTCTTCAATCATGTCCTCTGGCACATTATCATCTTCTTCCATGAGAGTGTTATCCTCAGCTTGGATATTCACACCTCCATCTTCCTCTAGTAGGAAATCCACATTCAATAATGGATGAAAATTGTGGCCCCCTTCAATATGACCATGTTGCCTACAATGACTCTGGGCTATTGTGATTAGAATTCTTTGAGTCTTTAAGCCTTTACACTTCTTGCAAGGACAATAACATTTATTAGGTTTTCTTCGAAACTGAGCCCACAATGCAGCCATTGTCTCATTTTGTTCAGCATTCATATTGTTAGGCGTGGTCTTTCTTCACAGGAAAATATATCTACAAATAAATTGGACATCATGTGATTAATGTTTATATCTGCACATATGGTTTTTCTTGATTAATGTTTTCAAATGTAACTAAAATGATCCTATAATTTCTAGAAGGCGTAGATGTTTGCAAAATGTGTAGTACCACCCTTCTACCAAAAAAACACACCTAGTACAGAATAATGGATAAGATCAAGACAACAATAATACTGGTCCTTCTATTGATACGCCTTTTGAAGGTTGAATAAGGTCATAATTTTGCTAACCCACTCTATTTTATTTGCTATACTTTCTGCTTTCAGCACAATTGCACTATGTGCTGGAATAGAAAGCCATGAAACAAAGATCAACAACCATTTGAGCATAGAAGGTGCCAATTTAATATACAAATATGTGCACTTGCAGTTTGAAACTTGAACCCCAAAAAGACACACACCTTTTAGTACTATTATGTATGAAACCTTGTTGTTGATTTTGAATGTAAGACTTATAGCTACAACATCAGAACCATTTGCCTTTTTTGAGTTTTTAGAACTTGATTTAGCTAGAGCTGGAGAATCAGAAGTACCATCATTAATTCATTTATTCAAAGACATTAATTTACTAAAAAGTTTTGTGGTGCTTGCTAGATAATGAAGAAAACCAAATACTCCATATAAAATTACACAATGGATAAACAGACAGAAACAATCAATCTCATTTTTTTGTTACTTGATTTAGAAGTTTAAAGGTTCCAATTACAAAACAATTTTTGTATCCTTCGGGGAACTTTTGGAAAAGACCAAAAGCCTTTACAATCACAAGAGAACAACTTATAGTATACTTAAATGTTAGTAAAGATCTACATTGTAAAGTTTCCTGGAAGTGACTGGCGCACATTACAATTACTATGCCACTTAGGCACCATGATATTGCCACATAGGCACTATGATAAACTTAACCATTTCTATTACTATGCCACTAGCATAAGAGTCCTACACCTTATCAGTCAAATCCTACAACTCTTGTCATCTTGGTGTGACCCTTGACTAGAGGTGTATCCAACATCTTAGGATTGTCCTACAGTTGAACTAGTGTACCTAGGCAAAGGATTTCAGAACTATGAAGTTAACCTCTCATCCTATCCCACTTGAACTTAAGTCATGTTAGATCATGGGGTTACTAAGGAATAAGATTCCCTCCTTTGGTATTCGAATCCTAGAGATACATGAATTTAACTTCTAATTACAACTGCTGAAGAACATCATCTCATAAATTATAATGATTCTTGTCCATGGATTAGTTTGGTAAGTGTAATTGTAATTTAAAACTTGGCTCCAATGGATCAAATATCGCTATACTTGGAATTGCCCCACATCTTGTCCATTTGTAAGTTTGATATGATAATTTAGAATTCATAAAATAGTTAAAAGTGTTATAATTTTCTAAATAGAAGAAATATCTTCTACCATCATGCTACATGCTAGAAGGGAGAGAGAACATACAAAATTTAGTTGTGTTACTGGTAGAGTCCTTTGACTGTTAAAGTATCACTTTCATATGCTTTGACTTTTGAGGCACAAAAATTCAAAGCTCATTGTTAAGATAGTTTCATATTATAGTAGATGATTTTTTTTCCATTTACATATTTTATTTTCACATTAAATTCAGTCTCTTTGGTTTTGTCCATCCTATTGTCAACTGATGCAATGGTTTCTTCTTCTAGAGTATTTAGTCAGTTTTCTTATTTAAAAACTATGGTGATTAGCACTACCATTTTTTATTAACAAAAAGGATATACAACATACTAGTAAATGATGTCATTACAATTTTCTCAAGGTTTATTATTTCTAGGTTGTGTATGTTACTATCTAGGCTCAAAAGTTTAGTCTTTTTGAAGATTATCTTATAGGAAGAATTATTAATGTTTATATTTCAAGAAGAATGTAAAGTAAAAATGTAGACATGAATACCTTCTTGGGCATGCTATAACTATAGAAGATTCAAGATCACATACGGAAAGTTTTAAAGTAGAATAAAGAATTGATAGTCTCTAGGGAGCTGTAGCTAAGAGGTTAGGAATTTTGTACATTCTAACTATATATGTTAAGGAATCTTAATGGAAAGATCAAATTAAAGTAAGATTTTAGAGAGATTGGCTACAATTAACATGCCAAAACCTTTGAGAGTTATACGAGGCATAGGTGACTTGTAGATGGAAATGTATGCTAGAAAACTTGGTACAGTTCTTTATTACTTGAGAGGGGATCTCAGTGATAGCAATCAGTCACTACCTGTGCAGTATTCTACATTAATGCAAACCTGCACTGAACACCAACAAAAGGAAGGAAACAGAGCTGAATTTGCATAGTCTACTCACAACACCCACCTGTAGACACTTGGACCATTCTTGGCTCAATTTGTAAATCTCATTAAGAATGGTTCCAATTTTTGCCATCGCTAGATAACAAAGAGGGATGTCAGAGTCATTTCCAATTTTTTCACCATTCTTTATGCTGAAACAGAGATTCAGAAATGCCTGTAATAAAATCTATCAGATCGCACGTGTAAAATTCAAAATAATATACATCCACTATTCATGTCACGTCATCCCCAAAATAAATGAAGATGCATAAAATAAATGCAACAATACTAATAAAAAGAGGATGAGGATAAACTAAACATAGAAAAATGCTTCTAAATTGTCTAAAAGGCTCACTTAGATATAAACAACGGGGAAAGACTTCTTTTGAAGGCATGGAAGATTGGATAATCATAAGATAACCATAGTAAATTCTGGCCTAAGATATAAGACAGTTCTGATATGCATAAAGGGAGCATAGGAATTAAGGAAGGATTGATGGAAGAAGGGAGGGGAAGATAGTAAGGAAGTACCTTCATTTGGTCAACAATGATGAAGAGTTTGACCTTATTTGAAGGGTGGTAATTGTGAAAGGCTGTGACCAATACAAGGGGCACATGTGGTGAACAGAAGTGACTCTTACATTGTAAGATATAAAGAAGAGGTTTTTTTTGAGGAGGGCATCCAAGGGAGATAAAGTTGGGGAATAACATATTAATTTAAAGTGGTGATTCAATTTTTATGACAGGTGTTGAACCTTCCACGAATAATATATAAAAGAAGAAATTTTTTTATGATCATTTACCATTCATCACTCCTCAATTTATGAATTACAACATTCATTTACTCATCATTAACTAACTATCAAATTGTCAAATCAAAGGAAATCATTCTATCATTCATCAAACATCAGTTGGGAATAAAACAGACTTGCAATCAATTCTTCAATTAATTCAATCTATGTGCCTGCTTTATGTAGCTTATCTTGCAAAGCCCGTTCATAAAAGGAGTGTAAGCAATAACATCAGGTGGAATTTCTTTCTTGTCCATTTCTGCCCACAGTTTAAAAGCTTGTTCTACATTACCATTCTTGAGATGTTCATCAATCAATACACTGTGTACAGTTTTGTCACAAACCAAACCTTCTCCAAACATTTCCCTCAAAAGCAAATGTGCCTCCTGTATATTACCTTCCTTGCATAACCCAATTGTAAGAGAAGTATAAGTAATCACATGAGGCAAAATACCACTCTTTACCATATTATCAAATAGTTTGAATGCAACACTTGTGCAGGAAACCTTGCAGTGTCCAGCAATAATGATATTATACGTAAAGTTTTTTGGAGCCAGACCATTTAGAATTAGTTGGTTTAAGAGTCTGACTGCTTCTTCTAGCTTGTCAGCTCTACAATGACCTGAAATGAGCTATAAGTGCACATATCAGGAGGTATGTTCCTTTCAAGTATGTAATGTAATATTTGATTGCCTAGCTTTTCTCTGCCAAACTTGAAATAACAAGCAATGAGAGTGTTGATCCTAGAGCAACCTAGCTAATGTTGACAGAGAAATGTGCTTGGACATTGCAGGAGTGGATTGAACTTCAAGAAATTAATTTGGATTGTGTTAAGTATTTAAGGAAGATGAGAATTCTATGATAGTTGAGCAACTATATGTGCTGATGAAGATTTCTCTGTTTTTTATCAGAGTGTTGAGCATTAGCATTGATGTAGCCCTACTCTCTCGATAGAGAAATCAATTAACCAAGATAAAAAGGAGAGTGGTGTTAGGATTTCCTTATTTGCTTGCCTAAATGTTTTTCTTAGGCCTTAGGCTTCCTTTGGCCCTTACAGCTAAGAAATTTTGTGCTAGAAAATCAACTTCTGAGCATCATACCTATCAGGACGATATGCTATATTGCAGCTTGTGTAATGTGGAGGTATGTTTTAGATATGTAAAACTTTTCTAAATTGAATTTTCTTATCAGAATCTGTAATTAGTGTGGATATTAAATGATTATCACCTAACATACCAATACTACTCTTCTTTAGTTTCAATATATTTTGGTTAAATAATCTGTCGTTGCCTATGCAAGTGAAGGAGAAATGGATCCCAACTCCATCTATTTACAATAAAGTCATATTTTCTAGCTAAAAAATCCTTGTAGAACATTTTTGATGGATGCAAACACTTTTGATCAACAAGGTTTAATAATAAAGCATATGAAAAGACTGCATATTAATTTAATGTGAGCATATATATACACAACCATATCACTAAAGAATCCCACTATCTATGCCCTAAATGACATGATGCAAATCCTTTCACTATATGCTGAATATAAAAAATATATCAAGGGACTGCACTCTACGCTTTAGATCTAAAGAATTTTGTTGCCTGCTTCAAAATTATAGTGGTCGATTACTTGGAAATAATGGTACAATTGAACAACCACCACTAGAAATTATGTTCGAAATAACACAACTTAGAAGGAAAATACCATCAAATTGCCTTTTGTTCAAAATACCATCAAGTTAAACCCTTTTTCCTCGTACTCTTGGCCACAAATCGCAGTGGTAGGCCCGTACCGGCCTAAAGAAACAATAGGCCGCTAGAGTAGTTGTTTATCTTCCACCAGCCCAGGAAGTTGTTTACCTTGAATCCGCAGCGAAATAGCAGAGATAGTTGATCGAGTGGATCAGGAAGTGGTGTGCACGAGTCTTCTGGGCACAATACAATAAGATTAGGGTGGCAAACATAACGTGTTTCAAGTTTTCATTAAAGATGAACCAGGAAGTTGTTTACCTTGAATCTGCAGCGGAATAGCAGAGACAGTTGATCGGGTGGACCGAGAAGTGGTGTGCACGAGTCTTCTGGGCACAATACAATAAGATTAGGGTGGAAAACATAACATATTTCAAGTTTTTGTTAAAGATGAACCCGTGTTGGTCAAAATTTTGACTAGTCAAAATTTTGACCAACACGGGTTCATCTTTAACCAAAACTCATCACAATTCGACCAAATTGACCCCAAATTTTCAAATGGTCAAAAGTTTTGGTCAAAAATTTGAGTCAAATGTACTAGTGTCTGCTCTTCTTCCTATTTTTCTCACAGTCTTGAGCACCATCTTCTGATCCACAGACCCAACAACTATTATCTTGTGCATGCTCATCTCTATGTCCATAGTTTGCACACCTGCAGAGTTTTATGACAGAATTATCAGCTAAAGTTTGAATAATTTAACATATCTTATTTAATACCCTCCTTCCTTAGTTTCTCCATATTGATATTTTCTTTGGCAACAGTTCAAACAACAACAATTTTCATTCCACACATTGTAGCACTTGCAGGATTCATTCCATGAGCTGAGACAGTAATGATAGAAGTTTTGATGCCCATCTCCCCTTGCTTAATGATAAGCATATAACCTTTACAATATAAAGGAATGGAGCATCCTCAACATTAACAGTGCCCAATTTCTTTAATCCAATAATAAATGCTCACGCCAAACCATGTACACATCTACATTTTTTTTCAATCCTTCCAGACTATGATAGATTGCATACATAGAAGATATATTGTAATTAATGCATGTATCATGTAGATATTTGTAGTGGCATTATCTTGCCTAATGTGTTGCTCCCTTTTCTACATTTCCATCCTTAGCATAGGATTCCTATGGGAATCCACATTAACTCCAATAATCCTCCCAGACATCATTCATTTTTACTCTTAAGATGTAACCAAGCAATATAAATGAGGGGCTCCCATAGTCCAGGGGGACACCAAATCTTTGAGAAGACCCAAAGATGATATCCACCCCAAATTGTTTTGTGCTGGTCTCATTTTTAGCTTGTCGCATGTTTCCCCAGTAAGACTCTCTGTTGCCTCCCATTATGACTCTAGTGCCCATCGGATAATGCATTGGTTTCTGGGAGATCTTGGGTTCATTCTTTACTTCCTTTGCAGTCCTTGACCCCAGTTAGAATCAGTTGTGCAATTGTTTCACCATACTAAGTATTGGTTCTATCTTATATCTCCTCTTAAACTATTGTAAAAGACTTAGCGGAACAGTAGTTGAAGTCATCGTATAGTGATCCATTATGTACAATGTGAGTCATATGGGTACAAAGTGGAGAGTGTCACCACTCTGTACATTTATGGGTGTCTCATACAGTATGAAGTGGCAAGCACGTGCAGGTTGAGGTGAGTCCTACGAGGCATTTTTGTATACAATGAAGTAGTCATACAAGAAATATCACCCACCAGTACATCACATATTGCATTGGACTACCAGGTTCAATTATTCTTATGTGCACAATACATCAAGAAAATTTAAAAAGAAAAAGACCCTTCACCCTTTTTTATAGTAAAAAACTGGCATAATTGTTCATCATTTTCTTGATATTGGATTTGTCTAAAAATGAAAAATACTTCTTGGGCTTTGAGGTCAGGCTGAAGTTTTATGTAGTTTCAAACAAACAAAAGTCTCTCAAAAGAAGAAATCCCAGTTCGTGGCCAAGGAAGAAATTAGAGGATGGAACCTGGTTTCATGCGCATGGATTTTATTCGTAGCCATGGACTCGTAGATCTACAACAGAGTAAGTTCTCCCTAACCGTGCTTTCTTAATCATCATTGAGATTTTGAGTAGAATATTTTGACAAGGAAAAAGTGGATCCAAGGTACAGAACTATATATTCATTGTGTATTAAGTAGCTTCAAACAATGAGGAACCTTCAGTTCCTTAGCTGTGGGAGAATGCATGCAAAATGGGGAGCCCGAATGCTTCAAATTAATATGATATGCTTCAAACAAACTTTGAAAAATATAATGTTACATTCTTCCTTACTGAAATTTAAAGGCATCTATTAGTTCATTGGAAGAAACAGAAGTTTCAAGCTTAAAAAATGACAAACTAGGGCACGCCCATGACTTCCATTGTTACAGCAAGTCATTCTTCCTAAATACTCCACCAATCAATCTTAGCTCAGAAAGAAAATGGATGAATGAAGATAAGAGAAACTTACAAAGAGCATCTACTAGCATTTCACAGCGAGGACAGATCTTTGGCGTTGAAAGGGCGAAAACCATTTTTGCAAGAAGCTCCTGCGTGCGGGCAATTTCATGGCAATGAAATGCGAAAACCCTTTTTGAGTTTTGCATTATAAGCCCGTGTTGGTCGAAATTTCGACCAACATGGGAATGGATTTAAAAAAAAAGATGTTTTCCTTTCAAATTTTGACTAATGTAAAACATTTTAATGGATGGTCGAAATTCTTGGTCGAAAAATAGGGTCAAATGTACATGTGGATGGTGGTAGATCAAGTTGATAAGCCATAGGATTTATGACCTCCAAAACATCAAATGGTCCAACATATCTCGTCTTAAGCTTAGAAGACTTGCCGAAAGAGATTGAACTCTTATGTGGATGCACACATAGGAACACCTTGTCCCCCACTTGAAACTATCTAAAAGTACTTTTCCTATCTGCCTAGCTCTTTTTCCTATCTACAACTTCCTTCAAGCAAGCACAATTCATAACCATTTATTCTTCCATCTCTATGAGCATCTTAGGACCAATCATAATTCGATCCTCCACTCTATCCCAACTGATAGGTGTGTGACATTTTTTCCCATAAAGTGCTCCAAAAGGAGCCATTCTAAGAGATGCATGATAAAAATTATTATATGCAAACTCAACCAAAGGAAGGTATTCTTCCCACTTATACTAATGATCCATGCATATGAAGTAAATCCTCAACAACTTGATTTATCCTCTCTGTTTGACCAATAGTTTGTGGATGATAAGTAGTACTAAAATTTAACTATGTCCCCAATGAAGCATTCAAGGTCATTCAGAACCTTGATGCCATCCTTATGTTCCTATTAGAGATGATATTCTTAGGTACACCATGTAACCTAAATACCTCTTGCACAAATTTCTTGGACAAAGACAATGATCCATTCTTCAAACTTCCAAGTATAAAATGTGCAACCTTGGTCAACTTATCGACCACAACTAAGATAACATCATGTCTCCACCTAATAATAGGTAAACCCTATATAAAAACCATAGAAATCATATGCCATTTGTACTCTAGTATGTCATGAGGAGACAACAATCCTTCCAGATGAATATGCTCAGCCTTAACTTGCTGGCATTCTAAACACTAGGCAAAAAAAGTGGCTACGTCACACTTTGACCCTAACCAAAAATAAAGTGGCCTCATATCCACAACCATCTTTATCACCCCATGGTGACCCAAATAATGAGTACTATGAATTTCCTCCATCAAAATTTTCCTCAACCCTACATGGTCAAGAATATACATATGCCTCGTATATCTCAGAAAACCCTTTATGTCAAAACTATATCCATCAAAATGATGATTAGATGGATCAGTGTGCAAAGTTGTTTTAACCATCTCATAATCATCATCACCTGCAAGATTCTAAACAACATGCTCTCTTAGTCATGTTCTGGTAGTAGATATAGAAGAGATATGCCTTCTCCTACTAAGAGCATCAACTACCCTATTATCTTTACCCTTAATGTACTCAATACCAAAATCATACTCACTAAGGAGTTCAAGCTGACACCTCTGTCTAGCATTCAAATTTAGTTGAGTGAAGATGTATCTCAAACCCATGTGATCCATTTGAAGTTCAAATCGTTTACCAATAAGATAATGCATCCACATCTACAAAACATGAACAATGGAAACCAACTCAAGATTGTGAGGTGCATGGTTAATCTCATGCTGCTTTAGCTTATGGGACTCATAAGCTACCACTCTACCTTCTTGCATCAACACTCCACCTAAACCATCACTTGAAAAATTAGTGATCACGATGAAATGCCCATTGGGATCAAGAATCACAAGAATAGGAGTGGAGGTGAGCTTCTATTTCAATAACTAAAAAGTTTGTCACACTCATTAGTCCACACATATCTCTTCCCTTTTCATTTTAGTGACGTAATATGTGTTGCAATTTTCAAAAATCCCTCTACAAATTTTTGATAGTATCCTACCAAACCCATGAAGATCTAAATTTCACTCACATTCTAAGGAATTGACCATTCAAGAATAGCCCTAATCTTTGAAGGATCTATTGAAACTCCATCAGCGGTGATGATGTGTCCAAGATAGTGAACTTGTTTATGATAAAAAGTGCACTTGGTTAGTTTTGCACACAACTTCCTCTCACAAAGATGCTGCAAAACAATGCATAATTGTTTCTCATGCTCCTCCATAATTTTTGAATTAATTAGGATATCATCAATGAAAATCTCAACAAACTTATTCAAACAGTCTTGAAATACACTGTTCATTAGATTCATGAAAGTTGTAGGTGCATTCGTAAGACCAAAATGAAAAACCACAAATTCATAGTGTCCATACCATGTCTTGAAAGCTATCTTAGCAATATCTTCATCCTTGATCCTGAGTTGATGATACCAAGATCGTAGATTTATCTTTGAAAATACCTTAGCTCCCTTCATCTGATCAAAAAATTCATCTATCCATGAAAGTAGGTATTTTTTCTTTATGGTAACCTTGTTCAACATCCTATAATCAATACATAGGCACAAGGTTTCATCCTTCTTATTTAAGAAAATCATTGATGCTCCCCATGATGACACACTTGGATGTATAAACCTTTTGTCTAGTAATTCTTGCAACTATACCTTAAGATCATATATCTCGGTAGTGGTCATCCTATAGGGTTCCTTAGATTGTGACTCTACACTTGGCTTAATATCAATAAAGAAATCAAATTCTCTCTTAGAAGGTAGTTTGATAAAATCCTTAGGAAAGACATCCCAAAACTCCTGCAATATTGTGTAATCCTCTATAGAAGGTATGGGATCTTCAAGATCTTTCAGATGTACAACATAAAGTTGACATCCCTTCCTCTTAGCCTTCTTCAACTACATAGCTGAAATATGCCTAAGCATTGTTAGCCTCTTAATCATGTTCACCACCACTAGATTCCCAAAGTCATCCAAGTATTCAACTAACTTATCCTCACAATTTACTATAGCGTTATGCCCAGTAAGCCAATTTATACCAAGTATGACATCGTATGAACCAAGTGGAGCTACATATAAATTTACTTGTGCATGAAAAGCTAGAAGTTCTAGCTTATTGTAGGATAGGCATTTCTCTACTCATTGCTCTATCCGATTTCTATACTCAACTAAGGGTTAGCCATATAACCACCTTTAAATAGAATTTTAGCTACTACACTAGGATCTAGAAAATACTTTATAGCACCAATATCAATCAAAATAGAAACTTCACAACTGTAAAGCTTACCAATCAATTGCTAAGGAACTGCCTAAAACTCTACTTGCCTATGGTCCACAACTGCATGAATTTGGTGCTGAACCTTTGGTCCATTTCTAGGTGTATTCTGCTAAGGACATCTAGCTACATAATGATCATACTCACATACAAAACAACCATCACAAGGTTTTGATTGAGTTGCTGATTTATCATTCATATTATTGTTACCACTCTTGTTCCTATTGTTGTTATCATTATTGTTCCTATTGTTGTTACCACCTCTACTCCTATTTTGTCCTTGGAAATTCATGTTATTTCTCTTTTGTGATTCTTGTTGTCCCTTTCCTTTCATATTATTCATCTGCTATCAACCACCCTACTCTTTATTATTATCTTGAAATTTTCTCTTGAAAGATCAATTATTGAAGGATTTTACTGGTGTTGAATCTATCAATCGTTGTTCATGTTTTAGTACCTTCCTCAATGTATAGTCCATAAACTCTAGCTCATGTATTTCCATCTCATTATAGATCTTTAGTCGCATCCCCATGAAAAATTTGTGAGTCCTAAACAAGTAATCATTTTGATATTGAGGAACATATTTAACCAGATGGCAAAACTATTCATGATACTATGTGAGTGACATGACTCCTTGAATCAACTTATAAAACTCTAATGCCTTCTAATAACTGAGGCAACCATCACTTTCAGAAATGTTGTAGGAATTCGTTCCATGATATCTCTTCGTGATGTAACTTCTCTTAGCCATAACATTTTCCCAACGTGTTTTTGCTTCACCAACCAACTGAAAGGTAACCCATACTACTTTAGATTTTCTAGTGAAATTACAAACATGAAAATACTTTTCCATGGTGGCTATCCAAGATTTTTCCTCTTCACCTATAGTGTTACCATTAAAGGTAGGAGGTGTGACTTTCTTGAGGTCTTTACTAAGATTTTCTACAATTTGGACCCTATCATGAACTAATCTAGCCATCCTACAGTCATCATCTTCCTTTTGTTTCTCTTTGATCCTTTGATCTTCCTCATGTTTCCTTTGAGCCTCAAGAAGTTGGTCATCCTCTCTTTTCTTCTATGCTTCTTCCTACTCACACATAGCTTCCCTGTGCTCATCCTCACATGGAATTTTCTATGTCATCCATGCACTATCCTTGTCGAGTGAGGAGCACCACAATTTGGTTCAACCTTTGGTTTTCAGGCTCATTCTGAGGACCATTATTTCCTCCACCCATATTGCCTCTACGGGAATACATGATGATAGACCACTCATGCTTTAAGAGTAAAATAAACAACATTAGCATTAGTAAGACCTTAGGTCACAATGTTAAACATAGCTCTTATACCACATGTAAGAACTAAAAACCACTAGTTCATTGCCACATATCCATAACAACCATAAAATGTAGAAAACTAAAGTAGAAAAGTCAAATGTCAACTTCATAAACATAATTACTTGTTCCATTTTTAAATTAAAGTTTGAAATTATACATAATGAAATTTAGTCGAGTTGAAAACTAGTATCACAAGTCATCTTTAGATAAACACCAAGATCTTTCTATAAATCTAATATTACATTGTTGACCATATGTCGATATCATAAACTAAAAAATGCATAAAATGCTGAAATAAACATGTGAACATGTTGATCTTATGTCAACTATGTCAACCTACACATGAACGTAAGTATAGCATCAATACATCATATGATATAAAATGTATAATAACATAGACACATATATTTAACATGCCATCAAACTTGAGAGCCCATCTGCATGTAGTCGTATCTCAAATCCATCAAAATGTTGTCTATCTACCATCATGAGATAGAAGAATGGTCTAGACACTTTTACCACCCAAACATGGAGTGGTTAGCACCCTGAGGTTCTCCAGTTAAGAAGAACTACCTGACCCTGGCACGAGAAGGCTAGTAACTCAGTTTAATTGGATCAGAAACATTTGCTACAACCATGTGATCTAATCTACTTACACATTTGTTTAGTAGAAGCATACACAAGGATGTGGAAGAGGGAAAAACAAAATAATTTAACCTTGCATCTCAAACATATGCATAAATTTGTTTTGAGCTTGGCCAAGCTTCATGAACCAACATAAATATAAAAAAATAGTAGGTAATTTCTAAAAAAAACAATACAAATTCCAATTAATTACCCTCCTCTTTAAAGCCACATTCAACACCCCTTCCTAAAATCAAAATAAAATAAATGTCTTATTGAATTACAACTCTTACCCTACGGTATAGCTTAACTACATAAATACCATTAAAGGAAAATTTCAATACTACCCAAAATGATTCAATATTCACTAAGTTTCCAGTAAATTAAGAAAAAAAACTATTCAACTAGTGAGGTAAGGATTCAATTATCAGAGACTACTCCGTAAGTGAGTCTTTCCTAAGACCCTCTACTATACCCAATGGGAACTATAACTGTTGAGATTATGGGTGTTGCACACATTGCATAATATTGCATAATATTGCTTAAATTTTATTATTTTATTTTGCAATGTTTTATCTAGGAGCACCTAGATGGACTTGCAACATGTAAAGATTCCCATGGGATATACTTGATAAGTTGTATTGTAACAATGTGAAAATATTTCATGTAATTATTTAATATTGGAGAAAAGAATTAAATTTCCAATATTAAATGTGGGGTCAATGGGTTAGGTAGCACATGGTTTTAGCACATGGTTTATCTAATACCACTTGGTGGTTTTGTGGTACTTGCTACAATATAAGCAGCCACAAGGGTAGTTGTAGAGACAAGAAGAAGGCAAAAAGACAAGAGTCGAGCAAGACAACACTTGACATGTTAGCCAAGGGAGTACTTGTGAAGGTTAGATGCATGGCATGGGATGTGCGAATTCATGCTTGTTCACATGGATTTTTTAGTTGTGGCTAAGGCTTTAAAGGCTACCATGGTTGTATTGCAATGACATTTTTGCTAAATAATACTTGGTGATGGATGCTTTTGGATGTTGGGTTTTTTTCTCTTGATGAGGGTTTCCTAAGGTATATCTTGTGTCACAATTTTTGTGGGTATGTTGTCTATTTTCTTGCATGTGGATTTAAATTACATATTTATCTTGGATCTATTATGAGTTATGTGGAAACGATTATATTCTTTGTTGCAAATTTCCTTACAAGTGGTATCAGAGCTATGATTTTATTATTGTAACCCTAGATTGAATCCATGGAAATGCATGAGAGGATATGAGAAAGAGAAAGATATATGCATTTTTTATTGCAAATCTGAGGGTTTTGGGTTTGCTATTATGATAGTATATTGGTAGATTCTGGGCATGTGAAATTGTTGGACAAAAGGGCTTTTCAGATGTTTCATTTAAATAAAAGTTTTTAGGGGGAGCTTGCAGAAATGATCTCTTGGGTAAAAACAAACCTCACCATTGGATTCGGGTTGAAGTTTCCATAAATTTTGATATATAATATGCCCTAGTTTGGCCATGTTCAGAGGAAATGAAAGAGTTTTTTAGTTTTAGCCCATGATGGCCATCAAATTTAATCTCGTTGGAATTTTCATTACAAAAAAATAATTGCAGTGAAAATAGTAAAAAAATATCTTAGTAAAATGACCATAACTTTCTCTTAGGATATTAGATTTTGGATTTCTTATAGGCATTGGAAAGATAATTCAAAGCACTACAACTTGGTGTAGGTTTGGTTCTGTGATTTTGACATTTTGTTAGGTTTTAAGAACACAAAACTTAGATGCTATTTATTTTGAGCACAAATTAGGGTATAACTTGGGCATACAAAGTTGGATTTTGGACTTCAAGTAGTCAACGAAAAGCTCTTGGAAAGCTCTACACATTGGTTCAAATTTGATGCAAGTTTGGCATAGTTTAGAGATATATTAATCTGAATAGTTTATGGTATATATTGACTATGGTAGCATTGTGAGTTTATGACATTGTATGTTTGGAGATTTAAGATTTGATGTCATTGTATACTCAGTTCATATTTTAGATTGGTCTCATGATGATATGATTATCAATATTTAGTTTGGATATGTATGATGACTTGTTGGGTCTACAAGTTGTGCAGTGTTGTAAGTGGTCTATACTTACAAGTTGCATTTATAGCTTGATTATGGGTTGTCTTTACCCATTGATCTTTCATTATTGATGCATATTCAAATTAGTAGTTTAGATTTGGGTTGTCTATACTCTAAGTCACATGATTTGCTAATTTTTATTCATGTAGAAGGGATGATATGTTGTTACTAGGTATAATCATGGTGGAGAATTGTGGTTGACTATTTTATGCTAACAGGTTGGACAAATTGAGAGTTAGATGCTTGGTTCATGGATGTGATCATGGTGCCATAGATTTTGGCATGACATGATTGGATATACATGTACATTCTTGATGTTCATTGGTTTGGGTTTTTGATTTAGTTATGGTGGTATATCTTCTTGGTTGAGGATCATGGTTATTTGGTTTATTTTGAGGAGCTCATGATGTGCACTTTGATTTCTTTGATGATTTGATGCCTTGGTTCATTCTCATAGTTAGAGGATTATTTTTTCATCATAATGTCATGGATAGCTTGGATACATGGTTTAGTGGGAGCTTTTGATAGTGATGAGGTGACAGTGCAGGATTAGTTCCTAGTTAGATTTGTATCTTCTTGGTTTGGAGATCTTGGTTTTACTTGGTACTAACACTTTGGCTATGTGAGTGTAGAACTAGGGGATATTCATGTAGGAGATGGATTTTGTGATTCCATGGGTGACTCAATACTATGACTAAGTGGAAGTTTTTGGCATTGATATATTTATTGAGTGTTTGTAGATGTTGGAGGTTTGTCTTAGATTCTGTTGCTATAGAATTATCTTTAACATTTGCATGGTGCACTTGGTTATCTTCATGGTGTGTAAAGATGTTTAGATCTTGAGGACTCATGGGGTTCTTGGTTATCTTTATGGTGTGTGGAGATGGTTCTTCATTCATGATATGTGGAGATGGTTTTCTTCATGGTGTGTGGAGATGGTTTCATCTAGATGATTAATAGAGTTCTTGGTAAAGGTGTGGTTTATGCTTTCATTTGACATCTAATCTTTGGTGTTAGATAGTTTCATTTTTTATATATCATGGTATACTCTTGATACACGTTAAGAGTTTTGACAAGTTATAGTATGTTTATATGGAGCATGTTATCTCTTTGGTTGAGATGGTTAGATCATGTTGTCATGTTTATGTTCCTCAGGCCATGGTTGGAGCTTTGACATTGATCTTGGTTTAGTGTCTTGGTATTGAGTACATTGATCATAAGCTAGATAATTCATGATATTGCTATTTTTCATTTGGAGTTGGCATGGATTGATTGGCTACATGTGCTCATGGATACTTAGAGACGGTGGTGATGCTGATTTCTCTTAGATCAGAGAATTATTTTTTGGGATAATTATTTGGTTTCAACAATAATTAATGGGGGCATTTATTTGATATGGACTTGGGTTTTTCTTAGATGAGTCTTGGTTGGTGACTTCGATATCTTGATGAGCATTCTTATTCCCTACTCTTGGTCTACTCGATAGTTTGCTACTTGAGAGGTATAGCTCATTGTTTCTCTTGGGTGCATTATGTTTATGCTTGTCTTTCATGGATATGGATCTTGAGCTATGGTACATGAGTTAGTTCTAGAGGTTTCATTTGAGAGATGGTTTATCATTGGTTATCTCCATTTCAATATATTGTTATGCTGGTTGATTTTGGGAGACAGTTTTATATTGGGCATATTCCTTGGATTAGGAATGGTTTATGAGTTTGATCTTCTTGTGAGAGGCTTACAAACATGATTAGTTATATGGTATGGTTTGGGTGTTGTTGAGGCTTCCTGGTTGGGGTTTTATGGAGGAGATCTTACTTGCACAATTTACATCTAGAGGTGTGTGTAGAAGGACATGATATAGATTATGGTTTGCATGGTTTCTCTTTGGTCTTGGTTATCTTCCTGGATGTTCGGGTTTTCTTATATTGGATTTGAGATTGGTTAGAGATTATGATTACTGGTTTTTTCTCATGTATGTCATGTGAGAGATGAAATTATTATTCTTTTATCTCTTTCTTTTGTTGGCTATGGAGATATTGGGAGACTATTGGAGATTTTTTAATGAGATTTGTTCTTGCAGGTTATTGGTTTATGTGTTGTGGATGTTCTCGAGACTACATGGATTCACTTCTTTGAGATGTTGTGAGTAGATTGGTTATAGATTTGACATTATATTTTTTAGTGGGAGCTTCTTGGTATATATGAGGTAGGTATTCCTCTTGAGGCTTGTAATTGTAGGTTACAGATTGGATATGTTGATGATGTGAGATTCACTTGGTATACCTTTGGAGGTATGGATAGTTGGATGGGTTTGGCACTTGTTATGGGTGCTATTTCAGCTATGGATATTTTGACAACTATGGATACATTTGATTACCTTTGGATCAAGTTTTTGTGCTTGGCATTTCATTTGGTATAGGATTTTATGATCTTCTAATGCAACAGGTTTGGCAGATTTCTCTTTGGATGACTTATATGTATGTCTAGTGGTAATGGTATAATAGGAGGTGGCTTCACTCATGTTTGAGATGCTTGATACTTTGATTTTTTTGCAGGTAAAAGGATGGAGCACTTCGTGCACTTTGCTCCATGACGGTGGATGTGCTAGGAGGGTTTTTTCCCTTACTCATATATGTGGCTACAAATTGACCTATGCAATGTATACAACAAGGGGGACATTGTTGAGATTATCGGTGTTGCACACATTATATAATATTGCTTAAATTTTATTATTTTATTTTGTAATATTTTATTTGGGAGCACTTAGATGGACGTGCAACATGTAAAGATTCACATGGGATATACTTGATGAGTTGTACTATAACGTTGTGAAAATATTTCATGTAATTATTTAATATTGGGGAAAAGAATTAAATTTCCAATATTAAATGTGGGGTCAATGGGTTAGGTAGCACATGGTCTTAGCACATGGTTTATGTAATACCACTTGGTGGTTTTGTGGACTTGCTACTATATAAGTAGCCACAAGGGTAGTTGTAGAGACAAGAAGAAGGCAAAAAAGCAAGAGTCAAGCAAGATAATGCTTGGCAGGTTAGTCAAGGGAGTATTTTTGAAGGTTAGAAGCATGGCATGGGATGTGTGGATTCATGCTTGTTTACATGGATTCCTTAGTTGTGGCTATGGCTTTGAAGGCTTCCATGGTTCTATTGCAATGACATTTTTGCTAAATAATACATGCTAATGGATGCTTTTGGAGGCTGGGGTTTTCCCCTCATTAAGGGTTTCCTAGGGTATGTCTTGTGTCACAATTCTTGTGGGTATGTTGTCTATTCTCTTGCATGTGATTTCAATGACATATTTATTTTATATCTATCATGGGTTATGTGGAAATGGTTATATTCTTTGTTATGAGTTTCCTTATAGTAACTAATAGTAAGGATGAGTAAGGTTATCACTAATCAAAGGTAAATACATATCCACGTTCAAGAAGAAGAAGAGCTTCTCACTCTTTTAACATTTATTTATATATATGAATGAAACTTGGATGAGATACTTATTCAATAAGCCTTTCACAACAATTATAAAACAAAATACAGATTCTACACTAATAGGGGTTCTACAATGGAATTGAAAGAAAGTCATGACAACATTACTAAAAAGACATGAGATCCAAGCATACCCATCTCGCATTCAAGGTTTTTGTGAAAACCATTGAATAGGACAATATCCTCCATATAAATTACTACGTTGACTATAAAAGACTTCATAATAAGGATGTTTTGGTGATTAGAGAAATTTTATGGTTTAAAATACCTTTAGAACCAAATAGTTCACTAACTCAAATTGTAATGCTAACATATGTTTCTCTTCTTGGTTTGAATGAGGTTTAGTTTTGGATGAAGAGTGGATAGGGCTAACAAAAGATAAAATGCAGCAGCTAGTGCTAATGTTCAATTCAACCAACAACAATAGTAAGAATATTTCATCTCGATAAATTTTACATATACCAAGCTCCAAAGTGGTGAATAAGAAGACATCATTGGTAAGGATAAAAAATTATGACCTCTTAGTGAAAACGTGATGTAGGGAAGTTGTTTAGACGATAAATGGCAGATTGAGAGATATTAATCTCAGGTAATTGAATCATCAAAAGTTAAAGACTTACCTTATTCAAATAGCTAACAACTAAATGGAAAATGTTTCAAACTACATTGCATTTCCACAAAAGGCAACCAAGTAAAGGAGGAGAAATAATCACATTAAACAAATCAATATACCTGTTACTTTTTAAGGCAAGCTTTTACAACAAGATAATTAATTTTCATACTATACAGTGTTGATTTTTTTATTTTTTTTCCAAACGAAACTAAAATACATCTAAGTCATTCTAGTGTTTTCACATGTAGATAGCCTTAAATGAAATTTTTCATAATTAAATGAAAAGAAAGTTTCCTAGTTACAAATCTATGGATACTTACAAGATTCTATTTCTAATGCAGAATAATATAGGTGGAAGGAAAATTGAAATAGATGAGAATTTTTCATGCCTCCAACTAGCATTTAGTAGTGAACATTTAGTTTACAAAAATGACATTTCCATCCTATTCTTCTATCAACAAAAATGATATGAACAGATTACTATTAATAATATATATCAACCATGAACAAATTAGCATTTTATACATAAATGGGAACTTGTGCTTCTGTGGTTGAGACTCCTTTTGTTGGTGGATAAGTCTCAAGTCATCTCAACTAACACCTATTCTTCTAATCACACTCTTTCATCTTTCCTTTCAGTTTAGCAAAAAATCTTGAATGATTTTTTTTCTCTCCAAGATAAATTCAACTCCTTCCTCCTAGTCCAAACATGACAAATTTTAGTTCTTGATTCCTTTGCAAATATATTATTTAGGATGCCATCTCCATTTCTCTTGAATTTCCCCTCTCCATATCTTTTCTTTCTCCTACTTTTCTTTTAAAATAATCCCCCTCCTCAAAGTTGTGGTTCCTTTTTCTTTGCACTCCCATTATGAGGAATTAATGTAATCGGTTGGTGTTTAATTCATTTCCACCATATTTTGAGCTCTAACTTTAGTTTAAAATTAAGGATGAAATATTCTCTTAGTGTTCTATTAATTACCCATCATTTCAATAACTAACATCTAACATTTCAAATTTGAGCATTTAATTCCTAATTGAATAATGTACGAGCAAAATTTTAAATTTTAAAACCTAAGTTATAATAATTCAAATAAAAACAAATTAAGTGTGTGTGTGCCTAACTACACCATACCATCTGAACCAACCCTGCAGAGGAGCTAAACTCCTCTACCTCAACCACCCTTCTGCCTTTGGTACTTGCACACTCACAAACATTCATAGGCCAAAGCATCAATATTGTCAACCCAAATATTAACCAACATGTCACTAACTCATAAATTAATTATATAACGACTATCATGGTGATAAGTCAATTAAATTACCCATCTAATAACATTGTCAATAAAAGTCTAATAAGAGTTTATAAAGTATTTGTAAGAATTTGGCTTAGGCCAAAATTCACCCAAGAACTAAAGAACTCAAAACAAGCACACAGTAGATCAAAATAGGCAGAGTATGATTAGAATGACGATATTCATTCAATAATTGGATTCAACCAACATAAGAGTACACTAGGAGTGCCTGAATATAAAGGCCTCAGGAGAGCTTCTAGAATGCCTAGAAGTCAGCACTATGATATGTCATACAACCAGGCACATGTCCACCAGATATGGATTATCCTCCATTAAGCACGGGATTAAGTGTGATGATGTGAGGATAAGCCTATAATGGTGTAGCATGCAAATCAGTGGAGTAGACAACATGTGCTAAATGAGGAGTGCAGAAAACTATGTTGTCATCATGACAACTCAGTGAATGATGCATACTCCTGTGTTGTAGACACCATGTGCCTAATTAGAGTTGCATAACTCAATGAGAGTTCACAAACTCCTAAGTGTCTCATCTAAAATAATAATAAAATAATGCAAAATAATTAAATAATGAATTAACCTAAGTAAAACTTAAGTAAGTGTAATAAGTAAATACTTATTTACACTAACACCCCCCTTTAAGTGCAAGTTAGGGGAATGCCCTTAAGCTTACACAATCTAGGATGAAATGCAATATGGGTCCCGGCTACTAGGCCATGTTAGGTACCCATGTACATAATGACATGCAATCTCCCATAAAACGAGGAAAGAGGGAAAACCTCATGGGAAAAACCCTCCCCCAAAAAGAGAGATAAAGCAGGATGCATTGATGGATGGAGTTATCAAGACCCCCCCATTACGACATACATCCGATATATACATAAGAGAATAACGAGAACAGGTAGAGAGACAGGATGGGCTCCCCCCCCCAAAAGAAGAATGTCGAATAGTGAATGCTCCAATGAAGAAGCTGATCCAAGACTGCAAAATGGTGTTCCTCCCCTTAGGAAGAAAAAATGCCAAAGGTACAAATGAGACGCTTCCATTGTGTGTGGAAAGAATCCCATGAATAAGTGATGTCTCTGAAACTTGCTCAACTAGCTAAAGAACCTATCCGAAAGAACTGTCTATCTCTGCAACTGATGAAGAATCCTGTTGTAACTGCTGATCATAAGTATCCACAATCACTTTAACCTGTAATGATTGATCCTGTAGAGAATGAACAAGAGAGTTTGAAACCCTCGTGACAATTGAAGAAGGTAATTCTGCATCAAGAAGAAGAGGCAAATCATAAATATTGTCCCCCAAATCTATCATTGAACCTGTATCTGGAAGACTGTATGTACCCTTCTATTCTGGACCTATCAATGTGGCAATATATGCATGTGGACTGAACTGATGAAGTGACCTCTCACTGTATCTATCGATAGAACTCTACATGTCTAAATCTGTTGAAGCACTATCGCTGGTGTCACTAGCAGTTTCCACACTGTATGATGTGCGAAGAGGAGTAGAGGACAAGCTGGGAGAACTTTCCTCAAAATGTACATCCTTCTGCACAAAAATTTGATGTGTCTCAGGATCTAGAAGTCTATATGCCTTCACACTGTCTTCATAACCAATGAAGGTACAAGGCCGAGATGACTATGCCTTGCATCCCCTGGAAGATTGCTTTGCCCATGCAGGACAACCGAAGACTCTAAAGTGTGTCACAATAGGTTTTCTGCCACACCATGCCTCAAAAAGAGTTTTGCCATCTAAGGTTGGATGAGGAGAATGATTAAGAATGTGAGTGGCACATGGGATTGCTTCAACTTCTAATGATGGATCAAGAGACTTGGCATGAATCATGCAACTTGCCATAGACTTAAGAGTGTGGATCCTCAATGCTGCAACATCTATCTTATGTGGATTGAATGCTGAAGGAGTCTGAAGATCAATGACCTCATGTCTGCAAAAGTCCTTAAGTCTTCTATTCACATCCATGTTTCCATTGTCCATGCGGAGTACTTTGATGGCTTTCTTGGATTTTCATTCTACATGAGCCTTGAAGTCTAGAAATGCGTCCAACACTTCACCCTTGTTATGCAGAAAGTAGACCCAAGTGAACCTTGAAAAGTCATCAACAAAGGTAAGTATGTAGTGACCCTAGCTGAATGCAAAAGGACTTGCTAATACCATGTGAACCATTTGTAGAACACATGTTGCTTTAGAAGACTTCCCTCTTTGTAACTTCCCCTCTGGATGCATATCCACTGAATCTGTTGAACACTCACCCTTAGAAAAGTTGATTTGAGGTAGACCTTTGACCATGTGGTATGTGCAAAATTGCTGAAGATAGTGATAGTCAAGATGACCATACCGCTCATGCCATAATTGCATGCTTGAATGTGATTGTGTGAACAAGGCTTTTGAAGGAGTCTTGGACACAAAATGCGAGAAAGAGTACAACCTCTTGTGATCATTCACTTTCCCCATTGCAAACAAGGAATTGTCTTTAAGACTGTGCACGTTTACTGAGTCGAGAAGGAATTCAACTCTATGTCCATCTCCAAGGTGAGTGATTTGGTAGATTGAGAGGAGATTCAAACTTAGGTTTGGAACATAGAGAATCTCTTGAAACTCTCCATTTTCCATTTCCACATTTCCTTTTCCTTCAACTTCCATTTTTCTATCATTCCCCATGAAGATGTGTGGTACCCTTGAGCGATTCAATGAAGAAAAATTCTCCTTTGAAGAACCCATGTGATATGAGGCACCTGAGTCAAATATCCATTCCTTCGAAGCGTTTGCATTTTCCATGAGTGCTTTCCCTTTGCCCTTTGAATTTGAAGAAAATCCCTTCTCCTTGTAAGCATTGGGCACTAGAACATTATGTTTCCTTATCATGTTGGTCAATTCATCAATCTTTTTGAGATAGCAGTCATGCTCTTCATGACCCAATTTCTTGCAATAAGCACACTTCTTCTTCTCCTTATTATTGTCCCCTTTCTTGTTGGAATTCGAGGACTTGCCTTGTTGATTAGATTGAGGTGTTGTCTTTTCTGCATCCTCAGATTTGTTCTTTCATTTCTTCTTACCCTTTCCTTTGTTAGAAGACTATGTAGCTGAATGTTGAGAACCCTTATTGGCCACCAATGCTATAGACTGAGGTGATTTGAGAATCCCCATTGATTTCAACTTCTTTTCTTCATCATCCAACAGTTTTGCATATTCATCAAAAGTGGCTTTTCTTGTAGGCAGACCCTAAGTTAGTCTTTGAGGTGTTAAAAGATGATACAAATGTGGAATATTCAGATGGCAGCTTGTTATGGATGAGATAGATTAGTCTGTCATCTTTGATAGAATTCTCACAATCAATAAGCTTTGTCCTTAATTCATTCACCTTGATGATGAAGTCCTGTATTGAGTCATACAACTTAGGATCTAAGGAAACTAGCTCATCTTCTATCTTGAACACATCTTCTTCAGACACTTTATTATAAAGGCTTTCAAGGGTATACCAAGCTTCCTTGGATGTAGTACATTTTTTGATTTGATACATGATTTTATCATCTAACCCCAAACATATATCACCTAAGGCTTTCCTATCCATGGATACTCATTTAAAAATTTCACTTGTTGATGCATTATCACCTGCTGGTTTAGGAAGAGTACCATCTACATATTGAGAAACTCCATTATGCATTAAGTGATACAACATTTTGATTGACCACGAAGCATAGTTATGAGGAGTTAATTTAGCAAACTTAAAGTTGCCCATAATGCAGAAAATGAAATAAAATTGCAGAAAAGAGAGAACACAACACCAAGAACACCTCCCCTTTTCACTAAATCAAGAAACCCCCCCAAAAAAGATGCTTTGGGCACTTTATCAGTAGTGCGATTACAATGGGCCACTTTCCAATTTTGGCCTTTGTGGACTTCTTATTTTTCTTGTTACAACCTCTTAATAGAGTACAAATCTAAAACTTTACAATGTGCTACAATGCTAAAGCATTACAAAGCAAAGAAAGGCCCTATTGCTGAAAGTGACAATTTTGTCCACACAACACTACAATCTGATGCTAGATCTGGAAAGTAGACAAAAAAAAAAGCACTTTCAAAAAAAATAGAACCTATTTTCGACTCTAGATGTGCCCGTACGAAGCATTTGAAGTTGCAAAATGCAAGATTATCTAGGTACAATCACCAAAAAATGCAAATTTTGAACAATCTATGCACCAAAACTAGAAAATAGCTGCACCACTGAAAAATATAGGAAATTCTACCCAATTTCAAAAAAAATTACACCTGATTTGGAGTCTAGATGTGCGAGTTATGACCTCTTGAATTCAGACTGCAAAAACCAAAATCAATTTGGTGAGGGGTTGCACCAGAAAAGATGGGGTTAAATTTGATGGTCATACGACTATCACAACAATTGAAAAATAACCTGTGATGACATCCAGATGGCCATCAATTTTAGGCTCATGAAATGATGACATCAGCAGAAAAAGGACCCACTATATGACGTGGTCTGGCATCGCTATTCCATACTATATGGATCGTATGTATCGTACAAAAACTACATACGTGGCAGGGTGATAGGGATCTGATGTGGCATTGGATAGTCAATGTTGACTATGTTCACGGGCTAACGTGGCATTGCTATTATGCAGAGCAGGGGTGGATGACTGTGTAGGCATTGTTTGTATGCCACGTGTCCGGGCCTGATGAGGCCGCGTGTCAATTAGCTGTTAGGTGGAGTTATCCACGTGGCGCGAGCGAGAACAAACTATGGTTGCCAAATTCCCTCTCACTTTTCAGATTTTTCTGTGCCACCAGAATATTCTTAAATGCCGCCAAGTTCTATGAATTTTATCCCATATGCATGGGATAAGGGAACTCTGTGGAGTTTATAACACAGAATCTGTAGAGGTACAAACGCAGAGTTGTCGCCGGTAGTGTTAAAGCTGTTGCTGGGTGAGAACGGTCGTCGTGGGTTTTGCCTTGCTGGATGTTTGAATGGCCAACCACAGATAAAAGTGGCAATTTTTAATATTAAAAACTCGCAAAAATAATTAAAAAAACTTGCAATTAATAAATAATCTACCAAATATATATAGCAGGCTAGGGGTTGATGGCCCAATTCTGCCACAAAATTTTTCTTCTAGCCATGAAAATATCTTAGAAATAATCCCAAATAATTTCAAAAAATACTTAAATAATGGCAGAGAGAAAAAATAGTTCAGATCTAAAAATTGAATAAAATAGATCCGAAAATAATCATACCCAATTGCAAATTGGTGCCTTTGGGTGCTGGTTTGCAAAAATAATTTGCCTCATGATCAAATTTCACCTAATATAGAAGAGTTTATAGTCAATCTTCACTGATTCAGTGCTCCAGATGCAACGGAGAGGTCAGATCTGGCTCTAAACGCTCTCAATTTCTGCAGATCCTCCAGAATCGAGGTGCTAAATCACAAATGATCTTGAACAGCTACGTGATGCGAATCCTCCTCAGCTCTGATACCATGCAAGAATTTGGCTTAGGCCAGAATTCACCCAAGAACTAAAGAACTCAACACAAGCACACAGTAGATCAAAATAGGCAGAGTATTATCAGAATGATGATATTCATTCAATAATTGGATTCAACCAACATACGAGTACACTAGGAGTGCATGAATATAAAGGCCTCAGGAGAGCTTCTAGAATGCCTAGAAGTCAGCACTATGATATGTCATACAACTAGGCACGTGTCCACCAGATATAGATTATCCTCCATTAAGCACAAGATTAAGTGCGATGATGTGAGGATAAGCCTATAATGGTGTAGCACGCAAATCAGTGGAGTAGACAACATGTGCTAAATGAGGAGTGTGAAAAAATGTGTTGTCATCATGACAACTCAGTGAATGATGCATACTCCTGTGTTGTAGACACCATGTGCCTAATTAGGGTTGCGTAACTCAATAAGAGTTCACAAACTCCTAAGTGTCTCATCTAAAATAATAATAAAATAATGCAAAATAATTAAATAATGCATTAACCTAAGTAAAACTTAAGTAAGTGTAATAAGTAAATACTTATCTACACCAACACTATTCAATTCAAGTTGAGACATACAAAGTAAAACATAATCTAAGAGTCAAAATCATAACATATCCTAATAAAAAGCATATCAAAAATTGAGTCATGACACAAGATCCATGTGAAGAGAACATGATCTTGACTAATCTTTGATGGAGAATCAGGTCCAACCTTTGATGACATGACATTTCAATGCAAGCCTCTGCTTGTGGGCCTAAGCAACATTGGTGGCTTCCATTTGAAATAATTGAATGACATAAGAAAGAAAAATGCTAAAAACTCCATTCTTGAAAACTTGATCTTTTGTACCTACAAAAAAAGGCTTCTTCTTCTAGCTCTCTAAGCTCTTATACCATGTAAAAATTTCTACAGATTTAGGATCAAGCTAAAAGAAAAATAAATAATAATTGTGAAATTGAACAATGAAGAAATAAAGTTGTTCACAATAAAAAAATTATTAACTACATTGTGCTCTTTCTCATTGATAATAATGATTACATTATGTGTGATTTATAAAAATTAAAACCACCTTTATTAAGAGCAAATTATGGTGAAGAGTTTTGATTATCACCAATCATGCATGAGCAGTCAATGAGAGACTATCTAATTAACAACATTAGTTTGGGAAAAGTCACTGTCAAAGTTGGAGGATCGACATCAAGACTGAACTAATCTAACCATTGGAATCATTAATACTAACACCCTTTACCATGTAAATGGATGTTCATTCCTTAATATTTGTCAAAAGAAGGAATTTCATGAATTTTTGTGTATTCTTAACCTTTTGCAGTTGTATTTTTATCTATGGATAATGAGGCTTCTAACGAGATTAATGACACTCTTCTTGTGGATTTTATTGATTTCTTGCATATAATTTAGACACAAGAATCATAACATACTCATTTTGTGTTGATATTGCCTTTATAGTGGCTTATGTGATTTGTTCATTCTATTAAACTTCCACCATGTATTATTTTATTTGAATAAAATTGTCTCAATTTCTTCCATGAGGAGTGGTAATTGCTAAATAGAAGATGAAATTCACGGTTAGAGGATTTTGATATGGAAAGTAACTTGTGGCTATGGCAGTGATTTCTATGGCAATATGCTAATGCTCTATTTCTTGCTTGTCGTGCTCCACTGGCCAGAGTGGATGTTGTATGTGTCCCTTCCAACTTGGTCAAAATATTTCTCGTCACTAGAAAAACATTTAGGGGGAGGGAAAAAACATTTATGGGGAGGGAAAAAACTCAGTTAGAACATTTCCTGTCTCCCTTCCAACTTGATGAATATTTTGCTAGTGACAAGAAATGTTCTGACTGAGTTGGAAGGGAGACATGTACACCACCCACTCTAGCTAGTAGAAATAGAGCATTGGTGCACTGCCATAAAAATCACCACCATAGCCACAAATTACTCTCCATATAAAACTCCTCTGATTGTGAATTTCTCCTTCTTTATGATGGGCATAGTATTCTTGGCCTCTCTTTCTAGTCTTCTCTTGTTGTAGATCATAAAGTACAAATTTTGGAAGGTGGATATATTGGTCTTGTAGTGGAGCTTGTTGGCCTTATAGTGGATGCAACTCTAATTATTCATAGCCTTGTTTTGTGGCTATTTTTATAGTACTCTCTACTTGCATTTGTTTAGAGCTAGTTGAAACTCTCTATAGTATTTTAGCACATCTGCGAGTAGGTATCACATTTTTATTACGTGCATAATATTCTCTATTTCTTTTTCTATTTTCCTGTATTTGTTGTTTAGAAGGTGGAGTTCTTGGGTGATGTTTTCTTTTCAAAGGTTCCATTTATTCAAATTTGTAAGTAGGGTATATTATTTGGTTAGATAATTCATGAGAAGAAGGTAGACATGCATTAAAGGAAGAATGTAGTGAATGGCAAGGAAAAGATAAACATGTGTAGCAAATGGAATATTAATGGTTGGAATTTTGTCATCACAATCAAAATCTTATGGTAGACATGAGAGGTGAGTACTTTAGTACAAGGGGTAGAGATATTTACAAAGATAGAAGCTTTATATATTGGGTCAAATCTAAGAATTTATTTATCATAAATGATGGATAAAATTTTGCACAATCTATTTGTGGACAAAGAGGAAGAGTGAGATAGAACTTGTTGTTTGGTGCCTTTGAGAAGCTTAGCCTTGTAAAAGTTCTGTTAAATGTACATTTATATGCTACACCTAAAATTGGATTTGTCTTTTTCCCTATAGTTTGAGAAGAGAAGATAGTAAATCAATATATAGTTAGATTAAAAGGAAATCCCACAAAAGTTTACTACTATTTATTTTTATCTAAATACAGGACCACAAAAATAATTTTGAATTACATACAAGATACAAATGAGTTAAATAAAAGGTAGAAATTAATAAAAGTGAGAATAAATAAGGTGCCTAAGCCCAAAGAACAACTTAATCCCCTATAATTAAAGCTCTTAGATAAGTTTACAACAAAAAAATGTTTCCTGCTAAAAAGCTTCACTAATCTTACATTTGTATTATCTTGCTAAATATTACCGTTGCTCTCAAAGTATGCTCAATATTACTATTGCTCTCAAAGTAAGATGCAATAGGCAACATGCCAGTATTCAAAAGGGAAAATTTATTTAATCAAACATCTTTGCTATATTTAAGCTCTTTATAGCTATAGACTTTGATTAATGTCTCTCTTCATATTTATCATTTGAAATCTACTTCTATCCATTGGAAAAAACAAATTTTGGCATCACATTGCATATTTTGAAAATTATCCAGCACAAAAGACTGCCACTTTATGATCAAACACATAGCTTTGTTGCTTAAATTTCACTTTTTGTATAACAATTTTGAAAGAAGTTTGTTTCAATATACAATTGAAGAGCATATCTAGTTGTCTAAAAGGGGCATTCTGACCATTGCTGAAGTTGCCAAAGATTAGAATTTCTTTTTAAAATATCTATTAAACACACCAATCTTAGTGTATACACAAAAACCTAATCTGTCAGGAGCAATCATAACCTAGCAAATGTTAGTTGCATACATGTATCAAATATTCAAAACAAAATCAAATACAACCAACACTATACTTGAGTTTTGCAACTCAATGCAATCGAAAAGAAAAGTCCTCATGCAACCTCAAAGCAGCTCAATAAAGGAACCCATGAGAGGCCCTATTGGTGTGCTTTAAATTGGAGGTATGTGGGTGTGCTCTTCCAAAACACAACTATTGAATCCCTTAATAAAAATGCAACATGAAATGATATGATACTAAAACTAAATGAGTGGAGAAACCTTCAAGAAATAGTTATGAGTGAGCCAATCCTCAAAGGATTTTAGGATGTGAGATGAAAAATTCAAAGAACCAAACTAAAAATGATAATCTAACATGAGATGCAAGCATAAGTACAAGAAATCTAACATCTACGAAAGATTAGTAGCAAATATGCAAATCACAACTAAAAGTTGTAGAATCACACTAGCATGCTAACAATGCAAATGAGGGAGATGGAAAATTCTTGAGACAAGGGCTCTATTTATAGGCTTGAGAGAGGCCTTGGTGAGGTGGCATCCACATAGGTGCCACAAGGGAGACATGGAGACAAGTCATACAAGCGTCAACATTCAAAGTTTTCTCACACATGTGTGAGAAAACTTGAAAGAATGAGTGGGGGACAAAGGTGTAAGAAGTGTGGAAGTTGTGAGAGGTGTGAAAAGTGTGAAGGATTTCTCACACGTGTGAGCATACACTTAGGAACTAAAAGGGGTTTAGCAAGGTGTTTAGGATAAATAAGTGGGATTAAGTGGTGGGTAAGCTTAGAAGGATGAGAGTGATGGGTGTAGACTAGGTTCAAGACTAAATTAAATAGGATTTAATTTAGTCGTAGGATTTAGAGAATTTAATGGAGATGGAGGGAATTAAATAAATGAGATTTATTTAAAGGGGGATTTATGGGGGATCATGCATTAAATAAATTTAATACATTAGGGATGTAAGTATTTAAATTAAATTTAAATAAATTAGGAAGGTGAACCTATATAATTAAATAAATTTAATTAAATAAGTAGAAGAATATGACAAATATAATTAATTATAATGTCAAGGGAAATATTAAATAAATTAATATAGTGTTTTAGGACAATTTTAAGTGTCTACATTTTGCCCCTCTTTGATGTGATGTCGAGACGACATTATATCAAAGAAAATAAAACATATGTTGCCCTAGAAAGGATGAGAGTCTTACGAGTGGTGTCAAAGCAACGATAGAGGAGGAGGGTGCCCCCTTGTGAAAATAGCACAAAAAATTAATTTTGGGCAATTTTTGCAAAAAGGTCTTTAGAAGAAAAGAAATGGGAAGAAAAGGGAATAAATGAAGACATTGCATGACTTGGGGGTAAATAGGGGATCGACACATCTTGGAAAGGACATGGGCTAAAAAGGGGGCCTTGAAGGGCCTATATAAGCCTCCAAGGGGCTCAAAGAAGGGTCATTTGCACACTTAGAGAGTAGAGAACCAGAGCGAAGGATGGACCCCATCGATAGATTACAACTTGGAGAGTGCGTCTAAGAGCACCAGAGATTGGTAGAGATGGGCCCACCAGTAAGTCGACTAACCTATCTTGTCAAATTTTTTGATTTCATTGGTTAGGGACATTTATGGCACCTTAAATAGGCCAAAAAGTTAGTCAGGGTAGAGATGACAATCTCTACCTTGTCATCTGTGCAGATGAAAAAATAGTGACACGGATGCCTATGGAGACGACATGATACATCCTGTCACCTGTACAAATGACAAAGGAGGGAATCAAGGGTTGGAGATGGGGTGGAGAAAACAATCTCCATGTTGTCATCTCCAAAGATGACAAAATAGTAGTCTTCAACGGGAAACTAGCATCTGCGTAGCCATTGGAGATGCCTAAACGACATCTTCAACTATTGTCTATGCCTAAACGACATCTACGCTGATCAGTGTCTCTATGAATCATCATCTACACTAATCAACATCTAAATGGATTGGTGTCTGCACTGATCTGAGTCTTCGCTGATTGGGACAAATTGACAAAGAACAAGGGGGTGCCCCATATCAGGGAAGGCATAAGATAAAAGAAACTAACCTTGTGCATATCTATGCTACAAGAGGAGACGGTGGTATTGCAATCATGGGAGCATTATCTATTGACCATGGTTTTGGATGAGAGACTTACAGAGGTTGAGTAGAGACATGTCAAAATGTGTGGGCTGGAGCACATGCACGAGTGGCCAGATCTGTGGCACATTCAACACAGTTGTCAGCGCTGATCAAGTAGTGGCACACTCCAACATCGAGCTTTCATCTACCTACTGGAGAGGTGACCGTCATTCTACTCGATGTGTGGAAAATTCTATGAGTGCCCATTTTTGGGATGTACTTGGAGTATGTGCTTGAGGGCAGTGATGATAGAGGTTGTTGATTCAACAATCATGCCTTACATGGAGAGAGTAGAGTAGAGGTTGCCATGACTTTCTATTTATCTTGCGTCACTAAT
>CM053787.1:1009017302-1009287302 GCA_028749045.1 Cupressus sempervirens | reverse complement strand
GAGGCAAGTTTTAGAAGGAAGCGCCAATCTTATACACATAGATGCTATAAAATGAAAGGTTTCCAATAATACTTTTGATAGCACATAGAATTGAGTGGTTAGGGTTATTCACGTAGCACCAGAAGTGTAGCATTTCCCAACAATTACAATGACTAATGTATTTAGAATTTTTTGTGAAGTATTCAGTGGCAACAATAATATACTTGTGGCCATTTGCATAATTTGGGTATACTTGATCAACAAGATCAAATCCCTAGTGGGAAAAGAGCCATGGGCTGATGGTGGGTTGGAGGTCTTGGGTGGGGGTGTGTATCAAATTTCTATGTTGTTGACAAGGAACACATCTCTTCACAAAATGATATACATCTGCTTCCATAGTAGGCCAATAGTAACCCTTTTTGAGGAGCTTTTTTGGTATTGTAAGGCTACTGGAATGAGCACCACAAATCCCTTGGTGGACCTCTTCTAACGTTGTTCTAGCTTTTTCTGAACTTAGACATCAAAGGAGGGTTCCATCCAAGTGTTTTTGAAAAAGTGTATCACCTAGGATAGTAAATTGAGCAGTGCGATAGATGAAGGTTTTTCTTTGATTCGGGGTGAGGACTATGGGAATGGTTTTGTGATGTAGATAGGAAAAAATGTCAACGTACCATGGAGACTCAGGACTAATAATATCACACACCAACTCTGAATCATTTTTATCATAAGCAGGAATAAAAAGATACTCAACAAGAAACTCACATTTAGGACTATATTTAGGCATGGCAATCATGGAGGCAATGGTAGCCATAGCATCTGTTGCTTTGTTATTAGCCCTTGGGATATTTTGAAAGACAATCTCTATGAAGTGTTGTTTAAGATCTTCAACTATCTGACAATATGGCAACAAATTTTCATCCTTTGTGTGGTATTCATCTCTAACTTGTTTAATGAACAATTGTGAGTCTCCAAAGACAAGAAGGTTTTTGATATTCTATCTAATAGCTTGATGTAGCCCTATGACTAATCCTTCATACTCAGCTATATTTTTTGTGCAAGGGAATGCAATTTTGTAAGACTTAGGAATGAGGTCCCCTTGCGGTGTAACAAATAAAATTCCTACCCCCAATCCCTTTTTTGTGAAGGAACCATCAAAAAATAACTTCTAATGTGTACTAGGGGTGACAGTCATAATTGTGTCATTTGGAAAGTTTTCTATGATGGGATGGTCTCCTTGAAGAGGAGCTTCAACAAGCTGGTCTGCAATTACTTGTCCCTTAGTAGCCTTGTGATCCTTATAGAAGATGTCAAATTCACTTAAAATCAATATCCATTTTGCAGCTCAACCAATGAGGGAGGCTTTTGATAGCAAATATTTGAGTGGATCTATCTTGGGAATGAGATGTGTAGTATGATTAAGCATATAATGGTATAGTTTCTGTGTGCAAAAGACTATTGCCAAACAAGATCTCTCAATAGTAGTTTAATTCAACTCATAGCCAAATAATGTTTGACTAAGATAGTATATAGCTTGCTCATTACCATTGTCATCTACTTGTGCCAAAAGGGTGCCTAAGGCAACTGAAGCGACTGAAATGTATAGAATCAATGTGTAAGGAAACTTGGCAACAAAGAATATAACCGTTTCCACATAACCCATAATAGATCTGAAATAAACATGGAATTAAAATCCACATGCAAGAGAATAGACAACATACCCACAAAATTGTGACACAAGATATACCCTGGGAAACCCTCATTGAGGGAAAAAACCCAGCCTCCAAAAGCATCCATCATCATGTATTATTCAGCAAAAATACCATTTCCATACAACTATGGAAGCCTTCATGGCCATAGCCACAACCGAGAAAATTATGTGAACAAGCATGAATCCACACATCCCATGCCATGCTTTCAAACCTTCACAAATGCTCCCTTGGCTAACCTGTCAAGCCTTGTCCCGCTCGACTCTTGCCTTTTGTTTTCTCTTTGTCACTCTCTCTACAACAACTACCCTTGTGGCTGCTTATATAGTAGCAAGTCCCACAAAACCACCAAGTGGTATTACATAAACCATGTGCTAAAACCATGTGCTACCTAACCCATTGACCCCACATTTAATATTGGGCATTTAATTCTTTTTTCCAATATTAAATAATTACATAAAATATTATCACAATGTTACAATACAACTCATCAAGAATATTCTATGGGAATCTTTACATGTTGCACGTCCATCTAGGTACAACATTACATAATAAAATAAAATAATAAAATAACAATATTATGCAATGTGTGCAACACCCATTATCTCAACAATCTCCCACTTGTTGTATACATTGCATAGGGTCAATCCATAGCCACACAAATGAACAAGGGAACAATCCCTCCCAGCACATCCACCATCATGGATCAAAAAATACACCCAAGTGCTCCTTCCTGGTACCCACAACAAAATCTAAGTATCCAGCATCTCAAACATGAATGATCTCACCTCCTATTATGCCACTCCCACTGGACATACATAGAAGCCATCCAAAGAGAAAGCCACCCAACCTGTCCTATTAGAAGATCATAAAATCTTGTACCAACTGAAATTCCAAGCACAAAAACCTGATCCAAAGGTAATCACATATATCCGCAGTGTTGAGATAATGGGTGTTGCACACATTGCATAATATTGCTATTTTGTTATGTAATGTTGTGCCTAGATGGACGTGCAACATGTAAACATTCCCATAGAATATTCTTGATGAGTTGTATTGTAACATTGTAAAAATATTTCATGTAATCATTTAATATTGGGGAAAAGAATTAAATGCCCAATATTAAATGTGGGGTCAGTGGGTTAGGTAGCACATGGTTTATGTAATACCATTTAGTGGTTTTGTGGGACTTGCTAGTATATAAGCAGCCACAAGGGTAGTTGTTGTAGAGTGAGAAAGAGTGACAAGAAGAAGAAAAAAGGCAAGAGTTGAGCGGGACAAGGCTTGACAGGTTAGCCAAGGGAGCATTTGTGAAGGTTGAAAGCATGGCATGGGATGTGTGGATTCATGCTTGTTCACATAGTTTGCTCGATTGTGGCTATGGCCATGAAGGCTTCCATGGTTGTATGGCAATGGTATTTTTTGTTGAATAATATATGGTGATGGATGCTTTTGGAGGCTGGGTTTTTTCCCTCAATGAGGGTTTCCCAGGGTATATCTTGTGTCACATTTTATGGGTATGTTGTCTATTCTCTTGCATGTGGATTTTAATTCTGTGTTTATTTCAGATTTATTATGGGTTATGTGGAAACGGTTATATTCTTTGTTGCCAAGTTTCCTTACAAGTGGTATCAGAGCTATGGTTTTATTGTTGTAACCCTAGATTGAATCCATGGGAATGCATGAGAGGATAAAAGAAAGGGCAAGATATATGAATGATTTATTGTAGATCTGAGGGCTTTGGATTTTTTGTTATGATGGGATGTTAAAAAGATTTGGGCATGTGAAATTGTTGGAAAAAAAGAGTTTTTTGGATGTCTCATTTTAAATGAGGGTTTTGGGGGGTAGCTTGCAAAAATGACCTCCTAGGTAAAAACAGACCTCACCATTGGATCCGGTTCGACATTTCTATAAATTTTGATATATAATATGCCCTAGTTTGGCCATGTTCAGAGAAAATGAAAGAGTTTTTTAGTTTCAGCCCATGATGGCCGTCAAATTTAATCCCGTCGGAATTTTCGTCACTGAAAAAATGAAAAAATGAAAAATCGTACTAAAAATGGTAAAAAGGCTGTCTTAGTAAAATGGCCATAACTTTCTCTCACAATATCAGATTTTAGAGTTCTTATAGGCATTGGAAAGCTAATTCAGAGCACTACAAGATGGTATAGGTTTGGTTTTATGATTTTGAAATTTTGTCAAGTTTTAAGAGCCCTAAAGTTAGATGTTTTTTATTTTGAGCATGAATTGGGGCATAACTTGAGCATACGGAGTCAGATTTTGGACTTCCAGTAGTTAACGGAAAGCTCTTGGAGAGCTCTACACATTGGTTTAGATTTGGTGCAAGTTTGGAATGATTTATTTGTTGATATATTTATCTAAATAGTTTATGGTATATTTTGACTATAGTAACATTGTGAGTTTATGGCATTGGAGATTTAAGATTTGATGTCATTGTATACTCAGTTCATATTTTAGATTGGTCTCATGATGATATGGTTATCAGTGTTTGGATTTGGATATACATGATGACTTGTTGGGTCTACAAGTTGTGTAGTGTTGTAAGCAGTCTATACTTACAGGTTGCATTTATAGCTTGGTTATGGGTTGTCTTTGCCCATTGATCTTTCATTATTGATGCATATTCAGATTGGTGTCTTAGATTTGGGTTGTCTATGCCCTAAGTCACATGATTTACTATTTTCTTCATGTAGAAGGGATGAGATGTTGTTACCAGGTACAGTCATGGTGGAGGATTGTGGTTGACTATGCTGACAGGTAGGACACTTTAAGAGCCAGATGCTCAATTCATGGATGTGATCATGGTTCCATGGATTTTGGCATGACATGATTTCTTATACAGGTACATCCTTGATGTTCTTTAACTTGGATTTATGATTTAGTTATGGTGGTATATCTTCTTGGTTGAGGATCATGGTTATTTGGTTTTCTTTTGAGGAGCTCATGATGTGCACTTTGAGTTCTTTGATGGCTTGATGCCTTGGTTGATTCTCATGGTTAGAGGATGGATTTTTTTCATCATTGTGTCATGGATAGCTTGGATACATGGTTTAGTGGGAGCTTGTGACAGTGATGGGGTGACAGTGCAGGATTAGTTCCTAGTTTGATTTGGATCTTCATATAGGAGATAGATTTTATGATGCCATAGGTGACTTGGTACCACGGTTGAGTGGGAGTTTTTTTGGCATTGATATATTTATTGAGTGTTTGCAGATGTTGGAGGTTTGTCTTAGATCCTGTTGCTGCAGAAGTGTCTTTGACATTTGCATGGTGCACTTGTTATCTTCATGGTGTATGAAGATGGTTAGATCTTGAGGACTCATGGAGTTCTTGGTTATCTTCATGGTGTGTGGAGATGGTTCTTCATGGTGTGTGGAGATGGTTTTCTTCATGGTGTGTGGAGATGGTTGCATCTTGAGGACTCATAGGGTTCTTGGCAAAGGTGTGGTTTATGCTTTTATTTGGCATGTTATCCTTGGTATGAAGATGGTTTCATTATTATGTCATGGTATACTCTTGATACACATTTAGAGTTGTGACATGTTATAGTATGTTCATGTGGAGCATGTTATCTCTTTGGTTGAGATGGTTAGATCATGTTGTCATGTTTATGTTCCTGAGGCCATGGTTGGAACTTTGACATTGATCTTGGTTTAGTTTCTTGGTATTGAGTACACTGATCATAAGCTGGATACTTAATGATATTGCTATGTTGCATTTGGAGTTGGCATGGATTGATTGGTTACAGGTGCTCATGGATACTTAGAGATGGTGGTGACACTGATTTCTCTTGGATTAGAGAAGTATTTGTTGGGATGGTTGATGGTTTCAGCAGGAAGTCCGAGGGGCAGTCACCTGATATGGACTTGAGAGGAGATTGTTCTTAGATGAGTCTTGGTTGGAGACTTGGGTATCTTGATGAGCATTCTCATTCCCCACTCTTGGTCTACTCGGTGGTTTGCTATTTGAGAGGTATAGCCCATTGTTTCTCTCAGTTGCATTATATTTATGCTTATCTTTCATGGATATGGATCTTGAGCTATGGTACATGAGTTAGTTCTGGAGGGTTCATTTGAGAGATGGTTTAGCATTGGTTATCTCCATGTGCATATGTTGTTATGCTGGTTGAATTTGAGAGATGATTTTATATTGGGCATTTTCCTTGGATTAGGAATGGTTGTTCCTTGATTTAGGAATGGTTTTATTGAGTTTGATCTTCTTGTGAGAGGCTTACATCCATAATTAGTTATATGGTATAGTTTGGGTGTTGTTGAGGCTTCTTGTTGGAGTTTAATGGAGGAGATCATACTTGCACAGTTTACATCTAGAGGTGTGTGTAGAAGGACATGATACAAGTTATGATTTGCATGGTTTCTCTGGTCTTGGTTATCTTCCTGGATGTTCAGTTTTGCTTACATTGGATTTGAGATTGGTTGGAGATTGTGATCACTGGTTTGTGCTCATGTATGTCATGTGAGAGATGACATGGTTATTCCTTTATCTCTTTCCTCTGTTGGTTGTGGAGAATTTTGGAGACTATTGGAGACTTTTTATGAGAGTTGTTCTTGCAAGATATTAGTTTATGTATTATGGATGTCCTTGATACTACATGGATTCACTTCTTTGAGATGTGTTGAGTGGATTGGTTATAGATTTGACATTATCTTTTGCAGTGGGAGCTTCTTGGTATATAAATTATAGGTATTGCTCTTGAGGCTTGTGATTGCAGGTTACAGATTGGATATGTCAGTGATATGAGAATCACTTGTTATACCTTTGAGGTATGGATAGTTGGATGGGTTTGGCACTTACTGTGGGTGCTATTTTAGCTATGGATATTTTGACAACTATGGATACATGTGATTACCTTTGGATCAGGTTATTTGTGCTTGGAATTTTAGTTGGTACAGAATTTTATGATCTTCTAATGTGATAGGTTGGGTGGTTTTCTCTTTGGATTGCTTCTATGTATGTCCAGTGGGAGTGGCATAATAGAAGGTGAGATCATTCATGTTCGAGATGCTGGATACTTTGATTTTGTTGCGGGTACCAGGATGGAGCACTTGGTGTATTTTGATCCATGATGGTGGATGTGCTGAGAGGGATTGTTCCCTTGTTCATTTATATGGCTACGGATTGACCCTATGCAATGTATACAACAAGTGGGAGATTGTTGAGATAATGGGTTTTGCACACATTGCATAATATTGCTATTTTGTTATGTAATGTTGTGCCTAGATGGACGTGCAACATGTAAAGATTTCCATGGAATATTCTTGATGAGTTGTATTGTAACATTGTAAAAATATTTCATGTAATTATTTAATATTGGGGAAAAGAATTAAATGCCCAATATTAAATGTGGGGTCAGTGGGTTAGGTAGCACATGGTTTATGTAATACCATTTAGTGGTTTTGTGGGACTTGCTAGTATATAAACAGCCACAAGGGTAGTTGTTGTAGAGTGAGAAAGAGTGACAAGAAGAAGAAAAAAGGCAAGAGTTGAGCGGGACAAGGCTTGACAGGTTAGCCAAGGGAGCATTTGTGAAGGTTGAAAGCATGGCATGGGATGTGTGGATTCATGCTTATTCACATAGTTTTCTCGGTTGTGGCTATGGCCATGAAGGCTTCCATGGTTGTATGGCAATGGTATTTTTTGCTGAATAATATATAGTGATGGATGCTTTTGGAGGCTGGGTTTTTTTCCTCAATGAGGGTTTCCCAGGGTATATCTTGTGTCACATTTTATGGGTATGTTGTCTATTCTCTTGCATGTGGATTTTAATTCCGTGTTTATTTCAGATTTATTATGGGTTATGTGGAAACGGTTATATTCTTTGTTGCCAAGTTTCCTTACACATAGTTGTCAAAATATCCATAGCTGAAATAGCACCCACAGCAAAGTGCCAACCCATCCAACTATCCATACCTCCAAAAAAGGTATAACAAGTGAATCTCATATCACCGACATATCCAATCTGTAACCTGCAATCAGAAGCCTCAAGAGCAATACCTGCCACATATATACCAAGAAGCTCCCACTGCAAAAGATAATGTCAAATCTATAACCAATCCACTCAACACATCTCAAAGAAGTGAATCCATGTAGTATCAAGGGCATCCACAATACATAAACTAATATCCTGCAAGAAAAAAAAACTCTCATAACAAGTCTCCAATGCTCTCCCAAGTTCACCACAACCAACAGAGGAAAGAGATAAAGGAATAACCATGTCATCTCTCACATGACATACATGAGCACAAACCAGTGATCAGAATCTCTAACCAATCTCAAATCCAATGTAGGCAAAACTGAACATCCAAGAAGATAACCAAGATCAGAGAAACCATGCAAATCATAACTTGTATCATGTCCTTCTACACACACCTCTAGATGTAAATTGTGCAAGTATGATCTCCTCCATAAAACCCCAAAAAGAAGCCTCAACAACACCCAAACCATATCATATAACTCATCATGGATGTAAGCCTCTCATAAGAAGATCAAACTTATAAACCATTCCTAAACCAAGGAATAAGCCCAATGTAAAACCATCTCCCAAACTCAACCAACATAACAACATATGCACATGGAGATAACCAATGCTAAACCATCTCTCAAATGAACCCTCCAGAACTAACTCGTGAACCATAGCTCAAGATCCATATCCATGAAAGACAAGCATAAATATAATGCAACTGAGAGAAACAATGGGCTATACCTCTCAAGTAGCAAACCACCGAGTAGACCAAGAGTGGGGAATGAGAATGCTCATCAAGATACCCAAGTCTCCAACCAAGACTCATCTAAGAACAATCTCCTCTCAAGTCCATATCAGGTGACTGCCCCTCAGACTTCCTGCTGAAACCATCAACCGTCCCAACAAATACTTCTCTAATCCAAGAGAAATTAGTGTCACCACTGTCTCTAAGTATCCATGAGCACCTGTAACCAATCAATCCATGCCAACTCCAAATGCAACATAGCAATATCATGAAGTATCCAGCTTATGATCAGTGTACTCAATACCAAGAAACTAAACCAAGATCAATGTCAAAGTTCCAACCATGGCCTCAAGAACATAAACATGACAACATAATCTAACCATCTCAACTAAAGAGATAGCATGCTCCATATGAACACACTATAACATGTCACAACTCTAAATGTGTATCAAGAGTATACCATGACATAATAATGAAACCTTCATCATACCAAGGATAACATGCCAAATAAAAGCATAAACCACACCTTTGCCAAGAACCCTGTGAGTCTTTAAGATGCAACCATCTCCACACACCATGAAGAAAACCATCTCCACATACCAGGAAGAACCATCTCCACATACCATGAAGATAACCAAGAACTCCATGAGTCCTCAAGATCTAACCATCTTTACACACCATGAAGATAACAAGTGCACCATGCAAATGTCAAAGATGCTTCTGCAGCAACAGGATCTAAGACAAACCTCCAACATCTGCAAACACTCAATAAATATATCAATGCCAACAACTCCCACTCAACTGTGGTACCAAGTCACCTATGGCATCATAAAATCCATCCTCTCCAAACCAAGAAGATATAAACCAAACCAGGAACTAATCCTACACTGTCACCCCATCACTGTCACAAGCTCCCACTAAACTGTGTATCCAAGCTATCCATGACATCATGATGAAAAACCATCCTCTAACCATGAGAATCAACCAAGGCATCAAACCATCAAAGAACTCAAAGTGCACATCATGAGCTCCACAAAAGAAACGAAATAATCATGATCCTCAACCAAGAAGATATACCACCATAACCAAATCAGAAAATCCAAGCTAATGAACATCAAGGATGTACCTGTATAACCAATCATGTCATGCCAAAATCCATGACACCATGATCACATTCATGAACCGAGCATCAGGCTCTCAAAATGTCCAACCTATCAGCATAGTCAACCACAATCCTCTGCCATGACTATACCTAGTAACAACATCTCATCCCTTCTACATGAAGAAAATAGTAAATCATGTTACTTAAGACATATACAACTCAAATCCAAGCCACCAATCTAAATATGCATCAATAATGAAAGATTAATGGGCAAAGACAACCCATAACCAAGCTATAAATGCAACCTGTAAGTATAGACCGCTTACAACACTGCACAACTTGTAGATCCAACAAGTCATCATGCATATCCAAACCAAACACTAATAACCATATCATCATGAGACCAATTTGAAATATGAACTGAGTATACAATGACATCAAATCTTAAATCTCCAATGCCATAAACTCACAATGTTACCATAGTCAAAATATACCTATAAACTGTTCAGATCAATATATCAACAAATAAATCATGCCAAACCTACACAAAATCTGAACCAATGTGTAGAGCTCTCCAAGAGCTTTCCGTTGACTACTCGAAGTCCAAAATTTGACTCCGTATGCCCAAGTTATGCCCTAATCCGTGCTCAAAATAAACAACATCTGACTTTAGGGCTTTGAAAACCTAAAAAAAAATTAAAATCACAGAACCAAACTTACACCATGTTGTAGTGCTCTAAATTAGCTTTCCAACACCTACAAGAACTCTGAAATCTGATATTCTGAGAGAAAGTTATGGCCATTTTACTAAGACAGTCTTTTTACCATTTTCAGTACGATTTTTCATTTTTTATTTTTTCAGTGACGAAAAGTCCGACGGGATTAAATTTGACGGCCATCATGGGCTGAAACTAAAAAACTCTTTCATTTCCTCTAAACATGGCTAAACTAGGGCATATTATATATCAAAATTTATGGAAATGCTAACCCGGATCCAATGGTGAGGTTTGTTTTTACCCAGGAGGTCATTTCTGCATGCTACCCCCCAAAACCCTCATTTAAATGAAACATTCGAAAAAGTCTTTTTGTCCAACAATTTCACATGCCATAATCTTTTAACATCCCATCATAACAACAAACCCAAAACCCTCAGATCTACAATAAATCATTCATATATCTTGCCCTTTTCTTTTATCCTCTCATGCATTCCCATGGATTCAATCTAGGGTTACAATAATAAAACCATAGCTCTTATACCACTTGTAAGGAAACTTGGCAACAAAGAATATAACCATTTCCACATAACCCATAATAGATCTGAAATAAACATGAAATTAAAATCCACATGCAAGAAAATAGACAACATATCCACAAAATTGTGACACAAGATATACCCTGGGAAACCCTTATTGAGGGAAAAAACCCAGCCTCCAAAAGCATCCATCATCATGTATTATTCAGCAAAAATACCATTTCCATACAACTATGAAAGCCTTCATGGCCATAGCCACAACCGAGAAAATTATGTGAACAAGCATGAATCCACACATCCCATGCCATGCTTTCAAACCTTCACAAATGCTCCCTTGGCTAACCTGTCAAGCCTTGTCCCGCTCGACTCTTGCCTTTTGTCTTCTCCTTGTCACTCTCTCTACAAAAACTACCCTTGTGGCTACTTATATAGTAGCAAGTCCCACAAAACCACCAAGTGGTATTACATAAACCATGTGCTAAAACGATGTGCTACCTAACCCATTGACCCCACATTTAATATTGGGCATTTAATTCTTTTCCCCAATATTAAATAATTACATAAAATATTATCACAATGTTACAATACAACTCATCAAAAATATTCCATGGGAATCTTTACATGTTGCACGTCCATCTAGGTACAACATTACATAATAAAATAAAATAATAAAATAACAATATTATGCAATGTGTACAACACCCATTATCTCAACACAATGGTCGTCCTACAATTGGAGGGACTAGAAGTGGAGGATTGGCCAAGTATATCTTAATCTATTCAAATGCCTTCTAACATAGGAAATCCCACTAAAACTTAGTGTCTTTATGAAGCAAATGTTGAAGTGGATGGACCTTATCTGCCAACTAAGACACAAATTGTCTAATGGACTGTAATAGTTGTTTCAATGTAGTAGCTGGAGGCATCTCCATGATGGCTTTTACTTTGGTGGGATCTACCTCAATACCTCTTCTTGACACAATGTAGCCTAACAACTTGCCTAATTTGACCCCAAAAACACATTTCTTTGGATTTAGGCGCACTTTATATTTCTCCAACCTTTCAAAAATGGTGGTGAGCACATCAATGTGGGAGTCACATGTCTTTGTTTTTCCTAGGATGTCATCAACATAGTCCTCCATTATGACATGTAAAAGGTCATGGAATATTGTGGTCATTGTGTGTTGATAAGTGGTGACGACATTTTTCAAGCCAAAAGGCATGACTTGGTAACAAAAGGTCTCCCATGGGGTGGTAAATGCCATTTTATGTTGATCTTCTTTTGCAATTTTGATTTGGTTGTAACCAAAGAAACCATCCATTAAAGACAACATCTAATGTTTGGCAGTAAAATCTAGTATAATGTCTATGTTAGGAAGTAGAAAATCATCCTTAGGACATGTGAGATTTAAATCTCAAAAATCCAAATAGACGCAAATGTCCCCAGATGCTTTTCCTATAGGAACAATGTTGGAGACCCACTCAGGATAATCAATAAGGTGGATTCACTTTGCCTCTAGAATTTTTTGCAATTTTGCTTTGACTAAAAGTTCTACCTTAGGATGCATTTTGCGCAACTTTTGCTTCATAAGTTTAATCTTGGGATCTACTGTCAAGTGATGCAAAATCAATTCTGTGTCTAAACTAGGCATGTCTTTGTATGTCCATGAAAAATTGACTTTACCCCTTTTTAAGAACTAAGTCATTGCCTTTTGTTCTTTAGGACTTAAGGTAGCTACAATGTAGGTAATTTATGGATTATCCTCTGTACCCAAATCGACCAAAATTATGTCCTCATTCAAGATAGATGATTTTTCTAGTGGTAAAAATCTAAATGGCAAGTCAACCTCTCCCTCTTCTAGCACCTCTAGGAGGTTTTCACTAGAAGGTGCATCCTTTATTTTATCTTTTTCTTCATCCAAAATTGCTCTAAAAGATTTTTCACTAGAGGACATTTCTTCCATTTTTCTATTTTTATTTTTACTTTTGTGACTAAGAGAGTTGACTTGGCTACCAAAGTAGGCTTCCTCATTGTATTGGATCTCATGTTCATAATCTTGGAGATTCTTAAGGCCAAATATTGCCATCACTCCTTCATCAGAGTTACAGATATCGAGAGCTGGTGGTGTGTCCTAAGGGTCCCAGTTTATCATGTCAGGGTTGGTGAGAGGTAGGTTGGTGGATGAAAGGTTGGCTATGGTAATGGCATATATATGGTTATCTAGGTCATCCTCAATGTATTCAAAAGGTACTTCAAAGAATTCCTCCTCTTCAGTCTTAGAATTAGGGTCAACCATACAATAGTTGTTAGCAAAGGACACCTTGGGTTTAATGGAGCCCAAACCATGTCCTTTAGGATAGCTATTAGCCTCAAGGGGTTGTTTGATTCCATCTTCTTTAGGTCCAAGGCTAGTACCATGATATCCCATGTTTTTAATCATGGGAGCAGCCTTAACATATTTTTCTTTAGGAAAATCCACAGGTTCTTCTTTTCCATCAAAATATAGCCAATCTAGGATATTATATTCCATATGTTCATCACTAAGTGAACCCCAATGTTCAAATGTTTTTTTGTTAACATGCATAGTATCCTTATTGGTAGGAGGTGGTAGTTGTGAAGGTTTTCCAAAGGAACAAGGGGAGAGTGGTAGTTGTCCAACACACAAGGCATTTTTGAACTTATACTCTCCCATTCCTAGGTTAGCAAAAGTAACCTTCTTCCCTGTAGTATTGACCTTAGTATCTTCAACCTTCTCTTTTCCTTTGCGAGAATTGGAATCATTATTGGATAACTCTGGCATTGATGTGGAAGGTGATTCTGTTATGTTGAGAGGTTTAGGTATGATCGTAGAAAACTCACTGATTGGACAAGAATTTATTGGTGCACCTCCCAATATTTTACCAAAAGAAAAAGGCATAGGATCACCTGAAATTGTGACCTCTCTTCCTTGGTGAGGAAATTTCAAGCATTGATGATATGTAGATGGTACCACTTTGAGTGTCTGTATCCATGGTCAACCAAGCAAAATGTTATATGGCAAGTCCAAGTGTAGGACATGACATTCAGTATTTATGATGGCTAGCCCAACCTTTAGTGGTAACATGATAACTCCTTTTGATTCTCTTTCTCTTTCATCATATTCTTTGATTTTCGTCCTCTTATTGACATCTATGAGGTCTTCTAGAAGTCCCAAGAAATAAATCATCTTCAATGTTCAAAGGTTCAAACTGGATCCATTATCTATAAGGACTCTCTTTATCTTATGTCACTATATAAAGACTTCAATGTGGAGCGACAAATTGTGGTGTGGATCAGGACCTTGGAAATATTTGTCTATGAAGACAAGGTGTTGTTTTGTGGCAAGGGTTCCAATCATGGTGGTGAATTGGGAGGCATTAATATTTTCAAGAATGTGAGACTCTAAAAGAGAAATCTCCAAAATCACTTTATGAATGGGTGATGTGGTGAGGAGCTCTAGAATGGATATTTGTGCAAGAGTCTTACCTAACTAGGATAACACATCATAGAGAGAAGCAAGCCTTTGTGAGGTGGATGGTGCAATAGGCACATGTGGAACTGATGGATTAGTGGAGTTGGGGGTGGTGGCTTGCAAAGTAATTCTTCCTATTCAAGTGGTTGCATCACAATCAACTGCTTATAGGACAAGGGTATTCACATGAGTGTCTACCTCTTCAATGCAGCCACACTTGGAGTCAAAACTGCATATATCATTGGTTTTTATTTTACCACACAAGGAGTCAAACCCTGATATGTGGTTAGTAGAATAGTCATAGTATAATGCACTTGATGTGGAAGCTTGATTTGCATTGTTCACATTATTGTTTTCATTTTTTTTATTGTCATTATTGTGGTCAAGAAATGACTTTTGAAATATTTTCAGTTTAGCATTTTTAGAGGTTGGTCCTCCTACCTCAATTTCTCCATCATCGACAAGATTCTGAATGAATACTTTGAGTTTTATACACTTGTTTATGCCATGTCCTTTGATGCAATGGTATTTTCAATATTCATTTTCCCTATACCATTTTGATTGGGTTGATTCTAATCAAAGGGTCGCATGTTGGGAAACACCATCAAATTGTGATCCACTAGTTTTTGGAATATGGTATCCAAGGGTTCACGAAATTTAGTGAACTTCCTATTGTGATCATAGTCATGATTGTAATTGATGTTGATATTGTTGTTGTTGTGAGAAAAAAATTGTGTTTGATTACGAGATTGCTGATTGTTTTGATTCTAATTGTCATGGTTTGAATTGTTATTGTTTCAGTTACGATACTTGTTGTTGTTCCCTCCTTGAAGGTTTTGTACACTTTTAACATCAGTGACAACATCATGTGTGACACCTTTATTTTTGGATCAGAATCTTTGTTTTCTATTTTTATTCGTTTTATTGTTTGAGGATGATGAGCTATAATGTTTAATGACACCTTTATCTAAAAGTCCATTTTCAATGTTCTTACCTCTCTTGACTAGTGTAGCAAAGTCTTCAGGACTAGCCATCTTCATGTGGAAAGATATTTCTAGTATCAAATTTTTGATAAATATATCCACAAGGTGAGAATCCTTAATTTTGTAGGGTATGCAATTAGCAAGATGCCTCCACCGTTGTAGAAAGTTGGAAAATGTTTAACTGTTTCATTGTTTTGTGTTGCACAAATTACTCAATGAGGCATGATGTTCAATGTTGTAAGAGTATTGTACTAAAAACTTCCCCATTAAATCATTGAAAGAGGTAATGGAACCCTTGGGTAAGTTAATTAGCCACTCTAGTGTGGGGCCTCCAAGACTTCGTGTGAAGAGCCTCTTAAGATAATCCTCCCTATAGGCTACTTCTTGACACAAAATCAAGAATTCCTTGAGATGTGTGATGGGACATGTTTCTCCTATGTATTTCTCAAATTTGGGAATCTCAAAGTTTGGTGGGAATGGTATCATGTTAATGGATCTATCAAATGGAAAGGGACAAACTTCCTCAAAAGAGAAAGCTTTCACCCCCTTATTGTTTATGGTATGGACCAAGTTTCAGAGCTCATGCAACTGCTAGGCTAGATCTTCATTTGGTTGCATTTGTGACTATTAGGAATTTATAAATCCACCTCCCAAGTTGTAAGGAGTCCCAAACATATTGTGAGGTGGTGGAAGTACTCCACTTTGGCCAATGTATTGATATGCAGTCGTTGGAATTGGCACATATGTTTTCACCATGCTAGTTGGTATTTGCAAATAATAGAAATATATTGGTTGTGTTGAAATTTCCATCTATTGAGTAAACACTTGCCCAATTTTTGAGCATCCTACAGTTGAACCTCTCATGGTTGACTGTAGAAGACTGGCATTAGTATTGTTGGGCATAGCACTAATGATTTGTTGGATATGTTCCGCACTTAATTGGAATGTCGGTTGTGTGGAGACACTTGATGTAGGTATAGCACTAGTTGTCACTATGGGTTCTTTTCCTTTGCTAGATGTGTGGTTTATGTTTTAAGTGGACAATACGGGGGCACCACGCTTCGTAATCTATCCAAACAAGGTGCTCTCATCAAAACTTGTAGGGACATTAACACCATCTTTAACCAAGTTTAGGAAGATCTCAATATTGTTTTCCCTAATAGATTTGTCCATAATTTCAAAATTGTATGAATCTACAAGGAATGTTTGGACATCATTAGGGATATTGTTGTTGTCAATAGGGTCTTCCTCTTGGTATACTTCTTCGTCATTATTTCCCAAAGTTGTGTTGCAAAAAGGGTCTTCTAGTTCTTGTGTGGATGTTAAGCTAGGCATGCCAAAGTTTGAACTAGAGGGAAATGTACCTCCCAATGATGTTGTGTGTGGAGGAAAAGGATTCTCCATCTCTTTCTACCTTAATGATTCTAAAAAGCGAGACATGGGGTTAAATGTGAATCTGTCAGATCGTGTATGTACCATACAATAGTGACCAAACCAATGGGTGGAAGATTATCGAAGAAAAAAAAAGGATGTGAGGGAGAGCCATTGAACCTTATGTGATAAATGAGGCCAATGTAAACAAAAGAACATTACTTAGCAAACAAAGTGTGATTATATGGTAAAAGTATCTTTCTCCTACCAAAGATGGTCAAGTGATCTTTAGGCAAGATAGGACACCAAATTGATTACCCACTATTTAGAGATGGACCCATGATCCCAAATGAGTGATAAATGTTTGCTTATGGATAAAAGGTCTAGTGTTGTGATCTTGGAAGGTGTTCTTAGTGCAAAGTTTTCAGGTTCAAATGATCAAGCTCTCTTAGAGGAAATTTTGCAAATGGAAAACTAGGAATTTGGGAAATGGGGTTGATGTGGAAAATGAAGGTGTGGTGGTCACTTATATGCTTAGCTCAATCCTCACTTACTTAGGAACAAAAACCTTGGGTTCACTCCAAGGAAGGTAGATCAATTTTGAAGTTTAGCATTGTACTCAATTCTATCACAACTGTCTTGTTTAGTCTCTTCTTTCTAGATGTCTTTGATAGCGTATCAAAATTGTTTATCACTGTGTGCTAGGTTTTTCCTTTCCTTGTAGGAAAATGGTTTGGATAATTTAACCTTCTTAGGTTTGACTTTTTTGGTCATGGTAGGAACAAAACAAAACCAAGTTTCAAACACAAACTGTAACTAGACTCAACCAATTCCAAATGTTAGACCAAATATAGAAATCCTTGAAAATAACTGTGAGTCAAGAGGACCCAGTTACCACTATTTCACTCACTGAAAGTTTAGCTCACAATTTCACTCATTTTTTGGAACTTTTTTGATGTTTGGTGTTGGCTTTGGATGTTTAAACAATCAAGCATGCAAAACACATCAAAAATCCTAATAAGGTTGCCACTAGGATGTACAAGGATTATCTAGAGGGCATCCTTAATATACACAAGGTATGTGAGGCCCAAATCTATAGATGAAAGAAAATCATGCCACATAGCCGAGGGGAGACGGTAACCCAAATCTTTGCCTTCAATTCAAAAAGGTATAAAGTTATTTGGGGCTTACCCAAGAGTGACAAGATTTTACTTCCAAGATAGGTGTCTTTTGATTCACCTCTCGATTCTTATACTCTGCTAGAACATTGGAGTTGAGGTCATCCCAAGGGGTGATGAAATCCCCAAGTAGGCCTCCTAAAAAATATAAAAAAGACCACTTATTTCTTGTGCACTCAAGATCACTCGAAGGCGCGAGAGGCAAGAATACATAAGTGGCCTCGGGGTTAAAAGACACTTATTCTTTCCTAATGAAGCTTTAAGTTTTGTAATCTACTCTTGAAGACACTCGTGGTTAAGCATACATTGTTCTTTCCAACTTGACAACGTCGTCAACATAATAAAAAGAAAGGATTCGTCAACAAAATTAAATCGATCGTGAACATAAGTAAATTGCTAAAAATGAAACCAATTCCCTTAAGTCATTCAAGATTGAGTGAGTTCATTTTAAGCACCAAATCTAAATATTCCATAGCAAGCTTTATTGACCTTAGGCATTCAAGAGTGTGTTTGCCAATCTAAACATTCATTCTAATGAAAGCATGTCAATTTTCTTAAGGCATTCAAGATTGTATTTGACTATCCTAAACATGCATTCCAATGAAAAACTTGTTCATTCCTTAATGACATTCAAGAGTTTGTTTTGAGCATTATGCATTCCAATGAAATGTGTGTAAATTCTCCTAAGGCATTTAAGATTGGATGTAATGTTTTCAGCTTAAAGCATTCAAGAGTGTGTTTGGATTTTAGATATTAATTTGTAACATACATTTCAAAGACAAATGGTTATTTCATACAAGTTCATTAACCATCTAGTCCTATAAGTGATAAAAATCACTATAAGTTTTTAAATCATCCAAGGTCTATTTCTTGCAATACAAACTTGTTAGAAATCCCTGCAAAGCAACTAGTTAGCAAATAATGTGTTTAAAATTTGATTTATCTACGAAACATCAAAGACAACAGATGATAGGTGTAGATGAAAGAATTGCGTAGACGCTGAAACTCATAGATGACAAAAAGTGTAGATGTTGAAATTCATAGACAACAAAGTATAAGAGTTTACAATTTGTAGGCCAGTGGCAAATTTTTCAGATGCAGATGATAGAACAGGTTCATAGATGGTAAAATTTGCAGATGACAGATTATAGGGGGTGTCCTGTTAGCAATTCAACAACAACTTTATCAAACACAAACAATAGAATAGGTTCATAGATGCTAAAACTCATAGATGACAAAAGTATTTAGCACAAAATGTAGATGACAGACTATGTATCGCAAACGACAATTCTCGATAAAAACTTGCAGATGACAGTTTGGGTTTTACAGTAGGTTTCAAAATTTACCCACCACGCAAATGACAAAGTATATAACATAGACACTAAAACTTAGGCTTAATGCCAAAATAGGTGGGTTCAAAACAGCAAGGGCATAGATGCTAATCTACGCAGAAACTAATTTGTGAAGACGATGGAATGCAGACGACACTACATGTTGCGTAGACAACAATGAGCAAATTTTGATAGTGAGTTATGATATTTTTATAATTTTTTGAAGGGAAAACAGGGACGTGGGTCCCACCAAGCGTGCTAAAATGTATACATGAAAATCTAACCTGTCAGGAGCAATCGTAAACCAACAAACATTAGTTGCATATGTGTATCAAATATTCAAAACAAAATCAAATACAACTAACACTATGCTTGAGTTTTGCAACTCAATGCAACCGAAAAGCAAAGTCCTTATGCGACCTCAAAGTAGCTCAACAAAGGAACCCATGAGAGGCCTTGTTGGTGTGCTTTAGATTGGAGGTATGTGAGTGTGCTCTTCCAAAACACAACTATTGAATCTCTTGATAAAAATGCAACATGAAATGATATGATCCTAAAACTAAATGAGTGGAGAAACCTTCAAAAAATGGCTATGAGTGAGCCAATCCTCAAAGGATTCTAGGATGTGAGATGGAAAATGCAAAGAAACAAACTAACAATGATAATCTAACATGAGATGAAAGCATAAGTGCAAGAAATCTAACATCTACCAAAGATTAGTAGCAAATATACAAATCACAATTAAAAGCTGTAGAATCACACTAGCATGATAATAATGCAAAGGAGGAAGATGGAAAATGCTTGAGACAAGGGCTCTATTTATAGGCTTGAGAGAGGCCTTGGTGAGGTGGCATCCATGTGGCATCCACATAGGTGCCACAAGGGAGACATGGAGGCAAGCCATGCAAGGGTCAACATTCAAAGTTTTCTCACACGTGTGAGCAAACTTGAAGGGAGGAATGGGGGACAAAGGTATAAGAAGTGTGGAAGGTGTGGAAAGTGTGAAGGATTCCTCACACATGTGTGAGAACACACTTAGGAACTAAAAGGGGTTTAGCAAGGTGTTTAGGATAAATAAGTGAGATTAAGTGGTGGGTAGGCTTAGAAGGATGAGAGTAATAGGTGTAGACTAGGTTTAAGACTAAATTAAATAGGATTTAATTTAATCATAGGATTTAGAGAATTTAATGGAGATGGAGGGAATTAAATAAATGAGATTTATTTAAAGGGGGATTTATGGGGGATCATGCATTAAATAAATTTAATACATTAGGGATGGAAATATTTAAATTAAATTTAAATACATTAGGAAGGTGAACCTATTTAATTAAATAAATTTAATTAAATAAGTAGAAGAATATGACAAATATAAGTAATTAGTAAATAATTAATTATAATGTCAAGGGAAATGTTAAATAAATTAATATAGTGTTTTAGCAGAATTTTAAGTGTCTACACTTAGTAAACTGTGAAATGGAATAACAACTTTATTTTATGGCAAATGTTTTGCCTACTTAAACCTCTCCACTTGCATAAATTTTGGATCAATCTGTAAAAATTAAAGAAAATTTTACACTATAAGAAAAGCTATAAATTATCATAAATACAATGAAGAGTCACAATAAAGATGAAAAAAGGAAGATACAAGATTTTAACCTTGTTTCTTCCTTAACTTCGCTTATAGACAATTTTTTAATACCTCTATCTGCAAAGTAGAAATTGAGCATAAATACTTAGATGCCTACTACTTCGTAAATCTATTTAGTCGAGGCTAGAATGATAAAGAATGTAAACGAGTATTTTTAAAATTATATATTTTAACTAAAAGAATCATAATATAGAAGACAGAGACAAAAGACAATCTGAAAAGAGTATTCCACAACAAATAAAATTTTAAATATTATTTTTGAGGCTATGATAACTATGTTGATTTCTTTAGAGCCTATATTTATTTCTTACCCTAAGACATATTATAGGCTCCCTACGAGGTTTAGAGAGGAATTAAATAATGCTTCCAACAAGAAAAATAAAAGGGGATCTGAATCTATCCTTGCAGACCTACCAAATGACTAATGTTGTTGAAACTCAATAGATTTCTATGGTCAATTTATTTACCAACCAAAGGAAGTTCAAAGGGTCAAAACATAAAGAGTGGAAATAAATAATTAGGTGTTTCTATAGACATAAATTTCTCTCGTAGCTAACAAATCCATTAATAAACATGAATAAAGAATATAAATTTCCATAGAAAATTAAAATCAAGAATCTAAGATGGGGCTTAGTCAATAGTAGAAGGATTTTGAAGAGTAAGAGAAGATGTGATCTTAGAAATCTGAAAACTAAATTAAACTATGAAACTTATTTAATCTTTGAAAGTTACATTTTTATTATCTTCATCTGTCTTTAATGCACCCCAAACATATATGCAAATCTACATCGACATATTAGGCAAAGTTTCTCTGCTCTTATTTCAAATTAGGTTTAAAGAATCACTATTGGGCAATAAAAAGACTTTCTGCAATCAAGTAAGATAATCAATTCTATGCCCATTACTAATTTGAAAAGATACAAAGGCAACAACAACCTTGCATTTGTTATTGGTAGCTTTGCAATGAAAAGTTAAACCACTTGTTTTGCAATGAACACCCCAATATGAATGATGTGTTTTGGCACTATTATAAGATGTGTGCTAGCACTACAAGGTAAAGAGATCTTGACTCCTGCATTCTGAAACTATAGGGTAGAGATATTTAGACTCCATCCTCTAGCTTCCAAAGGCTTTCTTCGAAAACAATTTTTCGTTTTTTATTTTTTAGAAATCTTGTCTATATTTGGCGATCATTAGCATCTATGAGACCACATTTCTTTAAGGCACTCTATCAAAAAATTCATGAACCTTCTGCATAAATGTTTACAAGGGTAGCATTCTTCAAATGGAAAACTTGATTAACAAATTTGTTCCTAGAAAATGTGTACAAGGAGACATATTATTAGTCTATGCTCTTTTGATTAACATAACCCAAGATGCAGTTCAAAGATATCTCCATGCCTTGTTTCTATTGTTTGATGACAACCATCCAAGCAAGGAACTTTGTGTCATGCTCTGCACTACAACAAGCTTATTCACTCTAAGCATCTCGTGTCCATTTGCCTAGTTGTATGCAACACTCTTCTTTTCACGATCTTTAAAATCTCAATGATCATAAACATTAGGAATTGAATGACGTGAGACAAATCGATGGCATCAGACATTTTTACATTAGTGGGTGATGCCCATAGTGAAAAGCCTATCGGCTTAATAAATTTGGAACAACATTTTAATTGCTTTTTAGTCTTCACCCATACTATTTTCACAAGCTCATCACATCCTAATATTTCAAATTTATCATTTCTCCAAAATTGGAAATCATGCCAATACAATTATCTAATTCTTAAACTATGGTTTTGCATTGTTATTTTTTATTGATGAGTTTTATTTAGGTGGACTTCTATTACATTTCATATGAAAAACTTTGAAATTTTCTTTTAACTAAGAACCAACAAGCTAGGTACAAAGTCTAAAAGATATGTGGTTGAGTATGATTAAGAAGACAAAAGCATGATAGTATAAAGTTTTATTTGTAAATTATTTTTAAATTATAATTAAAAAATTTAATGGGCTATATTTATAGATATTAGTAAAATATATTATTTATCTATCATAAAAATTATTAACAATTAAAATAGTTAATATATATAAATTATTATGACATTATTATGAATTTATAAAATATATATTATAAAATATAATAATTAGAGTTATTTTAGGTAAGAGCCTACAACACAATGGTAACTTGTGAGCCTCTCATGTGGGAGGTCTTGGGTTCAAATTCGCTTAACACATAAAAATAATTAATTACAACAAATAACAATAATTAATCCAGGATTTGGTCGTTTACCAATAAAAAATAATAATAATAATAATTAGAGTATATTGAAATATATTAAATAAAATATAATGATTCTAATTATATATAAAATAAGCTTAAGTGTTTTATCATAAATATCAATTGCAATGAGTGTTAGTTGTTTCATTGTTATCATGAGAATTAAGTTCAAGTTTTATATACAAGAAAATAAAAACACAACATTAATATATGTGTATGTTTAAATTTTATTTAAAAATGTTTTTTTCATTGTATATATAAGATTTATTTCACATAATAAAATGCATTACTTTGTTATTTATTTTAAAAAATTAATTAACTTATATTTATTGATATCTATTTTAAAAAATTTAACGATAAGTACATTGATAGTAAATAAATTAAAGATATATTATTCAATTGACTATTTTTATAGTTTAGATTATTTAAGTAATAATACATATAAATTTTCCATGTTTGTTAAATGTTCTTAAACTATTATTTAAATTAAATATTTCTATGTATTGTTATATATATATATACTAGATATAGTGTTCATTATTGAATATTAATTAGCATACATATCTTTAATGAATATATATGAATTGTTTCATTATTGTCAAGGCTTTTATTTAGTTTTTCCATTTTTCACTAATTTACTTTAAATAATGTATCCGCTTTGACTATGATTACTTATTGTATAAATAAAAATATTTTAACATGATAATTTTGAAAATGCACATATATAATACACACACCCACACACAATGGTATTTTATAATTATAATTTTCCATTAAATGATTAAGTATACATATCATTTTTAAATAGGTAAAAATTAAAAATTAAATAATTTCTCAAAAATGGCCCATTAATGGGCTCTTAAAGGTTGATGCTTCTAGTAAAAGAGATAGGTGCATTTGGCTTCCGCTAGATGATGGATGGATTAAGATCAATTTCAATGGGGCTGCACAAGGTAACCTGATTTCATCAAGATGTGGATGCATAGCATAGGACCACAAGGGAAACATCTTAGCTTTTCCGGTAAAACATCTAAGCGATGACACCAATAATGTAGCAGAATGTGAAGCAACCAAAGAGGCTCTTGTTTTAGAAATCAAGCTTGGTATAAGTAGAGTGCATTTGGAAGGAGATTCTAAGATTATTAGAAATGGAATTAAGAAAGGGAAATTGGAGTCATGGTACCTTGACAAGCACATAGGCCAGATTAAGTGTCTATTTCAAGAGTTTGAAGACTTCTAGATTACTCATATCTATCAGGAGTAGATAACTTGAAAAATTTGGGAGTGGATGGTTCCTTATGGAACTAATATGAAATATTTGAAGACCTAAAGCATCTTAATTTGGATTGAGGGCTATGGGCTTTGGAATGGTTTTTATTAAAAAAATTTCCCACCCATTAAGTGAACATTTCATTCAATCATGAGATATTATCCTTGAGATGTAAGAGCATTCATTAAGAAGTAACTCCTTGTGCATGTTAGAGGCTTTGTAATCATAAATAATCATGCCTTGAAGTTTGAGCTTCTAGAGATTTCGAGGTCATGATTAAAGGTAGATTGGGTTTTGATATCAACAAAGGGCTCTGTTCGAAAATCTGAGATGGAAGGCAATTTTTCTTTGGAATCGGATAATCAAACACAATCGTATGAGTGGGATCTCATTGAGAAGGTTGAAGAACATTTTTCTATTTGAGGACAAGAATTTTATAACTAGTATTTTTGATATTTTTGGTTCAGAATACCTGGACAATGTAAGGAAACTCATGTGCAAAAACAACTTCCTACACTAATCCCTTAAGGAAAGTATTGTGCAAATTCCTATTAAATCCTTACAATTTCAAATTCGATATTATGTAAACAATAATATTATAGTCAACCATGAATATAGAAAATAGATTGAGAAAGAAAACACATAAACACAAAGATATGCCAGTGAGGAAAAATCTTTCGGTAAAACAACCCCACCCCTCCAAAACTTGCACAATGTATTATCTTCAATACAAAAGGTTACAACACTCTTGCAATGCAAGTTCTTTTAAGACATAGAAGACCAATCCAGTAGCAACATACCATACCAACCATACACTTTCTCTCTCTCATATCTACAACCCTAAAAATGCTTATATCATGCGCTTTCCCTTTTAGGGCAACTTCCAAAGAACAATTGTATTAGGGTCTTACCATTCTCCAGAAAAATAGAAACCCCAAAAAGAATTCATGAACCCCAAGCATGAGTTGTACAGTACTCAATGATCAACTCCCGCATGTCTTTACATCTGAACACCCATCATCAAATCTTCTAGAGATAACTCTCACATGTCATAGGAATCGATCATAACCATTTCAACCATGATCTCCTTACACACAATTCAAGATGCCAACACATGCAAGTGGAGTGACACATAAACATGTCAACTAGACATATACACTCACACTTATTACATTATTTGCAAAAAATACATTTACAAAACAAATAATAAGAATAGGAATTATATAAGGTTGAGAAACCTTATTCCTAACAGACACTTTTTGGAGGTGTAGGTCCAATTTGGATATTGTATCTCTCTTTGTGGTGTTGGCTCTAATGGTTGGTGAATCCAAGGAGAAAGTTCGTTGGGTTATGGTTGCTTTTATACATCCACAATGGTTGTTGGGGATTGACAATGTAATTGACAAAGTGATGCTTGGTGTTGACTCGAACATGCGTTAGGGCCTGTGGCAGAAGGTTGGTGGGGGTGATACTCAAGTCCAACCTCTCATCATAGGGAGTGCATGTTCTGAAAGCAGAGCAAGGTTTAAGGAAGGTGGTCATGTACTTGGAGGAAACAATATGGTATATAAGGATGAGGCTCAAAGGGGTTTTATGAAATCAACTCCATGCAAGAGCATGAGGATGTCGGGGATCCTTTGAGACATTAGATAGCACGGGCTACATGGGTTGCTTTAGAGGAGGACACAATGTTGGGTGTATGGATAGATGTATCACTAGAGACTAAGAATTGCACAACTTCATAGACAAGAAGCACCCTTGGGGACTTGGAAGAAAGGGCATGGTGTAGGTTGTGGGGGATGAACATGGAATCTTGAATTTTACTAAAGAAGATGTAGATAAGTGGTTCAAGTGATAGTAACCAGAGCCTTTTGGCTTTTGATTTTGGTTTTTGATTTTGTTGTGTTTTCTCTTCTGTACACAATATGTTAAAATACTTTTGTAAGGGTGTTGGTTTTTGGTTGGGTGTTAATGCCCTTTTTGTCAATTGTCAATTGTCAAATGCAAATGGGGATTGAGGGTATAACTATGGATGCTTGTAGTGAGCCACTCAATACTATGGCAAACTTGAATAGTATTATCTCTGTAACTCTTTATTTCTACTTAATACAAATAATTGTTACCTATAAAAAAAATTCTCAAGAATAAAATAATTAAATTAAAATATAGTTAAATTTTTATTTTTTAATGTAGATTTTACTATTACTCATACACAAATTAGTAAAATGTCTCCTATACTATTAACATTACATTAAAGACACTTGTTTAAATCTCATTGTATAAACTTATTGATCTTCCATGATTCGACATACCCATTATAGACTAAGGTGTGAATGCTAAAGAATCATCTTAGTAGAGATAAAGATTTGTAAAATATTTTTTTTGCATATGTCATATGATTCTTTGAAATGATGAAATGTGAACCAAGTCATCTCCACCTTCATCTAGCTTCAAATAAAATGAATGACTCCACTATTCTTAACATGTAAAAATTTGTGACAATTATATGAAGATTTTTTACTCTCATGTTACAACTTAGTATCTTAAAAAGTTTGATGGTCAAATATTTTCTTTTTTAAAAATGCAGTCATATATTATACCATCAATACAATCAATTATATTTAAGGTATCTATTTGGCATAAATAATATTTTATAATGTATTCATATATTATTTCAACAATACAATCAATTATGTTTAAATCCATATATTTCCTATTTTAATAGTCTATATAACAGAACCAATCTATCTTATTAGATATATTTTAATTTAATATTACTATAATGATATTTTCAATTTCCATTCAATCTATATAATTAAATAACTCTAATTATTATATTTTATCATATATATTTTGTAAAATTCATAGTAATATCATAATTATTAATACATTAACTATTGTAGTTGTTAATAATATCTATGATAGATCAATAATATATGTTATTAATATCTATAAATATAGTCCATTAAGTATTTTTAATTATAATTTAAAAATAATTCAAGAGCAAAATTGTATACCATCATGTTTTTGTCTTTTTAATCGTACTCAACCACATATCTATATATAGAAAAGGTTAAACACTAAAAAAAAAATTTACCAATAAAAATTAACAATTCAAAACCATAGTTTAAGAATTAGATAATTGTATTGGGATTATTTCCAATTTTGTAGAAATGATAAATTTAAAACACAATGTGGTGAACTCCATGACCAAGACTAACAAGCAATTAAAATGTAGTTCCAAATTTATATTAATGACATGGTTAGGTGGACTATAGAAGTATAGATTTGGTGAAAGATTTTATGCATTTTGAAACTGTAGTTCAGTGACGAACATGACGATAGGGGAGGGAATGCTCATGACATAATAACATTGGCACATGTGATACATAGGGGAGGAAATAGTCGGCTGCATAGTGGGCTCCTATTATTTATCTGCATTGGTTCCAAATAATGTGGAACAAATGCATATTTTCTGTACGACTATGGCCCACTTCTCCAGTAGATATAAATTGGAAGTTTTAGTAAGACGAGAATTTAGGTAATTTGTAATAGTGAAATTATAGTCTAAGGAATTCAATAATTAGAAGTTGTTTGTATTCATGTGTGCATAGAGGTTTTTTTACAATTAAAAATAGGAAAAAAATAGAATGATTATTTATTTAAATATTAAAGTTTAATTTGGTGGTTTAGGTAAAAAGTAAATTTGGAGCAAGGAAATGTTGCTAGAAATTACAATCTTAGGCTGGGGTCCCATGGAAGGGGGCTTCTTACAAAATAGAGTAGAAGCCGCTTGCTACTTTTTAGGGAATATGTTAAAGGTAGCGGTCCCATGATTTATGATACTCAATATTTTAGCTCCAAAATTTAAGGAAGATGTGCATTAAAAATAAGCTGAAATTTAAAATTCCATCTAAAGCTACATTTTAATTAAAAAATTAAAATTTAGATTATTGACAAGTGGAAAAAAACATTCCTAAGCTGGTGGGGCTATTTCTAGCCCCACCCCTTTTTCACCTACTTCTTAAAAATGATGGGCTTCTACTTTTTAGGAGAAGATTTTGAATAATCCTGTAGCATAATTATATTTTGCTCATGAGACCACCTGCTTCCTAGAAAATAGAGCTTAAGCCCCCCTCATGGGACTGCACCCTTATAGTATATTTCTAAGCTGAAAGGCTTTGAGTGGGAAGTTATCTTTTTAAATTGGCAACTTGTAAATATCTTCATTGTACTTGTCGTAGGCTAGTACTATTGCATTCACTTTGCAAGATTACTCAATTAGTTTAACATCAATCCACCAATCACAAACAATGATTTTTTAATTATTAAAACATTTCTAAACCTTTGCTATTAATTTTTATATTTTATATTTTATAAAAAAATTATGATTAGTTGAATAGATTTTGTGTTATAGGAGCCCTTTTTTCAGAGGTTCTCCCTATTGCAATATTTTCGGCTAAAATTTATGACAGAGAACATGGTTAATATAAATTGTGAAGTTATTTTGCACAAAATCAAATAGTATATTGAATTAATATGATTATTTGTAGCAACACGAAAAACATCATCAAGGGAGGTTTTCACTCTGCTAAGGTTTCTTGCTTCATGCAAACTTTCAATTTTTTATGTACAGCTTTTTGTCTGAACTTTCTTTCTGTAAGCACCACTTGTCACACCACATTTACCTCAGGAGTTTTTTAGGCTAGGATATAATGGCTCCATCCAGCAGTGAACTAGTTGTTTCTTTTGTCCACGTTTTTGCTTTAGTTTGCCATAGCGATGCCATATATAGAACAAATGCCTGCACAAGTTTGTCTCGAAGGTTTTCCATGAGGTAATCCTGACATTATCCTTTGTAAGAATTTGATGCTACATGTGATTGGTTAGAACAACACACCTTGATAGATTATTTTGTGGGTAGGACTTCACCTGAAGCTATGCTTAGAGAATGGGTTAACAAGAGCTGGACTCCTCATGGAGTCCACCTTAGCGTTGTGCAAAACCTTACAAAGGTTTTTTTTTTTTTTTCTCCACTTCACTAACTCATCACAAGTAGACACAGTCTTTAACAACAGACCTTGGTATCTGCGTTCCTCTTTGCTTGTTTTTCAAAAATGGTCATGAGACTTTATAGTCTTGGATGATAAAAAGCTTAGGGTTCCTGCGTGGGTCAAGTTCCCAGGTTTACCCCTGACATTCCGGCCTTTCATTGAGTCCATTGCCAAAGCCCTTGGAAAAGTTGTCACCAAGGAACCTAAGAAATTCTTTAATGCTCGCCTGCAATGATGTCTTTGCATCAAGGTGGATCTTTCCAAAGATCTTAAGGATTCTATGGAAATTCTGATTTGGACTCAGACCTTCTCCTAGAAGGTGCTTTACTTGAATCTCCCCAACACCTATTATAGGTGCCAACCCATGGAATAGAAGATCAAGGACTACCCTCTGGCTATGTGTAGGGTCAAGCCCATGCCTAAAGAAGCACCTAGCAAATAAGTTGAAGGGAAAAAAGAAGAATGGGTTACTGTTGGGCATAAGGGCAAGGCTCCCTCGAATCCCTTGCCCCCTAGGCAATCCTATGTTGCAGTCGCTATAGTTCCTCCTATCCCCATAGGGGCATCAGTTCTAGCCAACGTAGGAACCCAAGCGGTGGACAAAGGAACTAATCCTAGAGGTTTGCAGGTTTCAAACCCTGCTGGCATGTAGGGGATTAAGGTAGCTACCAGGGCTTCTGCCTTGGCTAGGTTGTGTACTCCTCTTTCCACTTCTTCCATAGCACCACTAGCAATGCGGCATTCTCATAGTCCTCATGGACGTGCAGAGATACCAAAGGTGAAATGTCAGGCTATAAGTCCAGAGGGTTTTTCATCTAACTTCAACCATGTTTCTACCTTCTTACAAAATAGCTACTCCTCTTTGGAGGAAGAAGATGATATGGAAGAGTTCTTATGAACTTCCTATCATGGAATGTTTGAGGTCTCACAGACCTCCCCAGAAAGTACTACATTTGGGATGTCCATCATAGACTTGGTAATTTAGATTTTCTCTGTCTACAAGAAGTTAAAATTTTTGGTTTCATGCTTTCTTTGGCATGCCATGTAATTTGGTGGGATGGTGTGATGTTTTCTTCCTAGCACGAAGGTGGCCGAGGTGGTGTAGTTACTATCCTGTCACCTCGCCTTCATTCTACTATTATTTCACACGGTTTTGACTCCATGCATAGAATTATTTGGCTTTTGCTTTCCATTAACAATCATTCTTTTGGAGTCATTAATGTTTATACTTCCAATGATGCTATGGAAAGATCCCAGATGTGGGCCTGGCTAGCTGACAACTTGCCTCTAGCTACTTAGGTCATGTGTGGGGACTTTAATATCTTTGAAGTGGCCTCTGACAAAGAAAACATTCTACCTTTTCACTAGAAAACTGGGGAAAGACAAGCCTAGTATTACATGCACAATAAATTGGGCCTTTTTTATCCCAATACTAACCATCGCTTGGATAGTGGGGTTTGGCACACTTGGTCCAACTTTCGAGTTGGCTCTAACTACATATTAAAATGCTTTGATCATGCTATGATCGCTGCACAATCTTTTTTTTTTTTTTTTGAGGATCGAGATCTGCCTATCATTCCTGTACCAAATGTGACATTATCTGACCACTACCCCATTTATTTTGTCATTTCTTGGAAAACAGCTATCCTAAAGGTGGCCAAATCCCAGTTCTTCCTCAACGCATATGTGTTGATGCATGCTTCCACCATTTCACACATCCTACATGTATGGAACTTGGAACCATGTCCACATTCTCAAAGGGGATGGATTCAATGGTGGAATGATGCCATTACTAGAACTACTCAATTCCTACAAATTTATGGGTGACAATTGGCTATGTTCTGAAAATAGTCATATGAAGCCAACACGCTTGCCCTCAAAAAAGCCTCTACGGCCCTCACCCTCAATGCCTTTGATGTGGACTTACAAAGTCAGCTTGCCAAGCTTTGCCATGACAAGCAAATTGCTGATAATTATGCTGCTTGAGGATCCCAAATCAAAGCCTGTCTCCACTTGTTGGAGGTTGGCGAAAATGCCTCGAAGGATTTTTTTTAGGCTCTTCATGCCCATCACACCAATGTTGGGATTAAAAAAATAAAACAAGGAAATGTTGTTTTGTCTAGTCTCCCTCCCATCCTACAAGCTTTTGTTCATCACTATGAGAACATGATTTCTTCGTAGGGAAATTTAGTTGCTCAGGAGGAAGCTCTTAGAAACACGCTTTATGTGAGCAACTTATTTCCCTCCAAGACCTTAAAAAGGTGGTCTACTCCATGGCGGATGACAAGTCCCCTGGGTATGATGGGTTTCCTTGTGAATTCTACAAACACATCTGGGAGCATATAGGTCCTGATCTGCATAAAGTTTATCTTGAAGCCTATCACTCTAAAAGCTTAGGAGCCATTATAAAGAAAGGAAATATCAAATTCATACCTAAATCCGGTGATCCAAAGGACATATGCAATTGGATACCCATTACCCTTATGAATGTGTCTTATAAGATTATTGACAAGGCACTCTCTCTCAAATTCAAACACATGTTACCCTTAATTGTGCGACCAGAGCAAACTAGATTCATCAAGTCTAGATATATTCTTGACAACATCATTTATGTTTGGGAGGGAATGGAATGGGCTCACAAGTCCAATTAGAAGGCTATCATTTTGAAGATATATTTTGCTAAAGCCTATGATTGCATTGAATGGCCCTTCATCTTGGCTATACTCTTGACTCTAGGTTTTGGCCCTAATTTCCTTTAGTCCATGTAGATGCTCTTTGGAGATGCTAATGCTTGCATTACCATCAAAAATTCACAATTTGAGGTTTTTGGAATTTTTCATTCCATTAGGAAAGGTTGTCCGCTAGCACCTACGCTTTATGTCCTTGTTGCAAAAGGTTTTGGATATTTACTTGCTCATTATATGTCCTTAGGACTGGTTTGTGGTATTTCCTTGCTTGAATCATCCTCTCAATTAGTCAATGGAAAATTTGCTGATGATTCTTTTCTCACACTTTTAGAGAATGAAGAAAACATCAATAATGTTTTAAGTTGGCTGGACACCTTTTGTCAAGCCTCTGGTTCTACCATTCAATGGCATAAAACACTCTACTTTCGCTAATCATTTTTACCAGCTCCACCTTGGCTCAACCAGTTTGAGTGGAAATGGGTTGCTCACGAGGAAATCTTCCACTTTCTTGGCATTCCTTTTGTGTTCTAGGCATCACCTATGGAACTTTGGAATGTTATGTTGGCCAAGATTAGCAAAAAGTTTGACTACTGGATCACAAAGCCACTCTCCCTCATGCGAAAATTCCAGATTTGTTCTAAGGTTTTGGTGGCCACTCATGTGTATTACTCCTCCTATTGGGCTCCATCCAAAGTTTCTTACATGAAGCTGGAAATATTTCTCGAGGATTTTCTCTGGGCCTTTGGTTTTGATCACCATGGCTTTTACAGAGTGGCCTAGGATTTTTGTTGTCTCCCAAAAGAGTCTGGTGATCTTAGCTTGCTTTCCACTCAGAAACAAGGCCTTGCCCTTTGTGAAAAATGGATTATTAGGGCTATCTCAAGAGATGAATCTTGGAAGATTCAAGTTTGGCACTACATTTCCTCTGGCTTTCCTATCAACAGGCCTGCTTGGAAGGGGATTGGTTTTCAAACCCTTCTCATTATGCATGAGCTCGTGGTCATTCAGGGATCATTTGTCATCAAGAGCATCTAAAAAGCCTAGCAGGCTATTAATCCCTAGCTTTGATGGGCTAGAGATGAATTCCACAATGGCCTCTCCTTGAATCAGTAGAACATTTGGTAGTTTCCCCTGTTTTCCATTCAAGGTACTCCCCTCGCCAAGACTCAAGGGGCCAATGCTCTACATTGTTTCAGACGTGGCATCAGAACTCATAAGGACCTCTTTTCTAGGGTCACCATGATTTTTAGGACCAAGGAAGATATGCAAGTATAGTACCGCCTTGTCCATTCAAACTGACAAACTTTTGATCTTCTGCTTTCTTCCATCCCTAGTCACTTAGTTCATAAAGTGGGGATTCAGTCTGTTTGCCCTTGGTGGCTTGATTGGAAGTGGTATCCTATCACTCCTTTTTCTAATTACAAGCCAAGTTTGAGCTACAAAGGGCTTTCACCTCATCTTCTAATGGTGGATACACTAAACCACAAATGACATTTGCAATCTTCTCTTTCTTAATGGAGAAAACACTTTGATACCATATGAACACTATAACTAAACCCAAAATTGTGCATTTTTCTTGGTGCCTGGCCTTCCAAGGTCTTCCCCTAGGGCCTTGGCTCAAACACATTGGGGTTCTTGATCCTAGATGCCCCTTCTATGGACAACCAGAGTCTTTCTTGCATATTTTCTAGTTTTGCAAGCATTCTTATAATTATTGGTATTGGCACTGAATTCATCATTTTTTTAAGCCATTTAGACCTGAGTCTTTTTCTTGGCACATGATTTTACTGGGCGACTCTCCTAGAGTTCCTTGAAAGTTCACCTAGATTTGGCATACCTTTAAGCTAGAGATTCTATTTTCTTTATGGAAAGATAGGAATATTGTTCTTTTCACACACAATTTTTTGGATGTTAACATTCTATGTACACTAAGGCATGCATTTGTAATAATGTAATTATGCAAATTCAGGTGCAAGCTAACAAAGTTGCACTTGAAGTAGCTCACCTATAGGAGTTTCTCAATCATTGGGGCAATGCTCCTTGTACTATCGCTAGAGTTCCTCTTGATGCCTCAGTAGAGACCTCAATGCCTCGCAACCACTGTCCTCAGTGGCACTCCTCTAGCTGCCACTCGCATACCCCGTGCTCCTAGGCTTCTCGCCACTACTCTCCCAATGGTGGTGATGGTGGATGGAGGCACCGCTCAACTTCCCCACCCCATGGTGGTTCTAGTTGGTCCCTGGATCCTCCTCTTGGTTCTCATCATGCGCACTCTGGGAAGTGGCCTTGCCTAGACCTAGCGATCTCTCCTCCGCGGCTAGAGGTTAAAGATGTGGAGGCTACCATTGGTGATGCTGTTGCTGATGATGGCTAGACTATTCCAAGACCACCCCCAATCCTAAAGTGATTGAAGTTTTGAAGACAAAGATGATCCACCACCCTCGGTTGGCACTGCTTTGGCAGCCTGAGGTTGTATTATATGTTTTTTTTTGATGAATAGTTTTTATTTTCGGTTGTGACCGTGTTTTTAGTCTGGCTTCAGCCATGTGAACTCTTTCATGAGGCAATCTTGTATCCCTCAGCCCTTTTTTTGTGAATTGTAATTTGAGTATATTTTATTAATAGAAAAGGACACCATTCATCAAAAAATATGATTATTTGTTTTTCTCCACATTTAATCTCTATTCAATATTTTTTACTAAATACTAACACTATACTTTACCTTTTTTAACACACTCATCCTAAATTCTAAAACACCTTTTACTCTAATTATATTGTACTATAATAAATTTTAAATAGAAACCCTAATTATATTTAAAAATTCAAAATATTCAAATAAGCAAATCAAATGCAAAACCTCATTTTGTCTATGACTCATTTATTTATATTATTATATTATTATTTTAATTAGTGTAGTATTATAAAACAAAACCAAAATTATATTATAAATATATTTTTTACTATAATTATAATTAATGGCAAGTACATGAAACTACGTGGCACTTGTTTGAATTAAGATTTCATTTTCAAATGAAAAGGAAGAAATATAAGCTCATGCATTAGATGGACCCTGATATTTGATATTTATCTAAATGGTTGCAAATAAAAAGAAGTGGAAATGTATTAGCACAAGAGATGTGGGTTGCAAATAATGGAAAGGATTATTATTAAGACAAAATGGACACTTGCTTTGTCAATTAAGCTCTGAAGTTGTCGCCTATTGAATCTAAAGTAGCAAAAGATCAAAAGTTTTAAGTAGTTTTTTAAAACAAGAAAAGATGCAATCAAGAGTTGATTTGGAACTCACAATTTTGATTTGTCATTTTGATTAAGTATCTAATATCAATGAGAAAGAATTTATATTTTTCTATTTCTTCTGATATTATGATTTACTGAGGACTGATTAATATTTAACATTTCAATAATATTTGATTTGAATTTGAATATATATATATATATATATATTTGAATCAATTTGTTTTGATAAAAGAATTTATATTTTAAATTAAATTAAAATTATGAAAGTTGAAGTTGTTTAAAATATAAATTTATAATTAATATTTTATTATAGATCACATTATTCATGAAAAAATTCTTGAATACATTTTTAAAATATACTTCACTTTTTCAATTATTAATTTATGTTTTTATTTATTTATTTCATAGAATTCTTAAATTATTATTATTATTATTTAAATAATGGTAATTTTCTCACTTTTAAAATTTCTAAAAAAACCATTATAAATCAAAGGAGTTTTATGTAGAAACTTTTTAAAAAATCACAATATAAATCTAATTTGATCAATTGAAATTTATTAAATTAATAAAATTGAATTATTTTATATTATCTATATTATAATGATTATAAGTTTCAATTGTTATATTTATTTTCGTATTTGTCTTTTGATATTATTATTATCTGTTTGAGGAGATTAATAAGAGGCTCACCATTGTGAAGTAGGCTCTGTTGACTCTATGGCAAGACATATTGTCAATTAGTGATAAACCACTTTCTATTCAAGAAGGTTGGTTAATACTACAACTCAGCTTTCCATCAAGGAGGAGATCTCAATATAGCCTGAGAAAATAAAGGTATACTATGTTAACCAAACTCACAATATAAACTAAGTTGTTCAGTATTGTTAGTGGAAACGAATTTCCTAGTGTGAACCAAGTTCATAGAGTTAACTGAGCACTATGTGTAGATTGAGCTAACTATTATCACCTAGGTGCCACAGAGCTATCCGAGCATCCAGGACTAACTGAGAAACAATGTCACCCAAGCTCATTGTGTTACTTGGGCATCAACAAAAGATCAACTACATTATATTTCCTGAGCATCAGTAGTTGGGCCAACCTAAAGGTATAACTAATTATTATGAAGATATCTATTGTGGGAACCAACTTATTGTGAAGCTATTGATTGAGGGATATATAAGGAAGGAAAATTCATTTTTCTAACATATAGAATGTGATATACATGAATATTTAAAAGGCACGATAAGTGAATATGGAGAAGATTGAGTAAGCAGCCTACAAGGAAGTATAAAGGGTAGAGCAAAGACTCATCCATCATAGTCAAGTGATCATATTATTCAAAGGATCTAATTAAGTAAATCAAGTTGCAAAGTAGAGATCATCTTGTTGATTCATCCTAATAGGTGCATCAGTCAAATCTTCTAACCTGATGGACCTAACAATCCTTTTCTAAATCTCTTAACAGAGTAGATCCTTCATTGTATTGTAAAATCCTTTTACAAGGTGAACCTAACAAACCTTTGTACTCCTAATAAAGTAGATCACCAAAAGTGATCAATTGTAAGCCCTAAGAGACCAACTTTATTGCTACAGTAGTGGAGCATTGTGGGTGTCATCCCCACCCCAATTTCACCTTCTACTTGGAGGGTTTTTGAGTTACCATATCTTGTGTCAAAGTGTAATGGTGTTGATTTCCTTATTTCTTTATGCTCACGTATGGAAGTAGTTTAGATAATCTAAAGAAGTAAAGAAAAAGTAATCTTAGTGTGAAAAGATTTAAGTGTTACTAATTCTCCCCACCCTCTTAGTCACTTGCTTGTCATTGCATTTTCAATAATTGGTAATAGGGTAAGGTTCTCCTTTTAGAGGCTTAACAACTAGAGAGTAAAGATATGAGGAAATAGAAGTGTACAAGTTAGAGAAAGCTATTGACAATGAAAAAATAGATCTACACATGGCTATGGAGAAAGTCAAGAAACTCAAGGAACAACTCACTCACTCTCTAAAAAGAAGAAAATAATTGGCTATACAGATGAATGACAACCTCTACATTGAAGAAAGAATAAAAGATCTATGCAGAGAAAGAAGTTTAGAAGAAGAAGATGTAGCCATAGAAGATCTACTAGTAAGGAATGCTACTCTACAAGAAGTATGAAAATTGAAAAGAGAACAAGAAAGTCACTTGGTCAGGCCATGTCAAGTCATGGAGCAGAAGAACAAAGTAATAAATGATAAATAAATGGTAGATAAAGGCATAAGAAGTACTTGCTAAAGGCTAGAGAAAAAAACCAATGAAGTTCAATAGTTATCTCAACATTAGGTAGACATGGTAGATTAGCTAGATGATGCAAATCAAGGAATCACCAATCTAAGAGCAGAATATGAAAGAGTCTAGAATGAACTAAGAGCTGAAAAGGAACTAAATGAAAGAATATTGAGATCACAAGAAAGAGTGAATCAATTGTATGAGCAAACCTTGAATAGACCCAAAGGCACTACTGGCTTAGGGTATACTAAGCAAGGAGAATCATCATATAAAAGAGCATAGAAGAACAAAAGGCTTACATGCAAAAATTATGGAAAAATAGGTCATACATCAAATGTTTGTTGAAGAAATGCCATGCAACCCAAATTCAAAGTTCAGTGTTACAATTGCAACAAATATGGTCACAAGATAAATGAATGCATAACCAAATCAAAGTTTGAAGGAAACTATTTCACATGTCACAAATCTTTAGAGTGCATATCAAGTACTCAATACAATGGAACTAGAAAAAGTTCATTTATTGGTTTGAAATACAATACATGGGGAAGACATCATTATTGTGGAGAATATGGACACATTGGTGTAAATTGTGTAGAGACTCACATTAGAAAAATAAATACCAATATGAGATGCTATGTATCCAAGAAGATAGATCACTTGGAAAGAAACTATATGAATAGAGATACAACAAATAATATTGAAGAAAATAAAAGCAAGTTAAAATTTGAGGAAATTAGAACTCATAGGAATCAAAAATCGGTAAGGAAATTAGGGGAAAGCCTAAGGCAAGAAGCTATCATCATTCAATCTAATGAGTTGAGTGAAGCATCCATATCCAACTAGGTAGTCAAGGAAGTGTCTAGAATTGAGAAATCAAGAAAATCTCATCCAAATCCAACTATGCAATCAAGGAAGTGAATGGAATTGAGAAATCAAGAAAATCTCATCCGTATCCAACTATGCAATCAAGGAAGTGATTGGATGTGAGAAATCAAGGAAATCTTACATCAGTTCCAGATATGGAAAAAGGGGGTAATTCAAATCAGCATAGAAAGATGCACAAGATCAAGTAACAAAGATATATTTTAACTGAGTTACAACTTAGTTGTAACCAAGTTGCTTGTTGTTACCAATAAAGACAAGTTATAAACTAGTTCTAACCAAGCTATGTGATGATCAGTTCATGTCAAGCTTGAATAATGTAACTGAGCTATTCTACCTACCACTATACAATGCATTTAAGAGGCCCTAAATTTTGAAATTTTTGATAAAAGGTGAAATCAAGGGTTTTATTTCTTACCTTGAATTTAGTTTTTAGAGTGATTTTGAGCACCAGAGCAACTAAAAGAGGAAGTTTTAAAGAGAAAAGTTGCAATAAAAGTTTTAGTTGTTGTGTATTCATTTTTCACAAAGTAGTATGGAATCTAGCTCCAGCTTGAAGGTGAACAAGGATTCAGAGATGCTCATAAAGAATGTGGTTTTGCAAGGTACTAAAATTCAAGCTTCATCTAGCAATTTCTAAGAAAAAGGATCCAATGGGATTACACTCAACTTTTTTTCCAAAGGTACTATTGATTAATGATATCAAGTCATTCTATCACTGCACTATTCAAGAGATAGGAAACTTTGAGATGAATGAAGTGTACAATGCCCTATGTGATAATGGACTAAAGCCGAAACTAAAATACTTGGAGATTAAGGGTTTAACACATGCTATGTACATGCCAAATGATTTCAAAATAAAGTAGACCATATATATTCTGAGTAGAGTTTATGACATGTCTTTTTTTCTTGAGTAACCTGTAAGATCACGAAGAAGATGGTTCATCAAGTTATTGGCTACCTTATGTTGGATAGACCCAAAATGATTGAAACCCTAGCTCATGGTGAACTGGCAAAGAAAACCCTAGAAAAATGGGATGGCAGAGGAATGAGGCTAAACAGTGTCACTGACATGGAGATCAAATTTGGGATTCATGTCATTGCACACAAGATCTACAACTCAAGTAAACTAAATAGTGTCCCCTATAAAGCAACTGACTTAGCTTACAAGGTGGTCAAGAATAATTTGTCTTTTGACCTTGCCGAGTTACAACGCAACCAACTAGGCAAAAATATGGAGAGTATTTGGGCATCAAAGAAGAACATATGTAAGTTTGGATCTCTCCTTGTTTATTTATTTTTCTATGTTCAAAAGTTCTTTCTATCAAAAGGAAGTGTGATGTAGAGAAAGGACATTGCCAATAATCTATTAAATTAATCATTACACACTACTATATTTGGACCCAAATTGCAATGACATGTCATCACAATTACAACGACCAACCATTTCCCAAGTGACAAAAGCATGAATTGGCTCCGATCAGATGGTGTTAGACTTTTGCTATTGTAATTTGCAATGATAAGGGCATCCAGTGTAATTGCGATGGATCGAACTGTTATAACTTGGAAGAAGGGATAAGAGTTCATGTTAGGCATCTAGGTTGCCATTGTAATTACTACACCCTTGCGACAACTTCAATATGGAAGCAATGTTGAGCCATTGGGACTAGCCATCATAATTGTGACACCCTTTCTATGCAAGTAATGATTAGCCATTAGAACATTCTATCACACTTGCGATGGTTGGTTGAATTATTAAAAAAATGTTGCTAGAGAATATTTTGATATATTATCATTGCAGTCATTATTCATACAATCTAACAGGTCTGTACCATGTTTTTCTGACCCACATATCTACTTTGGAGCCTTTATATCCAACCATTCATTATAAGTTGTGAAATGTGCTTCGTGTCTGACATGCAAGGGATGCATCTACATATGCAATTTTATCAACTTGGAAAACTGTATTTGATCCCACTAGCTGGGAATAGTTGATTGTTCATTTTATTGTACCTAATCTAACGACAGTTCTGTAGGAATTTGTAATTAACCCATCTAATAAAAAACTAGACCAAATTAATTGGGTTATGTCTTGGGCATCTATTATTCCCATTTATCATATGGTTGTAATGTTGGAGGCAACATTTTTTCCAAAGTGGCGGCAGGTTTTATATCATTGGCTTTTTTCAAGTCCTAATTTTAATGAAGTAACACCATGGTTTTTAAGGTGGAATGGATTATTTTGCCCCAATCTTCATGATAATGAGAGGATAAGAAGTTAGCTAAATGAAGCCCTTGAAATGATGAATCAAGTTGTAGAGGGTATGACTGTAGAACAACCTGGGGATAAAGAGAATGTAACCTATCTTAGGGTGATAGATCAATGCTGATTTGAGGCACTTCAACAACAACAAGTAGTAGTAGCATATGCTCAATAACAAGCCTTAGCTTCCATGGATAATAGGATTCACCTGAATAATTCCATGGGCATAACTCACTTGAGTTTGAAGGAAGTGATTAAAACATATGTACAAGAACATGACATCCAAATTTTCCTTAAAGTGGGGTGCACACATGATGGACTTTAGGTTTATGGCTTTGGAATTGTCAGTATCCATCTAGATTCTTGAAAACAACAAGTGCTTACATAATCTAGAGATAGACGGGTAATTTCATCATTGGAGCATCTAGTTGAGATACATCATAATCAAACTAGAGGAAATCATTAATAAACCAAACATATAATCAAGAGGAAACATGAATGCTAAAATGCTAAAATGAAAGCTATTAAGGATCAAACACCTATGCTAGAGTTACAAAACAATGTGAAGTTGATTTTAGAAATGGTAGAGGCATATATTTAGAAGTTTGATAAGAATTTAAGGCATGAGAGAGAGTTTGTGGCAATATACCAGAAGGAGAAGGAGCAACTTTAGAAAGAGACTGCATGACAGAAACAATGGTTACAAAACATAGAGGATATTATGGGAGCATGAGATAGAATCCAAGAAAGTTTTGTGGTAGGTACTATGACATTGAAATCACTTGGATGGAAAACACAATCTTATAGAGAAGATTAGATTTTCACATTCACAATGATCTAATGACTAGGGTATTACAAATGACAGAAAATGGATTAAATAGGTTGAACAAGAATATGTCACTTATGGTAAGTATGACCCTTATTTAAAGTTGAGAAGGCTTGAAAAAAAAATTCTGAGCCATACTTTATACGACTCTTGAGATCAAATATATAATTACTCTTAGGGCCTACACACATGTGAATACATACTTATTAGATCACTTCAAAGTAAAATCATATGATGAAGCTCAAGCATTTTGATGTCAACCCATTATTTTATGATTCCCAAAAAGGAGATCATTTGGATGGATATGGGCCTATCTTCTTGCTAGCCTATTACTAGATTGGCATTTAGTATAGATGGAAGAAAACTAACAAATTTGTTTGTTAATGAAAATCTATATCCTTCTCAAATTAGTCAAATACCTTTTCATTAGTGGCATACATATTCCAGAAGATGGTTGAAATAAAATACAAAATGACAACAAGTGTCAAGAAACATGGGAATGAACCCAACCACCGAATAAAATACCCTATTCCAATTGTGCTCACAATAGTTGCAAATGTTCCTATTGAATTTGTGATACCTGCCCAATATAGATATGAAGAATAATATTTTTGTCATGAATGAATCCAATTAACAAGAAATAAATCCATTGGCTTGAAACTTGATGATAAAAGGGATCAACCATCACACCATGAAGAACTCCTTCATACTATGGTAATATATCTTGATTATACAACAATGAAAGAAGAATCCAAATATTTAGAAGTGATTTTTCTAAGTACAGAAAATCATGACATCATTCTTCAAGTATCTTAAAGGTATTGGCATACACTGAATTCAAATGAAGGAGTTCTGAATCAATGGAAAATGATATACTTTAGTAAGTTACAAAGACCAACTGTAATGTGTCTAAAAATGAGGACACTGGTATATCAATCAAGACAAGAGACCTACATGCATATTTAGAAGAAAACCAGCTTGGCTGAATGAACTCAAACTAAGTGTTTTCATTAGCCATGCTATGCAATAGTTAGGTTTTGAGCAACATTTAGACCAAGGAGTGCTATTCCTAGACCCAAAAAACTAATTAATAGTAGATATTTACAACAAAAAGGTAAGTAACATTGTTTATTATTGAAACAAAAAGTTTGTAACTTTGCCTTTTGCTCAATATCAAAAAATGTAATTAGTTCAAAATTAAATGAAATAAGCTAATTGAGGAACAAAATTTCTCAAGGATCAAATTTAAGATAGAACTTGTCAAACATGATTTTGTTATGGGTGCATAAAATTATAGAGATTTTTGTTGGAATTCTTTAGAATAACTAAGAGGGGGGTGAATTGGTTATCCAAGGTCTAGATGTACAAATAAAACTTTTCACAACTTAGTGAACCCATATCCATAAATCATTTTCATCATGCATGCATCCAGTAGATCATACAATTATTTAAACTTGTAGGTTACTGTCAAATCAACTTTGCAGAAATGTAAGCATGAAACATAACAAATTCAATAACATATTTGGCACAATGATTTAACATGGAAACCCAATTTGAGAAAAACCACTAGTAACATTCTTCTCATTCTCACTCTTCTAAAGTGATGTCCTATGAAAGGCCAACCCTATTAAAGGTTATAATGCACACTGTTAAATGTGACATGGTTAAAGAATTTTCAATTATCCTGTTAGGAGTGAGACTTGTTAGAGGAATTTAGATCATTCACTTGGAATGTCACCTAATTAAAGGGTTTACAAATGATTGTTAGATCAACCTTAATCCAAACAATTTACCCTAGACTGGTATAATGATTAGAAAGTAATAGTAAGGCTTGATCTAATAAAAAATCACAACACACTTGCAAATTATAGATCTTTGTTTCATTCCTCCATTTTGCTTGGCTTTCACACACTTCAACTCTAACAACTTGTTCACCCTTCAAGAATCCATACCCTTGAGCCTTCTTGCTTTGCTTGTCTATGTAGTCTCTTCTCTTAGGTCATTGAATGAGAAAATTCCCTAGACTCCTTATCTTCCTTAGGTTCTCGCATATGACAACTTTCCTTTTGAACGGTCATCTCTATAAATAGAAAATTAAGATCTTTTGTAGTTCATCCTCCATCATCCATTTTAGGGTTAGGTTAGATTAGGTAGGATTCAATGAATCTACCCATCATTTCATTTTATTCCCTTCTAGAAACTTCTCCTTCAATCCTCTTTTAATTTTCCTCAAAATGTTTCATCTTGAATTCTGTGTCACCAACTCACCAAGCTTATCTTCCACACTATTTACACAATCTAAGAAATCAAACTTGTCATCTTAGATTCATCGAATTCATGATCTTTCTCATAATGTTGACACTCAACATTAACTTGCTTCTAATGCTCAACACATAATATGTTGCTCAACATCCACTATCAAAACACTTGGCACAAACTAAAGTTTACAAGTTTTTAACATCAACTAAACTTTACTCAACTTACACTGTGTCACTCAGCTTATACTAAAATTGACTTTGCTTAGATCCAACTGATTTTCTACTCAACTCACACTAACTTTTCTCAACACCTACTGTACAGATTATTAATCTTGGCAAACACAATTCATTTAACTTGTTCTTCTAAACTTAATTAGTGTATCCATTCTTTGCAACCTTAAGTATATTATCAATGCACTATAATGTCATTGTCTTAACCTGTCCTTGTATCCCTTTTCCATATCATAAATCAACCTTTCCTCTAGGTGCTATTGTTACCTCATTTGATCAAATCCTCTTCATCAATCAAACAAATGATAATACTCAAATCATCTAAGAAATTATCTTACCAAAAAGTGGCAAGTTTGACATCAGTGATAAAACAATGATTGAAACACATTTTCATACTTGCATCAATCTTTTTTCAACAATCTCCCTATTTAGCATTGATGGCAAACCAACTAACCAAACATAATCAGTACAACCAACAAAATACCAAAAAGAAAATAATTCCTTGTATTGAAATCTCTCCCTCTATCAACAACTTTCATCTTCTAAATAGGTTACAAAATTTTGTTCTGATCAATAGACAATCAATTAACTCATCCTTATGACCCCCTCTGGATCACTTCTTATATCTCCTTTGACAATAATATCTCCCTCATTGGTTAGGATTTCTCCCTCTTTGACCAAAATGCTAAAGACTTGTCATCTTAATATGCAGATATGAACATTTTTAGTTTCTCCCTCTATCGCCTAGCTTGTGACTTATTTGTAGCTCCAACTCTTTGATTACTTTAGATAGCTACTAAAGTATGATCTAATGCATCAATGTGTAACATATGTCTATCATCTTATTTGATGCAGGGAACTCCTCATGCTTCTTAGATAGCCTTTGATAGGGGTATCACCCCTATTTTACCTCTTAGATACTCACGAGCATCCTTAGGTAATTCTTTTGTGAAGATATCAGCTATTTTCTCTTTTGTGTTAACATATTCCATCTTCGCCTCTTTATCTTGAACTAACTCTCTCAAGTAATGATGCTTAATTGAAATGTGATCAGTCTTTGTATGCATCACATGATTCTTTGATATATTTATAGCACTTGTATTATCACAATAAAGTATCACAGGTTCAGTTATTTCCTCCTTCATACCTTTGAGTAGTTATTTGATCCATACAATGTTTGTACAATTTATTGCAGCAACAACATATTCAGCTTCAGTAGTAGATTGAGATATATAGTTTTATTTCTTGTTAGTCCATGTAACCAACCTTTTTCCTAAGAAAAATTCTCCTCCACTAGTGCTCTTTCTGTCATCAATATTTCCAGCCCAATCAACATCAATGTAGGATCTCAATTCAAATTTCTCATTTTTCTGGTAGTATAGACCATAGTCTTTTGTTCCTTTCAGATATCTCATTATTCTCTTAACAACAATCAAATGATTCTCCCTGGGATTAGCAAAGAATCTTGCAACTATCTCAATGGATAATGCAATATCAGGGCTATTGTGTACTACATATTGTAATTTTCCAATCATAGACATACAATGTTTGATTCATCTTAGTTGAATCATCATTCTTTGAAAATTTATGCTATGTTACCATAAGAGTGCTTACTAGCTTGGAATCTTCCAATCCAAAAGTTTTCAATATCTCCTTTACATACTTTGACTAAGTGATGTATATACCATATTTTCTCTAATGTACTTGCAAACCCACAAAGAACTTGATCTCTCCAAATATAGACATTTGAAATTCTTTCTTCATTTCATTTGCAAAATCCTTACATAAAGTATCTTGACCTCCAAATGTGATATCATTAACAAAAAATGTAGATAGTAAAATAATTTTGCCTTTCTTTTTCTTCAAGTACTTATTGATGTTATCTTCAATCCTCTCAAATCCAATCTTCACAAGATAATTATGAAGCCTTTTATACCATTCTCTTGGTGCTTTCTTCAAACCATATAAAGCTTTGTGTAGTCTACATACCATGTTTTTGTTGTTAGCATCAACAAATCCTTCTGGTTGTTCTATATAAACCTCTTTCTCCAATATGTCATTCAGAAATGTAGACTTAACATTCATTTGATAAACTTTTAAACTTTTGTATGTAGAGTAAGCAAGTAGAGCTCTTACTCCTTCCAATCTTACAATAGGAGTGAATGTTTCTCCATAGTCTATCCCTTTTTCTTGTGCATATCCTTTAAAAACTAATCTTTCTTTGTTCCTTGTGACTTCATCATTTTCATTTAACTTGTTTATGTATACCCACTTGGTGCCAATCACATTTTTATCTTCTAGTCTAGGAACTAGAGTCCATGTCTTATTTTTCTTAATTTGTTCAATCTCTTATTTCATGGCTTTACTCATATCCACATATTCTAAGGCATCTTTCACTATTTTAGATTTTTTCATGCTAATAAAACATGTATCATTTCTCAACTTCTTCCTTGTCATTGGTCTTGCATCTTTATCTCCAATGATTTGTGTAGCAAGGTGATGCCTCTTGCCATACTTAGACAATCTTGGTTCTGCTCTATTTTCCTCATTTGGTCTCTCAACTTATGAATCACTATGTACATATCTATAAAATAGTTCAACAATTATTTCATGTACACTAATCTGAAAATCAGAATATGCCTCAACTTCATTATGTAACTTGGCACCTGAATATAGCTTGATTCTTGAATGCAACTTGACATTCATAGTATATGACTCAACAATCACTAAAACTTGTTATTTATTTGTAACTTGATTTACAAACATCTTCATTAGCAAGCATACCTTCATAAAATTATACAAATGATTTGTATTCTTCTTGGTCCTTCATAGGTTTAGCCTCATGTACTTCTGTATATTCATCAAATTTCACATTTGCACTTTTAACAACTTTGTTAGTGTTAGTATTTAAACACTTGTAAGTTTTACTTCTTATGGAGTAGCCAAGGAATATAACTTCTTCACTTTTTTCATCTAATTTACTATTTTTCAAATCCTTGAGAATATAACACTTGCTTCCAGATACCTTAAAATATTTTACATTGGGTGAGTGAGTATCCATATCATAGTTCAAAAGGTACTGAATGAGTACCTTTCTTGACTTGCACACAGTTCAAGGTATAGATAGTTTTACTTAAAGCTTCTCTCTAGTATTTTAAAACAATATTTTTCTCCATCATGAGTGTCCTAGCACAGTCCATTACAGATTTGTTCCTCCTTTCAACAATTCCATTTTGTGGAGGGGTCCTAGGAGTAGATGTTTTCTTTTTGATTCCTTTGTCATTACAAAACATCTCAAACTCATTCAATGTAAATTATCCTCCTTTGACAGATCTCAAACATTTTAGACTTTTACCTTTATTCCTTTTCAACTATTGCTAAGTACCACTTAAATATTTGGAAAGCATCAAATTTATATTTCAAAAACATGACCATCATCATTCTAGAATAATTATCAACAAATAGCATAAGTACTTATCTCCTTTGTATTTTTGCACATGAATTGGTCCACACATGTCAATATGAATAATCTCTAATATTCCTTTAGAGGTATGAGTTTTACTCTTAAAACTTGATTTTGTCATTTTGCCTAACTGACATTGTTTGCAAATTATATTGTTAGGTTTCTTCAACTTAGGAAAACCTCTTATTTTTCTCATGTTACTAATACTAACCAACTTATCAAAATTAACATGACATAACCTCTTGTGACATATCCACACATCATCAAATTCTACAACTAAACAAGTAGCATCCTCTATATCCAGGTAGAATAGATTACCTCTAGTTTGATCACCTTTTCCAATTAGTTTTCCATGAGTATCATATATCTTAGCAATTTTGTTCTCAAACTTGACCTTACAACCTAAATTATTCAGTTGTGACACACTTAACAAATTATAGTTAAGTTCTTCAACATAATAAGCATTTTTCATGTAAAATCTTTTTTGTGAGTTTGATAAAACCTTTTCCTTTTATCAAATAGGGTGCATCATTACCAAACTTTACACTATTTCCATCATAATAATCCAAGGTAATGAACTTAATTTTATCTCTAATCATGTGATGTGAACACCCACTGTCAATGATCCATCTTTCATTCTTCTTCACATAAGACACTAGTGCAATTGCATCATCCTCATCAGATTCATTCTTCATTGCAACATACACCACTTCATCATCATGATCATCAGATCCATCTTTAGTTTCCTCTTCAACAGTGTAGCAAGACTTCTTTTCTTTGTCTTTGTAATATTTTCTATCTTCATCTCTTATACTTTTGTACTTGTCTCCACCTTTGTAATTCTTCTTCTCTGTACATCTAGCATAAATATGACCAACCTCATTGCAATTGAAACACATGATAGGTAATTTACCTTTGAACTTGTCTTTACCTCTGTGAAATCTCCTTGCTAGTAGTGCTTCAAGTATTTCTACATCCTCCTCACTTGTATCACTATCACTAGACACATATTTTACCTTTCTTCTTCTTCTTCTCATTAGGTTCCTTCAATGATAGCTTGTCTATGAAAGCAAATTCAACATTGTATTAGATAGCTCAAAAGTAGTGAACCTTCCTACTAGACCTTTAAGAGTCATATTAGAACTTGGTACAAATTTTAGTTCTTGTATTGTAGAAAATCTAATAGCATAAATAGGTAATAGTGTTCTTAAAAAATTTCTTAGTATAGTCTCATCATCTATTCTACTATTAGCTCATTTTATTGCATTAACAACATCTTTTATCCTAGAGCAATATTGAGCAATATTCTTACCTTCTTGCATTGTCATATCATCGAACTTACCTCTAAGACTTTTAGATTTGGCTCTTAGAAAATTTGTGTCTCCTCCATAAATAGTGTGAAGAGTATCTCACATTTTTTTTGCACTATCATAACCTTTAATATCATCAAACTCAACATAACTTAGGGTAGAGGCAATCTCCAACATTGCCTAGTTATGTTTTTTCTTCTTTTTCAGATTTTTAGCAATTAGGGTTGCAACAAGATCAACATGCTCATTAGTAATGGTATATTGTGCATGACCTCTAAGACCTCCTAGATGTAGCTTCATCAGAATTTTTCATTCAAGAAAATTATTTCTATTAAGCTTGGGTACCTCTCTTTTTTACCTTGATGTTTTTGCTTCTAGTACCTTCAAACTAGTCCTCTTAAGCAGATGGATCTAATATTAATTGTTGGAATTCTTAGAATAACTAATAGGGGGGGTGAATTAGTTATCCAAGGTCTAGATGTATAAATAAAACTTTTCACAACTTAGTGAACCCATATCGATAAATCATTTTCATCATGCATGCATCCATTAGATCATACAATAATTTAAACTTGTAGGGTACTGCCAAATCAACTTTGCAAAAATGTAAGCATGAAACATAACAGATTCAATAACACATTTGACACAATGATTTAACATTGAAATCCAATTTGAGAAAAACCACCAGTAACATGCTACTCATTCTCTCTCTTATGAAGTGGCACCTTGTGAAAGGCTAACCCTATTAAAGGTTACAATGCACACTATTAAATGTGACTTGGTTAAAGGATTTCAATCACCTTGATAAAAGTGAGACTTGTTAGAAGAATTTACATGATTCACTTGGAATGCCACATGATTAAAGGATTTACAAATGACTACTAGGTCAACCTTAATCCAAAGGATTTACCCTAGACTGGTACAATGATAAGAATGTAATAGTAAGACTTGATCTAATAACAACTTACAAAATGCTTGCAAATTACAGATCTTTGTTTCAGTCCTCCATTCTGCCTTGCTTTCACACACTTCAACTTTGATAGCTTGTTCACCCTTCAAGCATCCATACCCTTAAGGCTTCTTTCCTTGCTTGCCAATGTAGTCTCTTCTCTTGGTTACTAAAGGAAGCAATACCTTATACTCCTTTTCTTCCTTAGGTTCTTGCATATGACAACCTTTTCTTTTGACCAATCAACTCTATAAATAGAAAATTAAGATCTTTTTTCGTTCATCCTCCATCATCTATTTTAGGTTTAGGTTGGATTAGGTAGGATTCAATGAATCTACCCATCATTTAATTTTATTCCCTTCTAGAAAATTCTCCTTCAATCCTCTACAAATTTTCCTCAAAATGGTTCATCTTGAATTCTATGCCACCAGCTCATCAAGCTTATCTTCCACACAGTTCACACAATTTAATAAATCAGACTTGTTGGCTCAGATTCATCGAATTCACAATCTTTCTCATAATGCTGATGCTCAACATTAACTTGCTTCTAATGCTTAGCACATACTATATTTCTTGGCATCCAGTATCAAAACACTTGGCATGAACTAAAGTTTATTGCTGCTCGAAATCAACTAAACTTTACTCGGCTTACATTGTATTACTTGGCTTACACTAAAATTGACTTTGCTCAGCTCCAACTAATTTTTTGCTTGACTTACACTAACTTTTCTCTCAACACCTATTGTGTAGATTGTTAAGCTTGGTAGACACAATTCGTTTTACTTATTCTTTTGGACTTAATCTATGTATCCATTCTTTGCAACCTTAAGTAGATAATCAATGCACTATAATATCATTGTCTTAACTGATCCTTGTACTCCTTTTCCACATCATAACTCAACCTTTTCTCTAGGTGCTATTGTTACCTCATTTGATCAAATCCTCTTCATCAAACAAACAAATGATAGTACTCAAATCATCTAAGCAATTATCTTACTACCAAGTGGCAAGTTTGACATCAATGACAAAACAATGATTGAAACACATTTTCATACTTGTCTTAGTTTGTTTTCAATAATTTCTATGTCCATAATAGAAAAAATGACTAATTTTTACCATGTTTTAAGAGTTCACTGATAAGGTTGTTTTAGTAGGCCACTCCAAATTTTTTAATTCCACCTTAGATTGTGCCATCTATTCTCACCAAAAATAAGAATATTTTAAAAGAAAGGCATTGTTGATTGCTAGTTACTTTTGTTTAAGGGTTAAAAAATTATCTCACATGGTAATATCCATTACCAAGATATGGAAAACCTATATGCATCCAAGTTGATGTCCTTCATTAGTTTCACATCTTCCTATAAATCACACAATCCAAGATAAAAATAGTAAATTCATCGAGAGGCTGAAAACATAAAGAGGAGTAAATTCATGATCTTCCATGGATAGTCCATGGACAGTCCCTCAAAACTCCCATGTTTTCTTTTATATAAATATTCATTTGGGTAATCAGCACATGTCCCTCAGAGCTCCCACTTTTTGTTACATAGAAATATTCATTCGAGGGTCATTTGGATGGTACCTTCTCTCTAATAGAACTCATTTACTTTTTTACACCTACAATCATTTTGAAATTGTGAAAATAAATGATGTGTATCAATAAATTGTTTGTCTTTCCCATATCACATCAAATGATGAAATTATACATGAAAAAAGAAACCAAATAATACAACATTGATAAGTTGGTTCTTCTAGAGCCTCCTTTTGCATTGCCTAAAACCAAGTGATTTACACAGTTAGTTGTCATGTAATCATAGGTTAATGTTGAGCTTCACTTGGTTTCAAGAATAGTTTAATATTCTCTACTAATTAGAGCCAACCATGTGAATGTGGAAGCTCATTTGACTCCACCCCTCCTAACATCTAAACTCCCCGTTAACATCTAAAATCTTTAAGAAATGATCAATCTTTAAAGTACTTGAAAGTTGGGCTACTATCAAGGGAAGTCCATCTTCATTTCTCATGAGAAACTCATCTCAATTCTTTAGTTTTCTCGTACATCTAACATGGGTACTGTAGACACCTAAATTTGATTACACCACTTTAGTAATCCTATTTAGTTATCTCTAAAGCATCATTAATTAAATTTCTATTTAATTAAGCCTTTGTCATCCCCTAGTTGATTAATTTAATTAATCATCTATAGTCCTAATTGATAAATCAAATAACCTATCATTTATCAATTAAATCTTATTCTTCTATCTAATTCCAAAAATCCCCATTTATTAAATAAATCTATTTGATAAATAAAAATCCTGAAATCTAAAAACCCCTAACTTATCCCTAATCCTCCATTTAGCCTAATCCACCCCATCCACCCATACTAACCAAGCTTAGCCACTAACTCATCCACCCTCATTAATGCCATCCACTTGCACATCTCTAACATCTCTAATCTAATCCTAAACCCAAGCCTAATCTACCCCCTAATGTTGTCACATTCCCTAAACAAGTTTAAGACTTTCCTAAATCAAACCAAAGTCTCCCCTCAAAAATCCCAACCACCAAGTCATGAGTGCTCTTAAAAGCCATAAAGGACTCTTACAAGCCCACTCATGAGTCTTACATCCATCTTCCACACTCTTTCCTCTTTCACACTCATTCCTCTTACATCTCTCTTACATACTCAACCCCACTCATCATGCCTTTAACCAACCCTTTACCCTACCCTCTCACACTCATCCTCGTTGTGACAAGTGTCACCTTCCCATTGGTGCTAAACAAGCACAATCCATGTGCTCCCCTTTGAGTGAATCTTAGCCCTCCTTAACCATCTCCCCATCCTTGCATCTAAACCCTCAATCCCTCAAGCCCTTAGCCTATAAATTGAATCCCATCCCAAGCCATTTCAATCACAATCTTGGAGCTAAAGTTACCATGCCCTTTTGAAAGCCAAAAGTCATACCCATACCCTTATAATTCCAAATTGAGAGCTCACAAAGCTACCAATTCATCATTACCCATCTCCACCATTGAAGCAATTGGGCAAGCATTTGAGCATACATCCACATCAAAGGACACATCTACAAAATCAAGAAAGCAATGAAGTGCTTCTCTTTTGAGGTTTGCATTTCTTGTTTGCTTTTTTTGTCTAAGCTTATATGTGAATTTAGTTTTAGTTTGTGAATGTTTCTCTTATTGCTAATATTCCTTGCACACTAAAAATCTTGTTCTACATTTTGGCACGCCCGGTGGGACCCCGCTATGGGTCATTCCTTAATCTTTTTCAATCCATATTTTGCTTTTACAAACTAACAATCTAATGGTTTATGTTGTTTAAGTTGTTGCAAGATGTGTTTGCTTATTTTTGCAGGTGGAAGGATGTACTAGAGAAGAAGACATACCCTCAAAAATTCGAAAATAACTAAGAAAACAAATTTTTTTAGAAAAAATCAGCGTCTGTCAGTTCACTTCGTGCAGTGTCGTCTCTGCTTGTCCTCTCTGCAATTTGGCGTCTCTACCTGTCATCTCTGCAAAATGATGTCTGTGCAAACTCAACCGTTGTCTTCGCCATCTCAATTGTCATCTGCGCAAACCCAACCGTCATCTTTGCAAGCTCAACTGTCATCTACACTTGCACAACCGTCGTCTGTGCGAGCTCAATCACCGTCTCTGAAAGCCCAAACTGTCGTCTACAAATTTCGTCTCCGCCTGGAAACTATCATCTCCGCTATCGCTAGCAATCAAACTGACGTCTTCGCCGCCGCAATCTGTCAACTATCGTCTCTAACGCCGCTAGCTACTTTCTTCATCAGACTGTCATCTGCGCATATTAGCATCTGTGAAGATTAGCGTCTGTGCAGATTGGCGTCTCCGCCTGTTGTATTGTTTTCCAAGATTTTTTGCCTAGTTTTTGGCTGTCTTGTCCAAGTCATTGTCTTTGCATGCTTTCAAAACTCTAACAAATGAACCTGTATGTTTAAGAACACCAAAAATCACTAAAAATTTAATTTAAAAAAAAAAAAGAGTATATATCAAAATTTGAATTTTAGTGGTTCCGTAGGAAATAGACCATTCTAAGCATTTTTACGCATATTAAAAAGAACAAAAAAAGTTAAAAAACTTTTTCCCATAGTTAAGCTTTTATTTTAGAAGATTTTGGGTAACTAATCAAATTGCTCTTTTGTCTTATTGCAGGTTGGAGCAACAAACTTAATCATGTTTCTTAGGTTTTCGTTGGAATGAATTTGAATGTTTAAAGCATTTTTTTTTGAATGAATGTTGTTAAAAAACACACTCTTGAATGCCATAGATAAAAATCAACCTTTTATTGGAATGCATGCTTAAAACAAACAAACTCAATCTTGAATGCAAAGAATCAATGAATCAATGCAATATCTCACACTTCCAATTTGGGCTTAAAAAACTCTAACACAATCTTGAATGCCTAACAATCAATGAACATTGCATGGTTTTGACGCATCTCAATGACGCTCACATTTCTTACATTGACAAATTTTTGATTTTCATTATGTTGATGACGCTGTCAAGTTGGAATGAACATTGTATGCCATAATCATGAGTGTCTTCAATCATAGCTTACAAAATCTAAAACATCAATTGGAAAAGAAGTCTTCTTTTTAGCCCAAGGTCATCCAAGTCTTCTCTCCCCTTGTCATCTTTTGAGGCCATCTTGGGTGCATAAGATTAGGATCCAAAACTTTGTTTCTTTTTAGGAGGCCTACTTGGAGATTTCATCACCCCTTGGGATGACCTCAACTCCAGCATTCCGACGGAGTATAAGAATCGGGAGGTGAATCGAAAGACACCTCTTTTGGGATCAAGATTTGGTCACTTGGGCTAAGCCTCAAGGAACTTTATACCCTTGAGAAGTGAAAGAGGAGAAGTGGGTTACCGCTCCTCTCGACTGTGTGACATCTTTTTGATTTCATCTACGGATATGGGCCTCACGTACCTTGTGTATATCAAGGACTCCCTAGCTAAAACAAATTTCATCCTTGTAGAAAGCTTCCTAGGATGTTGGTATGTTTGACGTGCTTGCTCCAAAATTTTGTCTGCTTGTTTGTTCATAGCCTTTGAATAAATGTTTGTCAACTTTAGTCAAAATCCCAAAAAAATAGAAATCTCCCAGCTCAAGGCATACTTAGCATAGTCACTGCCTCATCAAAGGATCATCCAAGCTCCCTTAGTTCTTTTCTTTAGAACAATCCCAAACCCAAAGTCCATCCAAATCATCCCCCCCTAGCCAACTAGCAACCCAATCCAAAATCACACCCAAGCATTTAGAGAGCTGTTGTCATTCTACTAGAATTTGCTATCCAATCAATCCTACCAATCAAACAATCTCACCAAGGTTATCCCTCTGACAGAGCATTGTCTAGGGTAACCCAACTTATGTCACTTGTATCCCTCATCACCTTGAGCTAAAGGTTAGGATCCACAAGTGGTCAATCTCATGTCATGCCCATAGGATCATTAGTCTATCCTTAAGTTGACACAATCTCCACCAATCCTGCACATAGGAAAGCAAAACTCTCACTCTTTGACAGCATGCCCTTGAAGTCTTCCATCCACATGAAAGCCAAAAATCTCCAGCCAATCCTCCTTAGGTCTGTCATACTGCTTTGACTCTCCCTAGGAAATCTTTCATCAACCAATCCAAAATCTGAGCTTAATCCAAATCCGACCATGGGCTTCCATGTTCATCCATATGCAAGAACCCATCCCCATCAAACTCTTTGTCAAAGCATGAAGTACCAATCCTATCATGATATATTCAGTCGTATTGTCCTTGCTCCTGCCACCTCCTATTCCAATGATGATAAAGATCTTGTTGACTATGAAGGGTATCTTGAGAGCCTTAGAAACATTCCACCAACCATCCCCCAAAATCAAAGAGTTATTCCAAACTATCTAGTCATGCCATCTAATATCCCAGCTTCCCCTCCATCACATAATCAACCAAGCTTCCAATCTTCCACCCCCATCACACTAGCTATTCCTATCAATTCACCTCCACCTTTGACACACAAGTCTCCAAGGAATCTCCTAGAGGAAATACAAGAAAAACAATGTCCAACAGTCGATAAGCCATGTCATCCAATCCAACCATGTGAAGTAGTCAATATTGAAGCTTCCCCATCTATAATATCACCTCCATCTCCCATAGCTATCATCCCCATACCATCCATAAAATTGCTTAAAATACTTCCACTTCCCGCAAGCACCAAAATCCCACCACCTGTCAAATCCATTCAAATCCTATCCACATCCCCTCCAAGCATTTCCCAAATCTCCCGTGATGACCCTTATGCATCCATCTTCTATTCACCCATCTCCACTACCGAATCTCCCATCTATCCATCCACTGCCTTTGAAGAATCCATCCCTTCACCTCCTATCGAACCATCCACTCCAATCCAATCCTATCAAGATCCTGCCCAAAAGCATGTTGACATCCCCCAAAGCATAAATGAAGATATCCTCGCACCATGTCTTCCATCCATAGCGCAGTCACCATTCCCTCCATCTCCAAAACCTCAAGCCATACCTCCTCTACTGTAGGATATCTTTTCATCCCATCAACTAAATCAAGATCCTATCTACCATCTCCTCCGCTCCATGCTTCCATCTTACCACCTATCCAAGCTATTCCATCATCTATAATCTACCCTCTTGGTTCACTTACATTCATCCATGGTGGCCTCCTCTCAGCAGAAGAATTAAGAACAGTATCTCCCCGTTGCTGTACATCTGAGAAAGCACTTCCACCATTTTTTGCAATCAAAAAGTACCCTCAACTAGTTCAAATGCTCAATCGATGGCATTATCAAGGTCAAGGTTTAGGACCACAAGAGCAAGGAATCATAAAGCCTATTGTTGCACAAAAGAATCCAGGACTTCATGGTCTTGGATATGCATCCAAAGGCTCACCCTCTGAAGGTGTTGGTACACCACACCCCCAAACCAAGCCTATCTCTAAACCCACCATGCCAGCCTCACATCACTCCTTCAATAAATCTTATGTCACCCCCCCTCCACCATCTTGGCAACCTAAAACAACCTACCATATCCCCCCTTCATCCGCTAAATCCATTTTGGGTCCCTATGTCCCAAAATATACCATCCTCCATCCTCCTATCAGCCATCATTCAAATCCTATTCCATTCGTTCCTATGCAAGATCAACAAAGGCACATATCAGGGCACATCATCCATCATCATCCCCCTACATGCTCTTCCATATCCTCTTCATCTCACAAAGCTTCTCCTAACCATCTTCCCAAATCTTACCACAGCAATGTGAATGCCAACTTTAAAATGCATAAAGCTAAAAATCCACATCCTAGGCAATCATATGTCCATTTTAAAAGACATACTCCAAAAAAGTAAAATCCAATCAAAGAATGCAAAACAATGCAAAATCTTATAAAACAAAAATCCAAAACCATGTGGATCCCAAAGAAAAAAGTTGAAACCCAATGCATAATGGCATCCACCATCGCTAATCCTCCATCCAGTGACTCATGTCCCCCATGTCCTAACTCCATCTTGGGTGCCTATGTCCCCAAGTGCGCTTCCACAAATCCTCCATCAAGCCCACATCTACCATCTATCCCCCATATGCTCTTTTCATACCTGTCCCAACATGTACCAATGTTGATCCTACAAGCATCCCCATCTCATGCTCCTTTCCGGCCTTTTCATCCCTCTATCTCCTACCATCAATCCCATCTAACCCAATCTATTGCATAAATCACACATCCGGTGTACCAATAGCTAGCAACAAAATTGAACATTCTAATAGCTAGTGAAAAATCCCAAGGAAAAAGCCAAAAATAGCTGAAGAAAGAAAAAATCATTCCAGCTAAGTCCAAAGTCAAAAAGTCAAAAAAAAAAGAAAAAGAAAGCGTCCACTGGTGAAAACTTGGCAATTCAAGCACCTTGGACAAGTACCATGATGAAAACTTGGCAAACAAGCATCATGCGTAATCTAGCCTTCCCCAGCTTAGCCTATCACCCTCATGCTTTTGGTCATCTCTTGACATCCAACTCCATCTTCCAATTTGTCCACCTATCCTCCACCCTCCAGCTTCCATCTCACACCATCCACTTATCTCCTACAGCTTCTGCCAACCATCACAGCTATCATCCATCTCCCTAGCATCTTCAGCTTTTCCATCCTAGCTTCAATCCTATCACATCCATTGTAAGACCTCCTTCCACATGTCATCTTCTGACTAGGGGCACTATATTCCTTGGAGATCTTGTCTTGTCCATCCTCCCTTTTCATTGGTATCTAGCTCTAGGCTATCCTCATGCAAACCCAATGTCATCTCTTTATATCCATCATAATCCTAGCTATCTACCATCCTATCCAGCCATCTCATCCTACTCCTCTAGCTATCCTTGGTCACAAAATCTTCCATCATCATTGGGATGCATCCTCCCCAAATCCATATCTTCTACTATTACCCCATCCTTAGCTTTCGCCCTTCCATCCCACTATCCTATCATCCTAAGCTTTTGCCTGCTTGTAAATATGTTGGTCAGCTTCAGCTTGTAAATATCTTGGTCCATCAGCTTGTACATCCTCTTTAGCTTAGTACCATTGTATCTATCCAGCGTTTGTGTCAAATAATCCCTAGTCAACATCTTGCACACATCGCACACCTTGGTTAGCTATTCCAATGCATCCTTTAGCTAGATTTCCTATCACCAAAGTGTTATCCTTCTTAGTTCAGCTTGCCAGACGCATTACTCATCCAAATCCACTAGCTTAGGTGCTCTCCAATAGGTCCTTGCAGGATATAGCTTTCCTCATGTCTGATCTTGGTCTGTTAGTACCTCGTCCTACCCATCTCATTGGCAAATGGTTCTCTTTTGGATTTTCGCTTTCTTTTGATTTGGGATCTTCCCTTTTGGGTCTTGAAATATCTTTTCCAAGAAATCTCCTTGTTCCCTCCTCAAGGTTGCCACGATCTTCCATATCATGGTATGCTACGAATGGGGCAATCAGAGCGTAAGGTCTTGATCAGGTCTTTCATTTTGTTTTTCTTTTCTGTTTGTGGGTTACCCAGTGTCGTTTCCACGCTGCTTCCTCTAGGATTCATGTGTGATACTGGGGCAATCCTTGCGTGTTTGTTTTGAGTCAGTTTGTCAATCCTTTGGACGGTTGGTGAAAAGGCCTTGATGTTCTTGGTAACCTTGGAAATTAACCAATAGTCCTATAGCAAATCTAGTGCTCAACTACATGGTGGTACTTCTCTTTGAAGTATCCCCCTGCTCAAAAAGATTCAATGGATTCCCTTCATCTCCATTATCCCCCAACCATATCCAACACCTACCCTAGCATATGCATCAGTATCTCTTTGGATCACTCCTCACACGTAGATTTAGGGATCCACAATCCTAGTCTTAGGGATCCACCAATCAAATCAACCCACCAAGCCTCATTTTTCGAGATCCACAATCCTAGTCCTAGGGATCTCCGAAACCCATCTTCCACCAATCTGACTCTTTGAATTCTTGTTGCATCATCTTTATCATTCCATCATTCATCTCTCTACCATGGATTCCTTTTATAGTGCTCTGCTCCTCCATCCCCCCCCCCCAATCCTGGAAAGTCTTAAGCTTGCTTTACTATTGTGCCTCTAATTTCCCTTTATCATTCTCCCGTACTGAGAGTTTGAGCTAATTCAACCCCTCCTCTTTGCCAATCTGAGTCTCCTTGCTCATCTCAATTTCTTGTACTTTTCAAGAAGTTGTCGAGCCTCATTTCTCTCTCTGTCACCTTCTTCAGGGGGCATCATCTAAGTCTAGTCTCTCCTCTTCTTATTTGAGACTGGGGCAATCTCGTTGCTAAAACATCTTCCTTGTGTTGTCTTCATTCGAACTTCTTTGAAATAGTGTTGTCTCAACACTATGTCAAAGAGGGGCAAAATGTAGACACCTAAATTTTATTACATCGCTTTAGTAATCCTATTTAGTTATCTCTAAAGGCATCATTAATTAAATTTCTATTTAATTAAGCCTTTTTCATCCCCTAGTTGATTAATTTAATTAATCATCTATAGTCCCAATTGATAAATCAAATAACCTATCATTTATCAATTAAATCCTATTCTTCTATCTAATTCCAAAAATCTCCATTTATTAAATAAATCTATTTGATAAATAAAAATCCTGAAATCTAAAAACCCCTAACTTATCCCTAATCCTCCATTTAGCCTAATCCACCCCATCCACCCATACTAACCAAGCTTAGCCACTAACTCACCCACCCTCATTAATGCCATCCACTTGCACATCTCTAATCTAATCCTAAACCCAAGCCTAATCCACCCCCTAATGTTGTCACATTCCCTAAACAAGTTTAAGACTTTCCTAAACCAAACCAAAGTCTCCCCTCAAAAATCCCAACCACCAAGTCATGAGTGCTCTCACAAGCCATAAAAGACTCTTACATCCATCTTCCACACTCTTCCCTCTTCCACACTCATTCCTCTTACATCTCTCTTACATACTCAACCCCACTCATCATGCCTTTAACCAACCCTTTACCCTACTCTCTCACACTCATCCTCCTTGTGACAAGTGTCACCTTCCCATTGGTGCTAAACAAGCACAATCCATGTGCTCCCCTTTGAGTGCATCTTAGCCCTCCTTAACCATCTCCCCATCCTTGCATCTAAGCCCTCAATCCCTCAAACCCTTAGCCTATAAATTGAGTCCCATCCCAAGCCATTTCAATCACAATTTTGGAGCTAAAGTTACCATGCCCTTTATAGAGCCAAAAGCCATACCCATACCCTTATAATGCAAAATTGAGAGCTCACAAAGCTACCAATTTTCCATTACCCATCTCCACCATTGAAACAATTGGGCAAGCATTTGAGCATACATCCACATCAAAGGACACATCTACAAAATCAAGAAAGCAATGAAGTGCTTCTCTTTTGAGGTTTGCATTTCTTGTTTGCTTTCTTTGTCTAAGCTTATATGTGAATTTAGTTTTAGTTTGTGAATATTTTTCTTATTGCTAATGTTCCTTGCACACTAAAAATCTTGTTCTACAGGTACATCCAACAATGTCCTCATCACCTCTTGCATAAAATGAATCCAATATTACAAAATGCCCCCTAAGAAATAATAGCTCAAGTGAAATAAATACATGAAAAATGAGAGGGTACTAATAGGCATTGCCATCTCAAGGGAATGAACCTCATGATTATGGCATTTTGGGAAGAAATACCAAAATCTATTTTGATATGGAATGTATTATGAGATTCTCATTTCCCTAGCATCTATAAAGGAGTCTTAGGTTTAGCTAGGAGATCAAATCAAGGATTTTACTATGCAAAAAAGAGTTGCATAGGATAGAGTGTTAAAGTTCATTGGCATGATTCAAGATAAGCTAAAGGAAATGAAACAAAAAAATAAAATGAAGGAAGGAAACCAATGGTAAAGAGGAGGGTCTTTAGATCGTCACTAAGGAGATCAGAAAGCAGTGGTCATATGTTGGGGTGTGGTTATTGTGTCAAAGCTTGGTGTTGGTGTGTGTCTGCGGGTTTTTGGTTCATATTAGGTGCCAGTTTGTCTCAACTGGCTTAGCAGTATAGTTTTTTAGTTTTTGTATTGTTTAGTGTTGGTGGCAATTTAGTTTTTTTTTCTAGTTTTGGTGCTAGTTTCTATATTGTTTCACTTTTTTTAAACCCTTACTTTTTATCCACTAGACTTGGTATTATTTTTTATTTTTTTATTTTGGACCCTTTCTCACTTTAGCTAATCAAAAAATTTCAACGCATTTTAAGACATATCAAAACTAACAAAAGATGTTCAATATAATCTTTATATGTTCTCTTCATATTGTCAATTTTTTTTTTTTAACAAATTACATAATAATCCAATGTGAGGAGGAAGTTGATTCTTACAAGAATGGTATTTATCTACACCACATAAAAGTAAAGATATTGAACTTGTGTTCTCTATCTATCATCTTCATATTGTCAATGATATTTATGGTAACAATTTAATTGAATAGTGTCTAGTTCAACATGGGGAGGTTTTTGGTTCTCACCAGAGTGGTATTTTGAACAATATGGATCCAAATGTGGATTATTATGCGAATCAAAGAGGGGAACATGTTGGATTATATTTTGCAAAGTATAGATTTGAAGGTAAGCTTGGAATCACCTCGATTTTTGCCTCTATGTGGTAGGGGTCCACCATGACTACTCATGCCTAATCAATATTCTATGAGTCAAAAATAACAATTGATAGTACAACACCAAGAATATGTGTTTATGTTATAGTGTTACTAGATGCCACAAATTTGTCAAAATGCACGTGTAGTTGCACTCTATGTGCATGGACAATAGGTGGAGATGAAAAAAGTACCTCATTTACATTTATTTAATAGGTCTATTAATTTTTTTAAATTGTAGACCATCATGAACATTAGAACTCTAGCTGCTATGGACAAGCAAGCCAACACATAGAAAGTCTTGATTTGCTTGCATGTTGAGGACATTACCCTTGCCTATAAGAGTCAAAGTTATAATATTCGTGATGATTTATAACTTAAAATACCGAATTAAAAACCTCTAACAAAAATGAAAACCTATTGCATTTTTTCAGCTCTACCTAATGTTGTATGCATATGAATTGAGATTTCATATTGAAGTATGGCCTCCTTCTGCATTGCCTAAAACCAAGAGATTTACACAACTAGTTGTCATGTAATGATAGCTTAATGTTGAGCTTCACTTGGTTTCAAGAATAGTTTAACATTCTCTACTAATCAGGGCCAACCATGTAAAGGTGGAAGCTCATTTGGCCCTACACCCCCCTTGACATCTAAATTGTCTGTTAACATCTAAAATCTTTAAGAAAAGATCAATCTTTAAAGTACCTAGAAGTTGGGCTACTCTCAAGGAAAGTCCAACTTCATTGCTCACGAGAAATTTGTCGCAATTATTTACTATTCTTGTATATCTAACACAAGCACATCTAGGAACATCATCATCACTTCCTACATAAAATTAATCCAATATTACAAAATGCCCCCTAAGAAATAATAGCTTAAGTGAAATAAATACATGAAAATTGAAAGAGAAAAAGAGGAATCTACTTACTAATAGACATTGCCATCGCATCTATGGACATGCTATGTGTTGAGTGAGTTTTATTATTTTATTAGTTGGAATCTGGACTATGTATGCAGTTGGATCAATAAGCACCTTAAGAGTGATCACTCTGTATATATGCATACATATATATATAAGTATATATATGTATACATACATATATACATACATGCATACATACATATACATACATACATACATATATAGAAATCACAAGGGAATGACAATGAAATACAATGATCACAAGGGAATGACAATAAAATCCTAGATCTCCATTGATCTCCACCAATGTTCAGAGCTCTCCGCCCTCTTTCATGTGTAGCTCTCTATAATCAATCAAAAAAAATGGGGAATGATTAATGTCATGTTATTATTATTATTATTATCCATAATCCACAATCCATAAGATCTCTCTGTATATATACATACATACATACATAGATACACACATGTGTGTATGTATGCATATATACATATATACATATACATATGTATATACATATATACATATACATACATACATACATACATACATACATATATACATACACACACACATATATATACATACATATATACATACATACATACATACATACATCTGCATTTACAATTTTATCACCTTGAAAAATTGTATTTGATCCTGCTAGCTAGGAACAACTGATTGTTTATTTTATTATACCTAATATGATAACAGTTCTATAGGAATTTGCAATCAACCTAGTTAATCAACAACTAGACCAATTTAATTGGGTTATAGCTTGTTTCTTTCTAAAAATATTTGCTATGATATGTTTTTGTAAAATTTCTTGTGAACTTTGTCTATTTATCCTAGTCTGCATTATTTTTGTGCAAGATCTTGACCAATCTTGAAAACTTGAATGCTGAAATGAAAGCTATCGAGGAAGTGATTAAAACATATGCACAAGAACATGTGATGCAGGAGCATCCTAGGTGTAAGAGCAATCTTGCATCACACAAAAATATTTTACTTTCAGCCTTTTTTATTTTAATAAAGACTAGTAGATAGGATGGTTACTATTTATGGGAACTTACTATTTTTAGTAAGTTTGTTCTCATTTTCTATAGGAAGGTTCATTTTAGAGTTGTAAGCCTACCATAAAATTCTCATTGCTCAAGCATTAGTATTAGAGAAGTTATTATGGATTTTTGGTGGAAATTTTGAAGAAAAAATCTTCAAGCTCACCATTGGAGGCTTTAGAGTGCCTAGTTGAGGTCTGAAAACTCGACAAAAGGGTGCTATTGCAATTTTGAATTTGTAGATCAAGATCTGGCATTTCTAAAAAGTGGTTATAATAGCCAATCGAAGCAATGGTTCATGAGTTATGGCCTTCAGAAGTTGGGTTGCCAAAATTTCTAAAATAATTTGTCAAAGATGTATTTGGCCAACTCTATGTGAATTGTTAGGGTCTGTGGCCCCTAGGTATTAAGTTTAAGCATCTACAACCTTCTTGGGTGGCATAAAACTACCTATTTAAGAAAGGCCCAAACATTGTCTAGGATAGCTCTGGGTGATAGTTTGCAACTTGTCTTGTAAATTATTGTATTGAAGACACCCATGTGGGTTAGCATATTGTACTTGAGAATTTTTTAATTTCGCATTTGCAACACAAATAAGAAGTCCATATTTTGTTCTTACATTGGATGTTGTTTGTTTGTTTCTATTATGAGCTTATGGTATTAAGAGGAGCACCCTACATCAAGTGGTATCAGAGCTAGAGTTATTGAGTGTGTGGATAGATCACCAATTGTGAGGCAGTTTGCACCAAGACTATGGTTTGGGCTGAGTGTGTAGACAGATCACCGATTGTGAGGTAGTTTACACTAGGATTTTAGTGGAAGCATGAAAATGCCTCCAAGAAGAGAGTTTGGCAAAAGAGTTGTAGGTGTTATACCTGAGGGTTTTCAAGCCCTCCAAAGGCAAATGCAAGCATTGGAAGAACAAATGCGAAGAGGAATAAATCTTCTTGTAAGAGATGAAAGTGAGGATGAGGACGAATTAGAAGAAAATGTCAAAGCAGAGGCAGTTCTAAATCTAGAGGAAGAGAGGCTTTTTAGGGCCATCTCCAAGATTGGAAAAAGACTAATTTTGAGGTTCCCACATTTTTAGGAAATCTTAATCTAGAGGAGCTGATCAATTGGATCAATGAACTAGAGGAGTACTTTGAGTATGAAGATATTGACGATCCTAATAGGGTCAAGTTTTTGAAGGCAAAACTGAAGGGACATGCAAAGATCTGGTGGTAAGAGGTTTAGTTGGAGCAAAATAGAAAGGGAAAGGACAAAATCACCAGATGGGATCGGATGAAAGATAAATTGAAGTGACAATTCATTCTCATAGATTATGAGCTTGATCTATTGAAGAAGATGCAAGGATTGAAGCAAGTGGGACAATCTATTCAAGAGTATACCAAATGTTTCTACTAAGTTCTCATTAGAACTAGCCATGCAAAAGCTAATAAGGAGAAAATTGCCTGTTATCTTAATAGGTTAAGGCCTAGTATTTAGGATGAGTTGAGTCTGGTTCAAATGAGTAGTATTGAGGAGGCATACTAGTTTTCCCTAAGAGTCAAGGAGAAACTGAGCAAGAAGTTTGACAATAAGAATAGTGGAAGAGGTTGTGGTGGAAGATATGGTGGACTATCTTATGGTGGTCATAATGATGATCAAAAGAACAAGAATGAGGTTGGAAGTAGCAGTCAAAACCAGAGAGGAAACAATTCTAATTGGTTCCATGATCAAAATAATAGATATCAAAGAGGAAGAGGCAGAGGAAAAGGATTTGGAAAAGGAGGCTTCCATGGGAAATGTTTTCACTATAGAGAAGAAAGGCATAGAGCATTGGAATGTATCTAGTGCCAAGGAAGGATAGATTGAAGAAAAAAAGGCTAGGTTAGAGTTACGCATGTTGAAGAAGATGCTAGATCATCACATTCTGAAGATGCTAAAAGAGGAGAAGTCCTAGTTAACTGAAGAGTTTTGTTGAGTGGTGAGAATGAACCTGAACAAAGAAGGAGCTTGTTTCACACAAGGTGTAGATGTGAAGATAAGTGTTGTGATGTGATCATTGATGGTGGAAGTACTGACAATTTGGTGTCAGAAATGATGGTCACTAAGTTGAAGCTAAAGAGACAAAAACACCCACATCCATACCATATTGCTTGGGTGCAAGATGACCACAAGGTCATGGTCAATTAGCAGTGCTCAGTGAAGTAGGCTGAGGTACTATGTGATATCATACCTATGGACATATGTCATATGTTATTGGGTAGGCTGTGGTAGTTTGATAGGCATGCTGTACAAGATGGGTGAGCAAATACCTACACTCTAACTAAGGATGGAGTGAAACATAACTTGAAGCCATTGAAGGATAAAGAAGAAAAGGTATGTATTGTTGCCAGAATATGTTTTGTTGTTGGAAAAGAATTTCTTAAAGGTATGAAGCATGAGCATATGTGTTTTGCTATAATTCCTAAAGGTAGTAAGGAAGAGGTAGAGGAGGTACCTGCAGAAGTTGCAGATATGCTGAGAGAGTTTTTTGATATTGTATCAGATAATGTACTTGATGGATTGCCCCCAATGAGGAAGATCAGTCACCAGATTGATTTGGTTCTAGGAGCCAATTTTCCAAACAAGTCAACACATAGAATCACACCAATAGAAAGTGAAGAGTTGAATATGCAAGTTCATGAGTTATTACAGAAGGGGTTGATTCAAGAGATTCTGAGTCCATGTGTTGTACCGGCAGTGTTAGCACCAAAGAAGAATGGAGAAGGGAGGATGTGCACAAATTCTCATGCTATCAAAAAGATCACAATAAAGTATAGATTTCCTTTTCCAAGGATGGATGATATTATGGACTATTTGAGTGGAGCTGAGTATTTCACAAAAATAGACTTGAAGAGTGGGTACCATCAGATTCGTATCAGAGAAGGTGATGAGTGAAAGACTAATTTCAAGACAAGGGAAGGACTCTATGAGTGGTTAGTCATACCTTTTGGGCTAACCAACGCACCAAACACTTTCATGAGGCTTGTGAATGAGGTATTAAAGGAGTTTCTAGGTAAGTTTTTCATTGTTTACCTAGATGATATATTGATCTTTAGTAAGAAATTGGAGGAACATTTGATTCATATTTGCAAGGTGTTTGATAAGTTAAGGGAAGAAAAGTTCTTGATAAACCAAAAGAACTGCAATTTTGTAAAGAAAGAGTTGGTGTATTTGGGATTTGTAGTCTTAGGAGAAGGTCTAAAAATGGACCCAAAGAAAGTGAAGGCTATCCTCAAATGGCCTACTCCAAGGAGTGCCACTGAGGTAAGATCTTTTCATGAACTAGCTACATTTTATAGAAAGTTCATAAAAATTTTTAGGTGTATTTGTGGACCCTTGACTAAAACAATGAGAGGGGATCAAAAAGAGCTTAAATGGACTGTAGGAGCAGATAATAGTATTAATCTATTGAAATAAAAAGTTACTGAGCAACCTATTTTAGTACTTCCTGATTTTAACAAGGTGTTTCAAGTAGACTGTGATGCTAGTGGTACTATAGTAGGAGCTATTTTGAGTCAAGAAGGTAGACCTGTTGCTTATTTTAGTGAGAAGTTGAATGATGCAAAAAGAAATTTTTTTGTTTATGATCAAGAATTTTATGTTGTAGTTCAAGCATTGAAGAAGTGGAGGCACTATCTTCTTCCCAAGGAATTTGTTTTGTATACTAACCATCAAGCTTTTCAATATTTGAATAGTCAAGGAAAATTGAACCAAAGACATTTAAAGTGGGTTGAGTTTTTGTAGAGTTATACTTTTGTTTTGAAACACAAAAGTGGGAAGTCTAACAAAGTTGCAGATGCTCTTAGTAGAAGACAACTTTTGCTGACAGAAATGCAAATAGAGGTGGTTAGGTTCAAGGAACTTAGTACTTTTTATCCAGATGATCCTAATTTTGGTGAAGCATGGAAGGTTTGTACAGAACCTGTTACACTTGACAGGACAAAGTGGTTGGATTTCATGATCTAGGATAATATGTTTTTCAGGAAGCCAGTTGTGCATTCCCAAAAGTTCAATAAGAGAGAATCTCATCAAGGAGAAGCATAGTGGAGGATTGGCTAGAAATTTTGGCAGAGATAAAACTATAGCCTTGGTTGCTGAAAGTTATTACTAGCCACAGTTACAACAAGATGTGACAAATTTTGTACAAAGTTGTCGAGTATGTCAAATGGAAAAAGGAGTGAAGCAGAATACAAGGTTGTATCAGCCATTACTTGTTCTATCATAGGAGGATGTCAACATGGATTTTGTTCTTGGATTACCAAGGACACAGTGTGGGCATATTTCTATTTTTGTGGTGGTTGAAAAGTTTTCAAAGATGGCACATTTAATTCCTTGCAAGAAGACTAGTGATGTTGTCCATGTAGCAAAGTTGTTTTTCAAAGAAGTGGTGAGACTACATGGTCTGCCAAAGAATATAGTTTTAGATCAAGATACTAAATTTTTTGGGTAAGAAGATAGATTTGAAGTTCAGTTCATCACATCATCCACAGATTGACGGATAAACAAAAGTTGTGAATCGTAGTTTAGAAAATTCACTAAGATGCTTGGTTGGAGATTAACCAAAAGGATGGGATATGATTTTGCTAGAGGCATAATTTGCATATAATAATTATGTCAATAAGAGTGTTGGTAAATCACCATTCCATATTGTATATGGGAGTAGTCCTAGAAATGCTTCTGAACTGAGGTAGTTGGATAAAGGAGAGATAAGTAGCATTGAAGCAGAAGATTTTGTTGAACATTTGAAGAACATCCATGAGGTGGTAAGGAAGTACATCATAAAGATGAATACACAATATAAGGATAAGGCAGATGTGAAAAGTAGATATAAGGAATTTTAGATTGGAGATGAAGTCATGGTTCATTTGAAAAAGGAGCATTTTCTAGTGGGTACATATAATAAACTGAAGATGAAGAAGTTTGGTCCATGCAAGATAGTGAAAAGGCATGATTTTGGAAATGCATATGAAGTGGAATTGCTTGTTGAATTGAATGTTTCACTAGTATTTAATATTTTAGATTTGATAGAGTATTATGAAGGAGGTGATGGAGATGAAGTTATAAAAGTGCAATGGAGCATTCCAGTAGCCAGTTCAACTGCAAAGGAGATTGAGGAGATACTAGATAGTCATGTTAGAAAAAGTACCAAAAATAGAGCTTATGAGGAATATCTTGTCAAATGGAAAGGGAGACCAGTTGAGGATTCATCATGGCTAGAAAAGGATCTTAGTTTTCATTTGAACACCTGAGACATGATGGGGTCCTTTCTCAAATTACCCTGGGTGTCTGATGCAAGAGCATCCTGGGTGTAAGAGTAATCTTGCATCACCCAAAAATATTTTATTTTTAGTCTTTTCTATTTTAATAGGGACTAGTAGATAGGGTGGTTACTATTTATGGAAACTTACTATTTTTAGTGAGTTTTTCATAAGAGCTCAAAATGTTCTAATTTTCTACAAGAAGGTTCATTTTAGAGTTGTAAGCCTACCATAAAATTCTCATTGCTCAAGCATTAGTATCAAAGAAGTTATTACAGATTTTTGGTGGAAACATTTGTAGACAAAATCTTTAGGCTCACTGTTGGAAGCCTTAGACTACCCAGTTGAGGTCCCAAAACTTGACAAAAGGGCACAAGCACAGTTCTAAGCCTGTAGATTAGAAGCTAATATTTCTGAAAAGTGATTATAATAGCCAATAGGAGCAACAGTTCATGAGTTATTGCCTTTAGAAGTTGGGCTACTGAAATTTCTAAAATAATTTGTAAAAGATGCATTTGGCTAACTCTATGTGAATTTTTGGGGCTTGTCGGCCCTAGGTATTAAGTTTGAGCATTTAGAACCTTCCTAGGTGGCATAAAATTGCCTATTTAAGAAAGGCTTGAGCATTGTCTAGGACAACTCTAGGTGATAGTTCGCAACTAGTCTTGCAAATTATTGTATTGAAGGTGCCCATGTCGATTAGCATATTGTACTTGAGAATTTTTTAATTTTGCATTTGTGGCACAAATAAGAAGTCCATATTTTGTTCTGGCATTGGTTGTTGTTTTGTTGTTTCTATTATGAGCTTATGGTATTAAGGGGAGTACCCTACATCAACTTGACATCCAATTTTTCCCTAAAGTGGGGCACACACATGGTGGTCTTTAGGTTTATGGCTTTGGAATTGACAGTATCTATCTAGATTTTGTAAAACAACAAGTGCTTGTACAATTTGGAAATAGATGGGTGATTGCATCATTGGAGAAGCTAGTTGAGATACATTGTAATTGAATGAGAGAGATAGTCTATGGAATATACCAGAAGGAGAAGGAGTGTCTTTAGAAAGAGACTACATGGAAAAAATAACAATTAGACCACATAGAGGATATTATGGTAACACTGGATAGAACCTAGGAATGTGTTGCAGTAGGTACTATGACATTGGAATCACTTGCAAGTGTCTTTGAGAATTTACAGTCCAAATATCACAAGGACTACAAGTTGTGCAATTTGTCATGTATTGCATCTACATTTTCTTTGTCATTGCTTATAAGAGTATTTCAAGGTTGGGAACCACTTCAATATATTTTGCATGGTTTAGAGGTAATGTCATTGTGGTAGAGCCTTCTACAAGGGAACACGCCTCATGATTATGGAATTTACACAGAAGAAGAACTTGCTTCTTCAACTCCTTACACTCAACTATTTACAGAAGTTATTCTTCCAACAATGAGAATAGCTGCTACAAATTCTTGGGAGCTAATGGACCCTGAACCAATGTTATGTTTTCTAGAGACATGGGAGAAATTACTACTGGCTTCAGTACTTCATAACATTATGGATCATATAGTGATGCCCAAATTAACATCACTAGTATATAGTTAGGATCCTTGCAGGGAGATTGTGCCAATACATGCATGGTTACATCCTTGGCTTCCATTATTGGGCCAATGTATGGAGCCTTTATATCCAACCATTCATTATAAATTGGGGAATGTGCTTCATGCCTAACATGCAAGTGATGCATTTGCATATGCAATTTTATCACGTTGGAAAAATTTATTTGATCCTACTAGCTGGGAACAACTGATTGTTCATTTTATTGTACCTAATCTAATGACAGTTCTACAAGAATTTGTAATTAACCCAGCTAATCAACAACTAGACCAATTTAATTGGGTTATGGCTTGTTTCTTTCTAAAATGTGTTCTATGATATATTTTTGTAAAATTTCTTGTGAACTCTACCCATTTTTCCTAGTTTGCATTATTTTTCTGCAAGATCTTGAGGTAAGTCACTTAGCACAAATTGAGTGATTTTTATTGTTTTATTATTTGGATTCTGCAATATGTTTGTAGTTGGATCAATTTTTCTATTGTGCTAAGATGTAGTAAGCACCTTAAAAAAGATCTCTGTGTATATATAAAGAGATACATACATTGAGACACACATATGTGTGTGTGTATGTATGTACACACTCGCATGTATATATAGACATACATACATACATATTTTCTTGCAAACTCTGCCCATTTTTCCCAGTTTGCATTATTTTTGCGTAGGGTCTCGAGGTAAGTCACTTAATATGGGTTGAGTGAGTTAAATTGTTTTATTATTTAGATTCTAGAAAATGTATGCAGTTGGATCAATTTTTTAGTTGTGCTAATATGTAATAAGCACCTTAAAAAAGATATATATATATATATATATATATATATATATATATATAGACACACACACACAAACACACACACATATATGTGTGTGAGTATACACATTATATATACATATACATATGTATATATATACATATATACATACATACATATACGTACATATACACATGCATACATATCTACTACATCAACACAACTCCCATATTGATTACTTATTTGGACTATCTTTCTCCCATTGATAAGTTTTGATAGTGGCACATAACTATCTTAGTTGTTAATGAGAACCAATAGAAATTATTGTCTATCTTAGGGACATAAAGAGAAGATATGGGTACAATGAAGGGAATGTCATAATTTGTGTTTCATTTATGCCTCTTCATTTTGATTTTGTTCAAGGAAATCCTGTCAATGCTAATAGAAAACAACAATGCACTTTCTAAAAGTTTACAATTGTTTAACAAAATTAATATTTTACAAGAAAATGAACCTAAAGAACTCTTAGCTCAGAAGAAAGAACATGGTGTTGAAACACTATAGAAAATTCTTGACATAAGAGGTCCACAAGTGAGGGTGTTGACCAATCTTGAAAACTTGAATGTTGAAATGAAAGCTATCAAGGATCAAACACCTATGCTAGAGTTATAACACAATGTGAAGTTGATTTTAGATATGATAGAGGAAGATATTAAAAAGTTTGAAAATTAATATTTAAGGCATGAGAGAGAGTCTATGGAAATATACTAAAAGGAGAAGGAGTGACTTTAAAAAGAGACTGTAAGATAGAAACAACATCTAGACAACATAGAGGATATTATGGGAGCAGCACTAGATAGAATCCAAGAAAGTATTGTGGTAGCTACAATTACATTGGAATCACTTGCAAGTATCTTTGAGAATTTACAATCCAAATATCAAGAGGACTAAAATTTGTGCAATTTGTCATGTACTACATCTACATTTTGCTTATAAGAGTGTTTCAAGTTATATTGGCACAATCTCCCTACAATGATCCCAAGTATATATTGCTTATAAGAGTGTTTCAAGGTTAGGAACCACTTCAACATCCTTTGCATGGTTTATAGGTAATTTCACTGTGGTAGAGGCTTCTACAAGGGAATAAACCTCATGATTATGGCATTTACACATAAGAAGAACTTGCTTCTTCAACTCCTTACACTCAACTCTTCACTAAAGTTACTCTTCATGTAGTGAGAATAGCTGCTACAAATTCCTGGGAGCCAAGGGACTCTAAATCTATGCTACATTTTATGGAGACATGGGATAATTTACTATCATCTTTTGTACTTCATAACATTTTGGATCATATAGTGATGCTCAAATTAACATCAACAATAGATACTTAGGATCCTTGCATGGAGACTAGGCCAATACATGCACGGTTACATCCTTGGCTTCCATTGTTGGGCTAGTATATGGAGCCTTTATACCTAACCATTCATTATAAATTGGGGAATGCACTTCATGTCTGACATGCAAGTGATGCATCTACACATGCAATTTAATCACCTTGGAAAATTGTATTTGATCCTACTAGCTAGGAATATGTAAGCATGAGGTAAGTGAGTTTTATTGTTTTATTATTTGGATTTTGGTTCATATGAATGTAGCAAGGGATGAGCAAGGTAAAGGGCACAAAGATCATAAGGGGATGGCACAACAAAAAAATCATAGAGCTAGGGTATGACCCTTGATTGACTGGAGATTATTACAATAAAGTCAAGTTGATTTGATGCCATGGACAACAAAAAAACATTTAATTAAGTTTAAGATCTCATATAGGGAGGAAGATATTCAAAGTTAGTGTGAAACAATAGAAAGAATAAATAATGAGGAGAATGCATTATAAGAAAAATACCACAAAAAAAAATGCAGAGAAAGGGAAACAAAATGTAGAGCAAGGACATGACTAGGCAATCATAGATCTCAACACTCCACACTCTTTCGCAACTTCTTTATACCCTTGTTTGGAGCTCTCCACAATATTTTTCATGCAGTTCTCCATAATAGATCAAATGTGAATGATTAATGTTGTTTTTTTGTTTTTTTTGTGTGTTGACGTTGCAATTATGACACTAATGTTGGTATCGTGATGATGTCAGGGACAATTGCAAAAAAAAGTATGAAAATCACCACAAATTACAGCATTGTCACAAATTGTCATCGCAATTTGACCCTAAATGTTGTAGTGACATACAAGAGTTGGGAGAAAAATTTGATGGCATATTAGATGCATACTTTGAAAATTTCAAGTATTTCTTTCTTAGTTGATTGTGACAACACTCACATTGAAGCAGCCATTCCTAGGACTGCATTAGTAAAACCCTTGGGATATGAATTTAACATAGATGATACAAGGAATATCATAGAGGCTCTTCTAAATGAGCTGGTTGACCCCAAGGCAACATAATTTGGTACCTATGATGAAGCCAAGACTGGGATATCTATAGAGATGGAGATTCCTCAAGTCTTGAAAAAAGGGAAAAAGAGGATGAAAACCCTAAAGAAGAAATTGATAGGTGACCCTCTCATGCTCAGTAAGGGTAAAGGTGAAGATGAAGAAGAAGAAGAAGAGGGAGAAAAGGAAGAAGAATAGGAGGAGAAGAAGAAGATGAACAAGAATCTCCAAAGAAGAAAGGGAAAGTCATCATAAGAGCACCTAAGAGGGCTACAGCCAAGAAGGTAGCTACCCCTATGATCACAATTGCTAAAAAATCCAAAATGAAGCTGAACCTTCAAGATGATGATGATGGAGAGGAAAAAACTCCTATCATCCAACTAAAGAAGCTCCTAATATCCTTTGAGAAACAAGTAAAAAGATTAAGAGAAGGAAGTGGCATAGCAAAATTTAAATACATCAAGTATGAATCTAGAGGTGGAGAAGAGAAACAACATATAGAAGATTCTCTAGTAGAGAAGATGGCCAAATGGAAATATGACCCAAATGAGTTAAAAGGCCAAGCCCCTGATATCCTATTATAAGCAATTACTCAAAGATGGAAAAATGCTATTATCAAATGAAGAAATTAAAGAGGCCATGAAAAGACATGAGAACATATAGACTCCAAAATTCAAGGCTTTTCAAATTTTGAAAAATAATATTGAAGATGTTGTGCAATCCACAAAAAAGTTATGGAAAACCATTTTTGAGGAAGAAGGTAAAATGAAGAAGAATAAAAAGAAAGAGATACTGACTATAGAAGAGTCTGATACATAGATGATGGAAACTACTATAATTTCATCTCTACCGTCCACTATGATCCAAACCGTTGCTACATCCAATGTAGAAAAATTAGAGAAGAAGGAATGAAATCTTCCATCCACCAAAGTAGGAACTAAGTTGGATACTCAATCTACCTCTAGGAGAGCTCTAACCAAGAAAAAACCAAAGGATGAAGACAAGGTTGACAAAGAAGGCACAGAAGAAACTAAGAGTCAACTAAGTGGAGAGGAGAAGAAGGTTGAGGAAAAAGATAAAGCAATCATAGTTTCTCCCGGTGCAAAAGGAAAGGAAAAGGAAAAGAAGGAAATGAAAAAGAAAAGATCTCTAATGAGATTGACCTTGATACTAAGATTGTGATTTCAAATTGGGATCAATACAATTGCACTACTGATTAGATGGAGATACTCAGTGATCTATAGAGAAAAAGAGCACAACAAAGAAATTTAAAAGCATAAAGAGACATGAAAATTTCTTGAAGACATCAAGGACATATTTTATATTATTATAAAAATAGAGTTAAATAATAAGGCCCCCATTATTAATAAATTAGTTGAAATTGTACATAAACTTAGTAAGGATATAGATGGCTAGGAAAAAATTCTGCAAAGGGCAGAAAGAAAATTTGAGAATAAAGTTTTGGAGAATGTAGCAAAGAAAATTTTCATAGATCAAGTGGTCTTAATAAAGCCTGCTTGAAGGATGAATTCATGTTGCCAAACATAGACATGATTGTTGATCTCACTGCAGGCCATGAGATCTTGCCACTCGTGGATGGTTTCTCCAAATACAATTAGATTCAGATAGCTAAGGTAGATCAACATAAGACAATATGTACCACCCCTTGGGGAACATTTTGTTATAACATGATGCCATTCGGATTAAAGAACATCAAGGCAATATATCATCACACCATGATGGTCATATTACATGACCTAATCAATAAAAATTTTAAGGATTATGTGGATGATATTCTAGTCAAATCCCTTAATGCCCTTGATCACTTATCTCACCTTGAGGAAGTGTTTGATCGATTAGCTAAATACCATCTCATGCTCAATCCCAAGAAATGTGTCTTCAATGTTACATCAGGAAAGCTCCTGGGGTTCATTACATCAGGGTGTGGTATTGAGATTAACCCTAAAAAAGTTAAGGCCATCATGGATATGGCTCCTCCTAAGACACTCAGACAGCTTTGCTATCTGCGAGGCAAACTACAATCAGTCAGAAGATTCATCTCCTAGCTCACTGATAAGTGTCAACCATTTACACATTTACTAAAAAAGGATCAAAATTTCAGGTGGGACCCTATTTTTCGAGGAAACTTTGAATTGATCAAACAATACTTTGCTAATCCACCTATCTTTATTCCTCTATTTGCAAGTTGCCCACTCATATTATACATCACAGCTACCCCAACAACACTAGGTGCTCTTCTAGCATAGCTTGATGATGAAGGAAAGGAGAGGGCTATTTACTACATTAGTTGTACTCTAGTCAAGTATGAGCTCAACTACACACTAATGGAAAAGGCTTGCTTAGCTATGGTGCTTTCCACTCAAAAACTGCATCATTATATGTTAAGTCACATTGTGCAACTAATATCCAAGATTGATCCATTAAAATATATGTTGTCATGCATAGTACTCACAGGGCATCTAGCTAAATGGGTCATGCTTCTTAGTGAATTTGAAATCCAATATGTCAATAGAAAGGCTATCAAAGATCAAGCTATAGAAAATCACTTATTTGATGTGCCTTTGGTTGTGGATCACCCTCTCATTATGGAGCTCCTAGATGAACAACTCTACTTGATTGAGGAACAACCATCCTAGAAGTTATACTTTGATGGATCTTACACATCCCATGGTTTTGGAGCTGGCATACTTTTGGTCACCCCTCAAGTTGATTACATTCCTAAATCTTTTAAACTACAATTCTAGTGTACCAACAACATCTCAGAGTATAAGGCCCTTATTAAAGGGCTCAAAATAGTAGTTGAATGGAACATTAAAGAGTTATAAGTCTTTAGAGATTCACAACTAATTATCAAGCAGGTTTTGGATGAAAATCAAACCAAAGATGACAAGCTTTAGCCTTACAAAGAATTGATAGATCAGTTGAAGAAACATTTTACTCAGACTGAATTCATGCATATACCTAGACTACAAAAAAAGATTGTAGATGCCATGGCTACTATTGGTTCATTTTTGGAGATCCCTTAGGAGGCTACATAGTACAAATTCTTAGTTGAGAAACTACACAAGCCTGCATACAAGAATGATGAATCAACATATGTATGCTTCTTCATTGGTTCCAAATCCGCATAGTACCAAAAAATTCATGCTTACCTACAAAATGGTATCATATCTCCCCATCTCACACAAACCCACTACTAAAACCTTATTCATAGAGTATCCCATCACACTATCATAGCTCCAACCCTATATCATCATGGCTATCATGAAACTCTCTCTCTCGATGTTTATACCAAAACTAGCTTGTAATGGCTCTTAAAGAGGTACATGCCACACTTTGTGGTGTTCACACGAGCAGAATAGTTCTAGCAAAGAAAATACTTTAGGCTAGATATTATTGGACTACTTCAGGCTAGATATTATTGGACTACTCTAAAGAATGATGTATGAAACTTTGTCAAAAGGTGTCTACCCTGTCAACAACATGCTAATCTAATTTGAGACCAAGCTCAAGATTTTCAACCTATTGTGTTGCCATAGCCATTTGCATTTTGGGGGTTTGACCTTGGTGTTATAGAACCTATCTCTTCAAAAGGACACAAATAGATAATCATTGCCACTGATTATTCTACTAAGTGGGTAGAGGCAGTCCCACTTGTCACCGCTACAAGAGTTCAGGTGTCCAAGTTTATCCTTTATCATATCATATGTCGCTTTAGCATCCCAGCTACCATTTTTACTAACCATGGAGGTAATTTTGAAAATCTCAATATGGAAGAATTTTGCACTTCCCTTTCATATCCATCATCATTTTTCTAGCCCATACTTCCCATGAGGTAACGGCCAAGCAAAGGCAACTAATAAAATCCTACTCAAAATCCTAAAGAAAGTTGTCAATGATTCAAGCCGCAATTAGCATTTGCAAATTAACCCCGCCCTATGGGCCTACCACACCTCGTTCTATACATCCACAGGCACAACTGTATACTCCCTGGTCTATGTACTGAAGTAGTGTTACCTATTGAGGTCAAACTCCCATCCCTATGCATTTCTTTGCAGGGCCATATAACATATGAGGATTATAGAGTGGCTAGACTTAACTAGCTAGATTTACTTGATGAAAAAGGCAACGGGCCTATGACCATCTCATGGTCTATCAACATTGCCTCAAGCACAACTTCAATAGGAAGGTCCCTCTATGCCAATTTCAAGAAGGAGACATGGTCCTTAAGGAAAACATGAAAGTCCAAGATGACTAAGAAAAAAAAGGCAAGTTTGAGCCCACATGGCTTGGTCCCTACTTGGTCATAACATTTTTTGGCTCAAGGGCCTATCAGCTATCCACACTTGAAGGTGAAGTCTTTAATGATCCCACCAACATCATTCACCTCAAGAAATTCTATGCCTAAGGCCCTTAGTGTATCCTACTACCTCAAATAGAAAATAGAAAACAAAACAAAAAATAGTAAAGACAAATAAGCATCCAATGGTGAAAAATTGGCAATTCAAGCACCTTGGATAGGTACCCCAGTGAAAACATAACAAATAGATGCCATATGTACTTGGCCTATTCATTATCTATCAATGGCCTACATCTCCCCTATCACCCCTTTACACCTCATCACCTATCTTCACATTTTTCAAAGGTTTTCCAAGAGTTTCATCCCCACACTCAACTCATGACATGTTCTCATCATCCCTTGGCTTGAAAAACCTATCTAAATCATTTATTTTGTCATGGTTCACGTCTATCCTCCCCCTATAACTTATCATGTGTATCATAACAGTTACATCTTATCTTTTGTACCATACCCTTGTAACAATAATAGTACTATATGTATCATACTTTTGTAACAAAAACAATATTATGTTTATCATACCTTAGTAACAATGACCGTAATGTATAATGCTACCTCCTCATACTAAGCTTTCCCCATCATATGCACATGCACTACCATATTTTACCATAGTTCCTGATTCATCTGCACGTTATATAGTCTTGCTTATACATTTTCAAAGTCCTATAGCGAAACCCCACATCACCAGTCGGTTGTCTATAGGAAGTTATCATTGCCACTTATGTCACTGTCCCAAATACTATCACTAGGTTCCTATAGGATGCATCATTCCTCATACCTAACATTGGCCTATAAATATCTAGTTATCCTAATCTCTTAGGAAAAAGGTCACTTTCTCATAGATTTCTTTCTTTCTTCTGATATTTGGTTTTTTATATTTTCTTTGAATGGATCTTTTCCAAGTGATTTAGTTGTTCCCTCCTCATAGTCGCCATGGTCTTTTATATTAGGGTGCACTTTGACTAGGGCAATTCAAAAATAAGGTTTTTGATTAAGGTCTTTTTTTGCTTGTGAGTCAGTTGAATATCACCTTTGCATATTCCAAACATGTTTTCATTCATGATCACATGATGCAATTGGGAAATATTGTTTGCCTATGGATCACCCAATGTTGTTTCCCCGTTGATTCTTCTGAGACTCATGTGTGATGTTGGCACAATCCTTGTGCGCTTGTTCAAGCCAGTCCTATGTAATATTGGGAAAAAGGCCTTGATGTTCCTAGTAACCTTGGCATATCCCTAATATTCCTATATCAAATGAAGTGCTCACACTACATGGTGGTACTTCTTTATGAAATACCCCACCCTCAAGCTTAAAGTGTATCCCATCATTCTTGTCATTTTGTCCCATACAAAAAATTACTTGCTAATACCATCTTATCACACATCTATATTAGTCACATCCTACATGTTCTCTTCCTACCCTACACATCTATCTTCTCTACCCTCACTCCCTCACAAGCTCCTATCTACCATGTTCTCACCTCTCCCTATCATCCCAATCTCCTTCCCAATTCCATCTCCCTGAGACTCCTACAAACATTGTGTTTAAAGTTGTGCATACTCTACCTCTAGACTAAGGTTATGATCGATCAGTGATATGTTGCACCATCCTCCTACACACCACATATGTTTCCCTATCACTCTAATTACCTTTCATATTATGACCGCTCATTTCCCCTACATTCCCTTAAATATCTTCTCCTATTTTTTCATCATTTGCCTCAATCTTAATTCTTTACATCACTCATCTTTTTCCTCATCCTGATCTTTATGATACATTTTTTTGGATCCTCCTTACACTATCACGGCTTTGGATCCCTCCATTATCAAAATCTCTCGATTCACTTCCCTTATCCCAAACATTGGACTTCATCTTCATTATCATAAACTTACAAATCATAAACCCTAGGCTAAGGTTTCACCATCATAGATTAAGTTCTTTTATTATATTCACTATCATAATCTTAAATTAATTTTTTCATGTTTTATCATCATATTTTTAAGTTCATTTATCACATTTTTTTAATCATCATAGATTAGGTTCATTTATCACATTTCATCATTATAATTTTTTAGTTCATTTATGATATCTATCATCATAGACTTAAGTTCATTTATCCTATTTTTATCATCATAGTTAGAGTTCATTTAAAATCATGTTCCCTCATCATATTCTTTAATTCATTTTCTCATGTTTTATCACCATAGTTTGAAGTTCATTTTTATCATAGTTCACCATCATAGTTTGAATTCATCTTATCATGTTTCCATCATCATAGACTTAAGTTCATTTATCCCATTTTTTATCATCATAGTTAGAGTTCATTTAAAAATCTTGTTCAATCCTCATCATCTTAAAGTTCATTTTATCATATTTTATCATAGTTTGAGTTTCATTTACCATAATCATTATCATAGTTTATGTTCAATTTATCATATGCAGTATCATAGTTTATGTTCATTTTTATCATATTCATTAGTGTAGTTTGCATCCATTTTTATCACATTTTATCATCATGGTTTACATTCATTTCTTAGTTTACATTTTTTCTTATTATTACCCTCATTTAAAAATTCCATATCAGTTTATCTTTCTCATCATAGAAATTAAAACACATTACATCCATCATCATATCTTAAGTTGACTACCAATCATTTTCTTAGCTATCCTAAACATCATCATAACATAATCTCATAAAGCACATCATAAAGTGGCATATCATCCAACACATCATATCCTACATTACAGAGTGTCAACACCATCCAAAAAACTCATCATAAAGCACATCACATCCTGCATCACACCACGTCAATAACATCATACATATCATAAACATCACATCCTGCACAAAACCAATCTCTCTTCTACATCTAATCATCTACAAACATACATGTAGTAAACAAATCATGAAATTATAAATCCATACATCCATATTCCACTCTAAAGAATGATCATATCTATATATGACATCCACAAAGAATCAAAGAATAAATCACCCATCCATACAAAAATACCAAAGTCCATCATAATCCATATATCCAACATCCATATAGTATAAAGGTCCATATCAATACATCGGGTCTATACCTACAAAAATACATCCCACGGTACATCCAAAAATACCATGTACAAAAAAACATATCACTAATCCCCCTCATCCATCACCTCCTCATCATGGGACTCATAGGTGCCTCTCTCTACATCTAACACTGCTACTAGTGGAGGTGGTAGCCTCATCTATCCTCCTCTAGTACCTAATCTCTCTACCTCATCCCTCCTCCCACTCACCCCCTATCTCACCTTTGGCTCTACCCTATCCTATGGCTCTACCCTATGCGCTAAGACCCACCAGTCCTCTATGAGCCCCTAGTGCTTCATCCACTCTCTCCCCCTCCTTGCATACCTGTATGGGTCCTAGCTATTCTTGACTGTGTCAATTGTCTATAATGCTCTATCTGCTCAACTAGCCCCGTTGCATGATACCTCCCACAATAGAATCATGCTCTCTCCCTTAGATCCTCCACCTCCCCTTGCAACCTCCTCAACTCCTCAAATCTTCCACCTATCACCACCTATGCCCTTAGAGTCGCCACCTCCACCACTAATATATCCCTCTCCTACTAGATAGTTTCCATCCTCACAACATCTATCTCTCTAATGTCACCACCTCTAGTCTCCCCTCCAAGCACTCGCCCTCCACTAGTAGTGTCCCCAGCTCTACCCCTTCTATATCCACCTACACCTACACCACAGTGTGCTCATGTCTAAACTGATCCCACTCTATCTTGAGTTGATCCCTCTCCTATTGTGTATCCTATAGTAGCTGGCTACTCACATCATGTGTCTATTGCGAGGACACATACCTGCTAGCTAGTCCATCATACCCTCCCCCTGATGATGAGCCACCTGCACCCCCCCTCCACCTCCTCCTCTACTTGCTAGCCCCTATACACCCATCTCCTATAGTCTTCTCTCCTCCACTAGCCTCTCCTCTCCCCTCTCAGGTAATGGCCTCACATCCTCCTGCCTACCCTCCCTCATAACCCTTTGCCTCTACCTCAGTATCACCTCCTCTTGTACCGTTGTTGTTTTTTTTTGTTGTAATCCTCTAGTGACATATCTACCCTATCTTGTTGCTCAAGTAATCTCTCTCACCACCACTATTTCTCTTATAACTTGAGCTTGGCCTACCATCCTAGGGCACTCAAAGCCATCTCGGTACTCCTACATCAAGCCCGCATCCACAACTCCCCCAAACCAATCCCACTCTTGTGGTGCTAAGTCTCTCCATGCCTGTAATAACCCATCTCTCTCTAAAGTGTCAGCCTAAAAATAGTAATTAACTCATGTATCACATGCTAATACCAATTCAACTCTTCAAGGGTAACTTATGGTCATCTGAACTGTCACAAGGCCCTATCTGGTTGATACTACTTTGAAATGTACTACCACCACCCAAATATAAAACAAGGTGAAATAGTATATGGAAAATGTTGCCTCTCCTCTACCCATGAATTCAGACCTATATATGGCCTCCATGTTACCACCCACATCTCATCTATCTGGACCTAGAAATAGTCCACCTCCTCTATATGATGTAATGTCTGTGAATCCCCCCAACTGTACACAACCAGTTCCTCTGCCTATCTCTTCCTCTACCCAATCAGCTTGAATTCCACAATATGCTCCTAAGCCCACACTTGTAGCAATGTTGGGAACCCTACACTCCTCCCCTGGTGCCTTGCACCTTGATAGACTATCTAATGGAGATCACAATACAACTTTGCCAGCATCAATGAACCCCATGTCGCAGGGACTCCAGCATCCACAATTTGTATAATAGTTGGTATCAATGCCAAGGTAACTCCTATCCCACCTCTATCTAAGGCAATATATCCTGAAAAATAGCCCACATACATAAAAATAAATCCTCCTCTCCATGGCTACTCAGTCCAAGTGCTCATCTAGAGGAAACTAGCCACTTTGAATCTGATACCACACTCATGGCCCCACCAATCATTTTACTGTTGCCTCTCCCATCATCTCCCTAGTTTCCATCATTGGCATCCCTCCCACAGGTGACCTAAAAATCCTATAAACATCTCTAACATCACTATCATCTCCCCTATTGACAGGTGAAAGGTACCAGTCTCATTGTGTCATCGCTCACATAGGACTATCACTATCACCATATATGTTGGTGTGTGTGACAATCTTGATAGGTACTCTAGGCTAATGTCATCAATCCTAGCCTAATCAGCAGGCGTGAACTACTCTCTCATGTGTAGTATGGCTACCTATCACTCCTATGACACCAGCACATCTGATGACCACTACATCAAAGATAATAGCATGTTAATTTTCTTTTTCTATATAGTATAACCCTAATTCTAAAACCCACCCCCATCCCTCACCCAAGTTCCTTTCTCCCACATAATTTTACACTTCAACCTTTCCTAGTGTTCTTGCCAGTGCATTCCTGTGAATGCTAGCACCCCATAATTCCACCATCACATTTTACCATGGGATTGCTTTTTACACTTTTGACTACCTACACAAAACCTATCTTGTGTTACCATAATCCCACATGCACCCCCCGCATTCCTATAGCCACATCTTATTGCAAGAATGCGCCAACCCCATTACCCCTACTAGTCAAACCTTTTCTCATTCCCACATTGACCCTTTCCTAAAAACTACCCTTGTCTGTGAGTTCATGCTCCTGCCACCAAGACCACAATTTCATTGGTGAGATCGCTTCCTCGCAACATATTGTTAGAAAATTCATGTTCCTGCACAAACTTCCTACTAAATTTGAAATTTTATGAAAAAAATTCCAAAACCTATTTTATCCCTACCCTGTAATAGAGTTTGTGAGATCACGGTCTCGTTGATCCCTATAGCGATCCCACTAGACTCGTGCCTACAGGATTGCATTTTCTAAATCACAGGAATGCTATACAAATAAAGGCATAAATGACAAAGAAATATTTTTTGACCCTAACTATTGGTTTGGTGTCTGCCACACTCATACTCACCCTACAACATCCATTTGATACTCTTCTCATCTTTGTGCAGCCATCATATTGTCTAAACCAGAGCTCCAAATAGCAATATCTTGACGTCCATATGAAAGCCAATAACCTTTTCTACCCCTCCTATCCCCCCTTATATAACTATGGTGGTGCCCATCACCCCTCTTTGCATCCTATCACCCCCATCATTTCCTCTTGCCCTATTATTTTTTCCATTCCTTGTCTTTTTCCCACTCCTTTTTCCCTTTTACATCCCCCTGCTCCTGTTACATTATTTTTTCCTTTTCAATAAGTCATCAAGATTCATTGGGCATCACATAGTCCATTCTCTCTTCTTCTATTTAAAACCAAGACAATCATGTTGCTTTAAAAAATCTTCTTCACGTCATTTATATTCAAACTTCTTTGAAATAGTGTTGTCCCAACACTATGTCCAAGAGGGGCAAAATGTAGACACCTAAGTCTGATTACACCATTATGTAATCTTATTTAGTCATCTCCTAGGACATTATTGATTAAATATTTATTATTTAATTAATTAATCATCATCCCCTAGTTAATTAATTGATTTAATTAATTATAGTCCAATTAATAAAATCAAATGATAACCCAAGGTCAATTTATCAATTAAAACCCTATTGCTCTATTAAATTAAATAAATCCTCAAATCTATTTAATTTAATCCCACATCCCCCTCTTTGTTAAATAAATCATTTAACAAATCATCCTAACCCCTAAACCATCCCTAAAACCTATCTTTACCCCCAATCCAACCCATTCACTCATACTAACCTTGCTTAGCCTCCTAACTAACCCATCCCATCAAAGCTAAGCCACTTGCCCCCTAAACCCATTTCTAAGCTAAGCTTAATCCCCCTCCTAAACATGTGCACAAATTTAAGGAAGGGTTAAGACTTGCTAACCCAAGCCAAAGTTAATAAGCCTCCCTTGTCCTCTTCCATCCCTATCCAAGAGCATTAATGTCTCTTACATGCCATTAATGCCTTGTACATCCCTCTTACACACTCATCCTCCCTCATTACTTCCCTTGACCCTCTATTTTGACCATCCAATCTCTTTGTGACACTTGTCACAAGGCTAGAGCCTTAAAGAAGTACAGTCCATGTGCTCCCTTTTCAAAACATCCTAGCCCTCCCTCACCATCCTTCCATCCTTGCATCCTGACTCTCCATCTCACTACCCCTTAGCTTAGAAATAAAGCCCTTCCCTCTCGCAATCCATATCATCTACCCATGAAAACTTATCATGCCCCTCTAACTACTACAACACATCCATTTACACCATTACCATGTCTACAACCTTCCTTCTTTGTGTTCACCTCATCTTATCACAAGTGTTGCTATTAGTTAGTATTGTAAATGTTAAATTTGTTATTGATATTTGTAGCATGTTAGGTTTTTTAGCATTATAGTATTAACATCTAAGAGATCTGGGATTTATTTTTATAGTAATTGATTCACCCCTCCCCTCTCAATTACTTCTCTTATATTTCCAACAAAGCAAAGGTCTAGAGTAATCAATATCTTTGACCTGTGAAAAACCCTTCACAACAAGATGTGCCTTGTACCTATCGATAGAACCATTTGCAACATACTTGGTATGGTATACCCATCGGCACCAAACCAAATTTATTCTTTTTGAAAGAGGATAAAGATCCCAAGTGTGGTTCTTCATCAAAGAAGAGTACTCTTCATCCATAGCCCTATCCCACTCTGAGTTTCATGTTTCCTACAAAAAAATCTATGGATCATTTGAAATTGCATGACTCAATAGTCTAGTACTAGATGTCTAAGCATAAGTGCGATGAGAATCTAAAGGATATCCTCCCATAGGTCCAACTACATCAATAGAATCATGAGCCCACTTGGGCAATCTCTGAACATTTGGTGGAGGTGGAGAATGTTAGTACCTTTACTCCCTTCTTAAGATTTCACTTTATACACCTTGCATTTCCATTTAATAATTAGTAATTATTAAATTTCATTTACCTCTTAGGGTTTCCCTTTTAGGGTTTCAATCTCCTTCATAAGGAATGATTGGTTGTAAATTTATTAAATTTTGTTTTGCACAAGTAAATTCAATCTTCTTGTTTATTGAGAAAACCCTTCTCTCTCTATCTTTCTTTCTTCCTTGTAATAGGTTATTATTAGACTAATAAGATATTGCCTTATTAATTAAATCATTTTGATTTAATATTTAAGTCACTTATTATCTTTAGTTTACTTAAGCTATAACTCTAGTCATTTAATAATTAATTCTTTTATTAAGTATTATCATGCAACCTAGGTTATACCATGTTAGGGTTTTGATCTCCTTTTGTAAGGATTGATATCTTTTTAATTTGTTTCATTCACTTTTGATAATAGCAATCAATCTTTTTGCTCATCAAGAATGTCTCATCTATGGATCTAGTTATTCAAGCCTCCATAGCTTTTTGCTTCTCTAATAGGTGTTTACATTTAGGTGATTCTTGGGAGTTGTGGGGTTGATCTTTCATCAACTTCTACATGTACCAAAGCCAAATCTACTATAGCTTGTTCAGTATTTGGAGAAAAAGGAGTATTTGGAGAAAAAGGAGAATGAGGGTTTGACAAATGAGATCTAGAGTTTTTGAGTATTTTTATGAAAATAAGGGGGTCATTTATTTTTAGAGCAATTTGAAGCCAACCGAACTTCACAAATGGATTTAGAAGGTGTCAAAATCCTTATTTTCATATAAAATTTATCAATATTGGACAACATTGATCTAGGAGGCAAAAAAATTGCCCAGCAAGGCCGTACGACCTCTGCATGCACTTCGAGGTGTTATTTTGTTTAAAAAATCAAATAGAAAAAAAGGTTTTTGTCCTGCCACGGTTAGATAAGACCACATGTGGTTACTGATTTTTTTGTACACTTTGAGCCCAAACAAACATCATTGTTGAGCTCAGAGCACCCAAAAATACCTATTTTCATATAAAATTTGTCTAATTTGGACACAATTGGAAATTGAGGTTAAAAATAATGCTCCCAAATTGGGCACTTTTCCTAAGGTGACGATTCTCTAATTTATTGACACATTTCTTGAGGTAATGAAATTTTTATTTTTGGTACACAAATCATTTTTTTTGTTCAAAAATTTAGTTTTTTAACACGTTTCCCAAGGTATTTTTTTTCAAAATTTTGATACACAAATCAAGATTTTTCAGAAAAATTGAGATTTTGCACATTTCCTAAGGTGGTGCTTTTGTAATTTTTTTGCAAAAATTGAGATTTTTTGGTATGCAAATCAAGATAGTTTTGGTACGAAACTGACACGCTTCCTAAGATAATTTATAGTACTACTGGGCACACTTTTTGGTGCATTTTGGCACAAATCCCAAGGCGGTAATTTTTTCCCTCACCAACATTTTTTTTCCTGCATGTGGTTTTTTGACCATAACTTTCTCATCCGAACTCTATTTTTCAATCTGAAAAAAGCACCGAAAAGTTGATTCTGAGTCCATCATGATAGTGTAGTCTATTTAGATTTTTGATATTATTTGGTGGCCTATTTTGGCTGTCAAAGTTAGAAGTTCTATTTTCCACTCCGAGAGACATATTTTGAGACATTCTATTTTCCAGATTATGCTTCAAGCACATCCCATTTAGTTTTTTTCTTTTCTGTATTTTGATGGATATCTTGGTTATTTTAGGTCTGGGAATTAATTTTGTTGTTTTAGATGATTTTTCATGGGTTATACTATATATTGTATTAGTCTTATGTCTCTTTTAATTCTTTTTTTACATCATTTTGTAGTAATTTTGCAAATGCACTAAGATAAAGTGCCACTCTATTGCATTTTAGGATCTTGAACATCTTTGTGTTTTATTGTACTGACACTACATTATAAAGTGCCTTGGGGGGTTTCATGTTGGCCATATTCTCTATTTTCCTTTGTCAAGTGAGTGTTCCTTCTTTGACATTAGCCTCATGATGTGTCGATGACACAAGCCATTATAGGTGTTTGTACCTCTTTTGCACTCTCGATGTTCCTAGTTCTTCTTTCTACAGGAGATATTGCATTTGGTTTCAATGTTTATGTCTTACCTCTCAACATTATAGGGGTATTATGTTGGTTCTATTTCTTTCTTGGTTCGATGGAGTGACCTATGTATTCAGTATTTGATCCTATGTGCTAGGCAATTGTAGTGGCTAGATACCTATGCATTTTAGTGAGATGGATCATCGTTCTTTCATTCCTATTTTTGGAGGCCATGAAGATACCTTCCATCTTCGATTGATCAACTCTTTAGACTTAGTCTTCTCTACGTGGTCATGTTCTATATAGTGGAGGTTCTTCAAATCAACAATTTGGCAATGTTTGCAGCTTCATGCTTCAGTGGTGTTTTATAAGATCATCTTTTGTTTCTATCTTCTAGAACATTCTTTCCATCTCTTTTTGGAGTAGAGTTTTTCCCATGTGGTTTTCTCTATTTCTCCTCTTTTCAAAGAGTTGGTTGTGCTTGGGTACCTCATCTAGCCTTATTGTCGGGACCCAACATTTCTTTTAGCAGTAGTTTCTAGGCTTTTAGCTACTCCCTAAATTTATCTTAAGGGGGGGTGTTAGAGTAATAAGATATTGTCTCTAGTCTACTAGATATTGTTATTATACTCACTTTGATTTAATAATTCACTTATTATCTCTAATCTACTTAAGTTAAACTTTAGGCATACAATAATTAATTTTTTTATTAATTATTATTATGCAACCTAGGTTTTACCTTGTTAGGATTTTGATCTCCTTTAATAAGGATTGATCCCTTTTTAATTTTATTCATTCACTTTTGATAATAACAATTAATATTTTTTCTCATCAAGAATGTCTCATCTATGGATCTGCCTATTCAAGCCTCCATAGCTTTTTGCTTCTATCTTCTATGACAGGTATTTGCATGCAGGTGATTGTTGGGATTTGTAGGGTAAACCAAAGCCAGAAAGACCAAAGTGTGCTTATTGTAATAAGCCTAATCATGATGAGTCACATTGCTACGAGAAAAAGTTTGATGGCTATGCCAAACAAGTTTCAAATTTGATTCCTCTTCTTCAGAAGAGCAACATTGATATTCCTTCTAGTTCTAGCAGATCATCTTCATCATCATCATTTTAGTCAGATGGTAAATATATAGGAAAGGGTCATGTACTATGTGCAACTTGTGAAATTTGTAGCTTTAGCTGCACAACACATCAGAGGAAAGAAAAAATAACAATGTCTCTGTATGAACAGAGCAACTAAAAAAAAAAAAGCTACTGAAGAAAATTAACAGAGCAGCAGATTAAAAAAACATTCTACATTTTATTGATGGCAACAAATGCTTTAAAAGTAAAGATTACAATAATTGGAAGTGTTGGAGTAAACTCAAGTTCAACCAACACATTAGCTAGTTAACTAAGGTTGGGAATGGTGAAACTAGACACATAATTTCCAAGTAGTGATCCACAATGATTAACAGCATGAGAAATACATGGAAGAACATGTAGTTTGCATTAACCACTAACACCCCCCCTTAATGCTAACTACCTAGATTGAGAAGAGACTAAGGAAAGAGGGAAAACCCAGTGGAAAGAAAACTCCCCCTCAAAATGAATACATACAAGAGAAGAGAACTATGACATTAGAGTGTTTTTTACGCCAAGTAGATTTTGGAGAAGCTGAAACTTCTACTCAGTGAATGACTTCGTGAAGATGTCAACAATTTGATGAGAAGTAGGACAATACCATAAATCAATGATGCCTTCATGAATGAGATCTTGGATGAAGTGCATATGGATCTCGATGTGCTTTGTCCATTGTCACTACATTGGATTTTGGCAAATCTTCAATGTACTTTGATTGTCACACCAAATGATGGTCAGTTGATGAAATGAGATACCCAACTCAATGAGAAAATTTTGCAACCAAATAGTCTATGTGGTAGCATTGACCACACCTCTATATTCAGCCTTCGTGGAAGAGAGAACAATGGAAGATTGCTATTTGATTGTCCAACAGATGGGACCAGAACCCAAATTGAGAACACAGCCTGAAGTGGACTTGCGATCAATGTTATCACCAGCACAATCAAAGTCAGTATAGCCAATAAGATCCAAAGTTCATCTAGTTGAATAATAAATTTCATTGCTAATAGTTCCCTGAACATAATGAAGGATACACTTGGCAGCTTTCCAATGTAGTTCACGAGGCTCCTGCATGTATCTGGAAACAACGCCCACTACATATGATAGATTTGGACAAGAATGAGTGAGATAAAGAAGACTTCCCATAAGCTAACAATAGAGTGTGCAATCAACCAATGGTGTATCTTTTACATCTTCTAGCTTGACCCTAGATAGAGAAGGCGTGGGTGTTGGTTTACAATCACTCATGTAAAATTGAACCAAGAGATCTCTTGCATACTTGGATTGAGCAACTATGACACCTAATTCATTTTAACTAATTTCAATACCAAGAAAGAAATTGAAAAGGCCCATTTCTTTCATAGCAAAGGTATCATGCAAAGTTGTCTTGGTTGTCGCAATTTTTGAGCATGAATCACTTGTGATTAGTAGATCATCTACATAGAGTACTATGAGCTACAAAGAGTCAGATGTTCTCAACATATAAACATGTGGATCATATTTACATCTCATAAAATTTTGAGACAAGAAGACAAGAATCCATTTTAGCATACCAAGCACAAGGTGCCTATTTGAGGCCATAAAGTGATTTCTTGAGCTTGCATACTAGTGAGGAATTATGTTCATACCCTTGTGGCTGCTCCATGTAGATCCCCTCCTTAAGATCACCATGAAGAAAAGCATTTTTCACATCCATGTGATGAATCTCACACCTTTTTGCTACTGCAATGGCTAGAGCCAATCGAATGGAATCCATTTTTGTCATAGGAGCAAAAGTTTCATCATAATAAATGCCTTGAACTTGTTGAAAACCTTTGGCTGCCAACCTTGGTTTTTATCTACTCACTTGACCATTTTATGATTTCTTTGTTTGATAGATCCACTTGCAACTGACAAGCTTGTGATTAGATGGAAGTGGAACTAGCTCCCAAGTTTGGTTTGCAATAAGAGAATTATACTCCTCATCCATGGTAGCATCCCAATGAGGATTCCCTATAGCTTGTGCATGAGTTTGAGGATCTGATGCTTAAAGTAGATAAATGTGCATTGGAATAATAGAATTGATAGCTGAAAATTCATGAGCAGCATCATATATATCAGCTAAGCTCCATGTTCTTTGTCTTCTCATAGGAGATGTTAAATCATCACTAGAATCCCAATTGAGACATGCATGTTCATGTTCATGTTCATGTTCATCAGATTTAGATGAGTCTAAAGTCAAATTTGTGGTATCTTCATCATCCTCAAGATCTGTGAGAGGAGGAAGCATAGAAGTGGTAGTATGTTGCATTTGAGATGCTAGCATAGGACTTTTATCAAAATATACACTCCTCTCAATGAAGAGTTTTTTTTTAGAAAGATCTAGCAATCTATAACCCTTTACACCATCTAGATAACCAACAAAGATACATTCCTTGTTTTGAGGCTCCAAAGCCTTCCTTTTATCATTAGGAATGCAAGCTCATGCACAAGATCCAAAAATATGAAAATGAGCAACCACTGGTTGTATACCTCTCCATGCTTCAAAAGAAGTTTTTCCTTTAACAAATTTCTGAAAAGATCTATTTTGGATATATGAAGCACAGTTGATTGCTTCAGCCCACAATTTTGAGGGAAGTGACCTAGCATGCAACATGCAACTAGCCATCTCCTTTAAAGATCTGTTCTTCCTCTCACCTACCCCATTCTATTGTGGAGTATATGGAAATGTGCTCTGCAACTGTATTCCTACTTCATTACAAATATTTTGGACATCACTGTTGACGTACTCCCCCCCATTATCTATGTGGAGGATCTTAACCAATTTTCCTGATTGTTTTTTCGCATGGGCTTTGAAAAGCTTGAGATTCTCAAACACTTCAAACTTGTATTTAAGAAAGTATACCCATGTGTACCTTGAGTAATCATCAATGAATGTAAGAACATATCTAGCTTTACTCATGGAAGGCTCAGGAAAAGGACCCATTAAATCACTATGAACAAGCTCTAGAGAAGAAGAGGCTCTCCATGAGATTCCCTTGGGAAATTTTTCTTTTGGATGTTTTCCAAGAGCACAACCTTCACAAACTCCATAGAGAATTCCATGGTAGGAAAGCCTTTTAACATCCCTTGATTGCTAAGCTAATGCATGTATCTAAAATTCAAATGTCCAAATCTTTCATGCCAAATCCTACTTTCATCATTTGCATGTGTTAGAAGTAAAGTAGAATATGATTTTGCAACGAAATCAAAGAAAGTGTACAAATGAGATTGATGATTTACCTTACCAATAGCAATTTTGGAGTTGTCTTACATGTCATATATCATGACTGAATATGGTATGATTTCAACTCTCCTTCTAGTTCTAGTATGTGTCATTTGATACATAGAAAGTAAATTTATAAAAAGTTTTAGGATATGCAAGACATTCTCAAAACTTCCAATTCCAAGCTCTACCTTCCCAATTCCATTTGCTTCTATAGGATATTGATCTCCCATGAAATAGGAGAACTAGAATATGGTTTCAAAGATGAAATAGCATCTTGTGTGGCTGTCATGTAGTGTGAAGCTCTAGAGTTTATGATCCATGCATATGAGGAAGAATGAATAGCTATCAATGCATGATCATTGCCTTTGGTTTCTAGTGCATTTTTTTTTGCTTATTGGTATTTTCAGGAATAAGACCACCAAGATTATGTTGTTGAAGTGTCTACACCATGAGATCAATGGTCTTCTTCATGCATGATTATTCTATATGATACCTACGATTGCAATGGGTGCACTTTGATTTTCCCTTTCTGTCCTTTTCTTTTGAGCCTGTAGACCCATCTAAAGGTTTTGGATTACCTTCCTTTCTTGGATCTAAATCCTTCTTCCATTTTCCTTTGGATTGTTAATTGGATTTAGAGCTATTCTTCCTAGTTGTATGCACAATGTGTGCATGAGCTTTGGAATTTTTCAAGGTACCCATCTTAATAAGCTTATCTTGCTCATGTATTAGAGACTCAATGAAGGCATTGAGTGTGGGAATCTTGCAATTTTCTCCTATTGTGAGTCTGATTGTGTGGAAAGAAGAAACAAATACTGCATATTTTGGACCCAACTTTGATAGAATGGAAAGAATTAACTTACTTTCTTCATTGGACTTATTAATACCACATCCTTTTAGCTGAAGCAACAAAGCTTTGAACTTTGTGAAGTAATCTTGAATATTGTCAAAATTCCTTGGATCTAATGAGATGAGCTCATTTTCAAGGATATGAGCCCGCATTTCATCTTTCTTTCCAAATAGGGTCTCCAAGGTATCCCAAACTTTGCTTGGAGTTGTGCATGCCTCGACATGGAACAATAGTTCTTGAGATATGGACAAGCATAGCAGACCAAATGCTTCATCCATATGGTTGAAGTATTTAGATTTATCTACTGTTGAATTGGGCTCAACCTCTTTATTCTTAACTATTCGATAGAGACCTTTACTTCAGAGCTGAAGTAAAATTTTATGCTTCCAATCAAAGTAGTTGTATGGTGTGAGAATAATAGAGGTTGGAGATTCCATTTTTAGTTCTAATTTTCTATACCTACAACAAAGAAAATTATATTTTTCCTTTCCCGCAACTAAGCTCTAATACCATGTGAAATTTGCAGCTTTAGCTACACAAAACATCAGAGGAAAGAAAAAATATCAATGTCTCTGTATGAATAGAGTAACTAAAAAAAATAGAGCGACTGAAGAAAAATAATAGAGTAGCAGATTAAAAAAATAGTCTACAGTTTATTGATGGCAGTAAATGCTTTAAAAGTAAAGATGTTAGATTGTGGTGATTGATCAGGAAAGTATTGTACATACTTCATAAATTCTTTGGGGCTCGGGGCATCGTCCCAAAAAAAAAATTGGGGCCCAATTTTTTCGAGATTTTGGCCCGACATGTAATTATTAATTATAACCCTAAAGTGGTAAAAATACTTGTATAAAAGAGCTTAGGGTTAGGGATTGTTATATAGTTGTGATATGAAATTGGTTCTTGTGGTAGTATTGAACTATAAGGGATTATGGATTGTAATCAGGTTATAATCACTAGATCATAATAGTATCAAACTTGTTGTTTGGTGGACGTAGCCCAGGGATTGGGTGAACCACGTTGAATCTTAGTGTCTTGTGTTATTTTCTGTGTGATCTATTATTTTTTTGTTATTGGTTATATTTGCATGTAATTGTTATTTCTATCTGTGGTTTAATCCTAACAAGTGGTATCAGAGCGAGGTTGTTTTTTAGTTATCCTCTATAGAAAAGTCTCATGGTTGAGTGGGAGTCTCATGATTGAGTGGGAGCAATGGTAGACATGGGTAAGCTAAGGGTTGATATGTTTAATGGGTAGAACTTCCATTTATGAAAGATGCAAATGGAAGACTATCTTTATTAGAAGGATTTATGGAAGCCGTTGGAAGGCAAAGCCAAGAATTAGGGATCTATGTCAAATGATGAATGGGATCTGTTGGATAGAAAAGCACTTGGAAGAATTTGATTATGCCTGGCACCATCAGTGGAATTTTATATTACAAAAGCAAAGATGACAGAAGAATTGATGAAAACCCTAGCAACACTGTATGAAAAGCCCTCCGCTTCAAACAAGGTATTTCTCATGAAGCATTTATTTAATATGAAAATGGCAGAAGGTGGATCTATTGCAGATCATTTAAATGAGTTTAATACTATTACTAGTTAGTTATCTTCTGTGGGTATCAATTTTGATGAAGAAATTAGGGCTCTCTTGATTTTGTGTTCTTTGCCTGAAAGTTGGAATGGCTTGGTAATGGCTATGAGTAATTTTGTTCCTAGATCAAGTACCCTAAAATGTGAAGATGTGATCGGTGTTGTTTTGAGTGAGGAAACTCATAGGAAATCCCTAGGTCAATCTACATTAGGAAGTGCTTTGAATGCACAAAGTAGGGGCAGAATGACTGAGAGAGGAAGTAATTCTAGAAATCATGGGAAATCAAGAGGAAAGTCAAAGGGGAGGAGGTCTCAATCGAGAGGATTGAATGACTGCTAGTACTATGGGAAACTAGGTCATAAAAAGAAAGATTGTTGGAATCAAAAGAAAAATGAAGGAGATAAACCAGATGGAGACAAGGAGGCAAATGTGGTAAGTAACAAATCCAAACAGGATGCGTTGCTTCTATCTTTAGAAAGTGTTGATGATTCATGGGTTTTAGATTCTAGTGCTTCATTTCATGCTACATCATAGAGGTTATTTCATTGATTATGTCCAAGGGGATTTTGGGCTTGTTTATTTGGGGGATAATGAACCCTATCAGATTGTTGGAAAGGGGAAAATTAAGATTAAGTTGCAAAATGGGAATCACTAGCTACTACATGAGGTAAGACATGTTCCAAGGCTGAGTAGGAATTTAATTTGAGTAGGGAAACTCAGTGATGAGGGTTGTGTAGTTACTTTTAATGATAAAAATTGGAAGATTTCAAAAGGTTCCCTTGTAGTAGCAAAAGGTGTGAAAGTAGGCACATCTTTGTATAGGTCATATTGTTCCTTCTACTTTAATTGTTTTAGAGAAACATGAATGTTCAAGAACAATTGTTGTAGTTGAGCAGGGAGAACAAATAGCTATTGTAGATTTTGATATAGCGTTGTGGCACAACAGACTTGGGCACATGAGTGAGAAAGGTATGAAAGTACTTCATTCAAAGAAATTTTTACTAGGTCTAAAATGTGTTAATATGGATTTCTGTGAAAGTTGTGTGTATGGAAAACAAAAGAGAGTGAGTTTTGTAAAGACTGGGAAGGAAAACAAAAAGGAGAAATTAAAGCTTGTGCATACAGATGTATGGGGACCGGCTCAGGTATCTTCCCTTGGTGGCTCTCATTATTATGTTGCATTTATTGATTATGCAACTAGAAAAGTATGGGTTTATTTTCTTAGACAGAAATTTGATGTATTTCAAACTTTTAAGAAATGGAAATGCTTGGTTGAAAATGAGACTGGTAAGAAATTAAAATGTCTCAAATCTGATAATGGTGGTGAGTATTGCAGTCATGAATTTGAAGATTATTGCTCCACTAATGGTATTTGTAGATAGAAAATTGTTTCAAGGACTCCATAAGAAAATGGAGTGGCTGAACACATGAATAGGACTATAATGGAGTGTGTAAGGAGCATGAGGTTGCATGTTGGGTTGCCCTTACACATGTGGGTGGAGGTTGTCAATACTGCTATATATTTGATTAATAGAGGTCCTTCTACTCCTTTGGGTTGTGGTATTCCAGAGGAAGCATGGATTGGTAAGAAGGTGAGTTATTCTTTTCTCAAAACCTTTGGCTATGAAGCATTTGCTCATATAGATTCTGAAAATAGAACCAAGTTGGAAGCTAAGTCAAAGAAATGTGTATTTGTTGGATATGGCATTAATGAATTTGGTTATAGGCTTTGAAATTTTGAAAATCATAAAATTGTAAAAAGTAGGGATGTCATATTCAATGAGAAAGTGTTGTACTAAGATCTGTTGTAGCAACATGAGAAGAAAGAAGATGATTATGTAGTGCTAGATGATACTCCAAAAGCTGATGTTCCAGCCATTCCTCATGATGTGCAACAATCGCTACAAAAAATATGACACACACTAGTGAATGTTAGACTATTAACAAGGCAAATTAAACCTCTACAAAGATTCTCACCCTCTTTGTATTCAATTTTACTTACTAGTGGTGGTGAACCTAAATGTTATGATGAAGCTATGCAAGTGGATACTAAGATTTAATGGGAGTTTGCAATGAAAGACGAAATGGACTCTTTGCTAAAGAATCAGACATGGGATTTATGCAAGTTTCCTATAGGTAAAAGAGCTTTATAGAATAAGCGGGTTTACAAGTTGAAAGAAGAGAAAGGAAGAAAGAAAAGATTTAAAGCTAGGTTAGTTGTGAAAGGATTTGCACAGAAAAAGGGTATTGATTTTGATGAGATATTTTCTCCTATTGTTAAGATGACTTCTATATGTATTGTTTTAAGTCTTGTAGCTAGTAAAGATTTGCATTTAGAGCAGCTTGGTGTTAAAATAGCCTTCCTTCATGGTGATTTGGATGAAGAGATATATATGGCTTAGCCTCAGGGATTTGTGGTCAAAGGTAAGGAGAACTTAGTGTGCAAATTGAGGAAAAGTTTATATGGCTTGACGCAAGCACCTCGGCAATGGTATCTAAAATTTGATAGTTTTATGCATGAGAATGGACACAATAGGTGTCATTTAGATCATTGTGTTTATTTTAATAGGTTGGATGATGACAGCTACATTATTTTATGTTTATATGTTGATGATATGCTTGTAGTTGGGTCTAACATGGATTACATTAAGGGGTTGAAATGCCAATTAGCACATGAATTTTCTATGAAGGATTTGGAGGCAGCAAAACAAATCCTTGGTATGAATATTTGTAGAGATAGGAAGAATAGAACATTGATGCTATCTTAGGCTGATTATGTGAAGAAGCTGTTGCAACATTTCTCTATGGAGAATGCTAAAGCTGTCAGCACACCTTTACCTGGTCATTTGAAGTTGACTAAGGAGATGCGTCCTAAGACACAAGAAGAGGAGGATAAGATGTCCAAGGTACCCTATGCTTTAGCTATAGGAAGCTTGATGTATGCTATGGTATATACTAGGCTAGATATTGCACATGCAGTGGGAGTCGTTAGCAGGTATGTGAGTCATCCCAGAATTGAGCATTAGAATGCAGTCAAATGGATTCTCAGATATTTGAAAGGAACATCCCATAAGTGTTTACACTTTGGGGGCTCTACTACTAATTTATAGGGCTATGTTGACTTAGATTTGGCAGGGGATATTGATACCATATGAAGTACTACAGGTTATGTCTTTACTATTGGTGGGGCAGCTGTGAGCTAGGTTTCTAGGTTACAGAAGGTTAATGCTTTATCCACTATAGAGGCAGAGTATGTAGCTACTACAGAGGAAACCAAGAAGATGATATGGCTTTAGTTCTTCTTGGAAGAATTGGGACACCCTCAAAGGGATAATTATTTGTTTACAGATAGTCAAAGTGTCATTCATCTTCTAAAGAATTCAACTCTGCATTCAAAGACCAAACACATATAGTTGTGGTATCATTTCATTCAGTCAATTTTGGAGGATGGACAGTTAAAGCTGGATAAGATATATACAAATGATAATCAAGTAGATATGTTTACAAAAGGAGTAACTGTATATGAGAAATATGTTAGCAAGTAATACTAATCTATTCAAAAACAAAAGCATTAACTAGCATAAAAACCATAACATAAATGAGAGACTAAAGAGGAAACCCTAATTGGAAATGTGAGCCAAATGAATGGACTCTCCCAATAGGATTTAGCTCCTTTCTTGGTAGATGAGTCTAAGGATTGGGATGTATGCTCAAGGTTCTCAAAAACTAGCTTCAATGGAGATGAAAAATGGAAAATTGGTAGCTTTGTGAGCTCTCAATTTGGCATCATAGCGGTATGGTTGATGGCTTTTGGCTCTCAAAAGGGCATTATAACTTTAGCTCTAAAATTTTGATTGAAATGGCTTGGGAGGGGATTCAATTTATAGGCTAAGGGCTTGAGGGATGGAGGGCTAAGATGCAAGGAGAGATGAAAGCTAAGGAGGGCTAGGATGCACTCAAAGGGGAGCACATGGATTGTGTTTGTTTAGCACCAATCAGAGAGTGACACATGTCACAGGGTGAGTGGATGGAGGAAAGGAGAAGGATGAGTCAACAAAGGAGGCTCAAGGGATAATATCTTCATAAAGACCCTTCATTATGGCTTGTAAGAGCTTGTAAGAGTCTTTATGGCCTTTGTAAGAGCATTGAAGGCATGTGGTTGGGATATTTTGGAGGGAGTTGAGATTGTTGACTTTCCTTGGCTTAGGAAAGTCTTAAGCTCACTTAGGGAATGTGACAAGTTTAGGGGGTGGATTAGGCTTGGGTTTAGGATTAGATTAGGGATGTTAGAGATTTGCAAGTGGATGGCATTCATGAGGGTGGGTGAGTTAGTGGCTAAGCTTGGTTAGTATGGGTGGATGGGGTGGATTAGGCTAAAAAGAGGGTTTAGGGATAAGTTAGGGTTTATTAGATTTGAGGGTTTTATTTATCAAATAGATTTATTTGATAAATGGGGATTTTGGAATTAGATAGGATTTAATTGATAAATAATAGGTTATTTGATTTATCAATTAGGACTATAGATAATTAATTAAATTAATCAGCTAGGTGATGGCGAAGGATTAATTAAATAGGAATTTAATTAATGATGCCTTTAGAGATAACTAAATAGGATTACCAAAGCGGTGTAATCAAATTTAGGTGTCTACAGTAATAAGAGAGAAGTTGAACTCCTCTTCAGCTTTGGTTGGTCTTCTAGACTGAACATGAATAAAAGAAAAGCAGAGTCTAGGGTGGTTTGATCCAGTGGGAGCACCATGTGGTAGCAGTATTAATATAGGATCATTCTCCAAGTGGGAGATTGTTTTTTAGTGTGGAGCCTGATCAGTCCCCAAGTGGGAGATTGTTAGATTGTGGTGACTGATCAGGAAAGTATTATACATACCTCATAAATTCTTTGGGGCTCGGGCATCACCTTGAAAAAAAATTTGGGGCCTTATTTTATCAAGATTTTGGGTCGACATGTAATTATTAATTATAACCCTAAAGTGGTAAAAATACTTGTATGAAAGAGCTTAGGGTTAGGGATTGTTATATAGTTGTGATGCAAAATTGGTTCTTGTGGCAGTATTGAGCTGTAAGGGATTACAGATTGTAATCAGGTTATAATCACCGGATCGTAATAATATCAGACTTGCTATTTGGTGGATGTAGCCCAGGGATTGGATGAACCATGTGAAATCTTGGTGCCTTGTGTTCTTTTTTATGTAATCTATTATTTTTCTGTTATTGGTTATATTTGCTTGTAATTTTTATTTCTATCTGTGGTTTAATCCTAACAAAAGATTACAATCATTGGAAGTGCTAGAGTAAATTCAAGTTCAACCAACACCTCAGCCAGTTAACTAAGGCTAGGAATGGTGAAACTAGACACATAATTTCCAAGTAGTGATCCACTGTGATTAACAGCATGAAAAATACATGGAAGAACATGTAGTTTACATTAACCATTCTCCACCCTCTTCTAGATGGTTACTAGATTTAGGCGGCATCTTCTTAAGATTTGTTCTCTTGTTTTGAGGCTTCTCCTACTCCACACATTTTGATGGGGAATGTTGGTAAATAGATTTGTTCTTTTTTTTATTATGACTCTTGAATGCCCAAATTAGGAACAATATATGATTACAAACAACTGAAAAGCCACTTATGAGTAGATTGGCTTTTCTCTGAATTGATAGGTACAACTCCCTATAGTAGATTTGCAACGAATTATGTTTTGTTTCTAAAACTAAAATGGGGGTATGTTCTTGACCCGAGAAAAGAAGAGGTAAACCAAGCCAAACCTAAACAAAATCTAACTTAGGCAAAAAGAATTTCTGAGAAATTGATTAAGTTTATGAACCCACACATCTTATGAACTTATAAAGCTTAATAGTATGATTAATAATACTAAAATTACTTAATTTTAATCTGAACTATAGTTAGCTTAATAGGAAAAATGCTTTAAGCATCTCTCTTTGAACATGCAATGATACTACTTATCACATTCGTTCACTGATTTGAAATAGAGGAGCGAAACTCTGTTCTTCCCTTACTTTAATCCAAACAAAAGAGAAAGCATAAAACTATAACTAATAGAAATGGAACATAAAATAATTGATATCAAAATACCATTCAATTGTCTCTACAACATTAATTATTTCACACCAAAAATTTGCCAACCTTTTATTAATCTTTCAATTTCATACATATATGATTTTGAGATGATCATTATAATAGAAGTTCAATTGGTTCATCTTCTCAAAAATGACAAATGGCAAGACACCAGTTTGTCGTATCATAATAATTACATAAGAAAGAAAAGAAGGGGGGGAAAATATGAATCACTTTGACTTCTTCCCTTTTTTCTGCTTTCGCTCTATAAGCCTTAGTGGCAACTATGATTGGGATGAGTTCTTCATGCTTAGGCACATGTATGTTGGTGTATCTCAAGAGCTATTTGGAATGTTCTCTGGCCAACTCCTTCATAGAATTCATTTGACTTTGTAGCTCCTTTGTGGCCATGTGTATGCATCTGCTTAGTGTTTGGAGTTCTGCAACTCTATTTTGACTATTGGAAGATACACTAGGTAGACTATCCAAGAATTTGGAGAAGTTCACTTTCATGACATTTATCCCGATGAGTGCTTTTCCTTGGCCACTAGTCTGTGAATCTATATGTAGCCCCTTCATGAGTTTGAATTCTCTGTCTTGGGTCTTCTTCACTTTATCCTCTATTTCTTTAAGTCCCTTTTCTGTTGACAAGATCATTTCTATCTTGAACTGCATGCTTTGAAGCCACTTGAATAGAGGTTTGTCTCCCTTTGGCAAGATTTTTCCTTCAACGGCTTCTTTTTGCCTTCATCTAAATGATCATCTTCAAAAGGGAGACACAATCGTCACACTTCATCCTTTCTCTGGCCAGAGTATTGCTATTTGATAAGATGTTATCTTTCTTTATTTCTAATCTTAGGATAACATTACCAATTTGTTCTATAATAGTGGCTCCTTCTAGTTTAAGCTTCTCAATCCATTCCTTACCAATTTGGCCAAAGTGCCTATCTTCCTAAAGTTGAGAGATGAGGACTTGAACCTTAGTAGTAGTAGGATTTTTGGTTACTAATACTTTGGAGATGGCTGCCAATGGAGTAACCAATTGTCTGATGAACATATTCAATTCTTCTATCTCAACCTTCATTCTAGTCTTTGACAACTTCAGACTTTCTAATTGTCCCTTAATCACCTCATTGGTTGACTTCCACAAACCAACCTTGCTATCATGTCTGGCCTCTCCAAGGTCCACTAGTGCAAAGTAAAATTATCAGCAGTCATATCTTCAATCCTTCCTCCTTTGTTAATGTAGATCCAAAACAAACTGTAAGAGATACAAAGTCTTTGGCAAGAATTCTTTCATCTTTCCTTTTCCTCTTTCTTTCTAGAGTATCTTCCAACCAAGAATCAGAGCTTATCACTTTGGAAATCATCCCAAGTGATTCTACACTAAACATCTTCTTCTTAGCTAGAGTAATTGTCACCACAGTTGAAGAGAAGGGATTCTTCAAATCTTGAGAAATGAGCTTCGAAGAGCTCTAGCCTTTATCTACCTCTAGAGTTTTCTTTGTTACCTCATCAGATTTAGTTGACTCATTACTACTACCCTTTCTATCTCCCAAATCTACTATCTATATTGGGGAGCCACTTGGTTACAGAACTTTAGCACTTATGGCATAATAGGGCTATGATGAGGAAAGAGAACTAGAGTAACATGGGGGAGAAGGAACCAGAGAAACATGAGTAGATGGAACTAGTGTGACATGTGGGAATGGAATTGGAGTGGTAGCACTATCCTTTGGATCCTCTGTCTCCTTCTCTTCAGCACCAGTTTGGGTTTTGATGACTGGGAGGGAGCCACCATGACAAGTCTTAGCTATGGGAATGCTATTGTTTGGAGGTTGATCACCTCCTCCCAAAGGTTGAGCTAGTCCTTGAGTGGTAGCTATTGTTATGCCTGGTGTAGCACTCTAGGAGGAAGAAGGTGTTGCAGTTATTGGGGAGGCTTGAGTGGTTGTACCTTTACTCTGGCTCCTTGGTCATCCATTCAACCCACTTCCCAGTTCTCTTCATGATTTTGGCCATCATAACATCTAAATCCTCTTCATCATCCTCATAAGGCTCTGAACTAATAGGAATACTCCTTATCTTAGTTAAATATATATTGCTATACATATTTTGTCCATCGTCTTCCAATCCTTCAACATTGAAATTGATACCATATGTTTTGATTTTCTCCACTGTGAGCCTGGTGAAAGCACAATCTCATATTTCAAGTTCATCTTTACAGTCTACCTAATAGTCTTCAACAGTGGTAATGTGTTTGATCACACTTCCAATCTATAACACATCCCTCACATATCCATTTGGATCAAACATGGGTCTCACGACCTCATACACCTCCAATTTGTATTTCATCTCGAACACTTTGGGCATATTCTTTGCATCGAAGCGAGACTCACAACCGTAAGCTCCAACTTTCATAGGGAATTTATACCCTTTCTTCTTCAATATTTTTCTTATCACATTCACCTGCACCACCTACCTCATGATCTCTATCAGCATGATCATGTCATACAGGTACCTAGGTAGCTTCAAGGGGAATCCATCGAAAGCCACAAGATGCAAATATGAGAAAGATGAGAACTGGATAAAATAGTTCTCGAACTAACTAATAGCCACCATTGCCTCTAGGTTGAACCTCCTCTCCAAGCATCCTTGGAGTTCCCTTCAAATTCTCATTGTAAACGCATCATTAACTTTGACATATTCCACATACCTATTTTGTAATTGCAAACATGGATAGAACTCATAACATTTCACATCATCAGGAAATTTTTCTATTCTTGGAAGGCCCAACCACAACTATAGAGATGCTAGCATATAAATCAGAAAGGGAGACATATAAAAGGTGTTGTAAAACTTTGCGATGCTAAGAGCTCTAGACAGATTCTCACTTACCTCATAGGCCCAATCAATATACTATGTATCTAAACAAATAACTTATACTAGAAAGAAATATTGTTCAACAAAATTTAGAGCCTCTACCTCACCTTTCAATCTATGCAGGAGAACCAAAATATCTACAATCTTAGGCTTGAGATCAATACCAAATAGTGTTTTAGGGACCTTGCTCTTGGCACCCTGTGGTTTTTGAAACCACGATCACATGATTTCTTTCCTCCACACCATCTTCTTCAAGGAGAACTCAAAGACTATTCATCCTAATGTCAATTTTGAAGACTCCTCTCGTTTTGGGACTCTAAGGTAATTTACCACAGTTTGCCTATCAATGGAGATTAGTACTATATGATCAGGTAATAGAATTTGTCTGGTGCCCAGATTTAGTGATTTATGCATTCATAAATCAATTCTAGAGCTTGGACTACCACCGGGAAACTAGTTGCCTTCACTAGTCCACTTTCTCAAATATTTTTGGTTATAAGATGAATCGGCTTCGACGTTAGCCTCCTTTGGAAATCTTGCATATCATAAAAGTGGAGTGAAGTATCTGTGAAGTGTTGTAATGTGGACTTAATCCCATTTAGCCCATCAAACTCCACAAATCTGATTATCATTCTATTTGAGAATGAAGTAAATTAAAAAATTGAATTTAGATGAGGCATAAAGAATTGAATTTGCAAGCACAGAAATTTTGAAAACGTTGTGCAATTTAATAGCACAACAATTCAAGAAAAGCGGTAGTTTGAAAAATTATTATGTTTCCCTCTATATAGAAATCCTAATTCATCCATTAATCTTTAGGATCTACACCACACAAACGAATTAAAGGATAAATCCATTGAATCAATAAATAAGGGAGCTTCTAACAAAAAATTATGTGTCTTTTCACTATTTTTGTTGGCCCAACAGTAACTTTCCTTTCTTTCATACTTACCTTTCCATTTTCCATTCAGTTTCGGAGAATTAAACATAGAGTACTCTGTAAGGAAATATCTGCCTAGCCAAATTTTTAAGTGTATACCTTTCCAACAGTGGTTAGATTATTTCCATTAACATCTTAAGATGCCTTATGTTTAATTCATGAGCCCAATCATCTTATAAATTTGATTTCTTTATGAATGTAGAAAATCACCCTCGTGGGTTGAAAACCCATCGAGGAGAAGGTGATTTATGTTTTTTCGCCCAAGCTTTATTTACACTTTATCTTTTGAGTTAACATTTCCTCTGGGTTCAAAAAATATTGAAAAGACTACGAAATTCAAAGAGGGGCTCAATCCTTATCTCTTTCCTTCACAATTGCGTTTGGTGGAAAATGGACTTTATGAGTCGAAAGCCTGCCAAGGAGAAGTCATTTTTTGGGTTTTCTACTAAAGATGATTCTAAGCATCATGATGAATCCCAAATGTTTCCCAAGGTAGAAAACTATAATGAAAATGGGAATCTTCCATAAAGCAACTCATTATCTTCTTACCTCAATGTGTAAGCCTCATTGTTAATCTTTGCAAGAAATCACCTTCATGGGTTGAAAACCCACTGAGGAGAAGGTGATGTTCAATTTTACGCAACCTTTATTCTTTCATAGGAAAAACATGATTACCACAAACAAGTTCAGCTTTGTGAATAACTTTACGAATTGTAAGAATCTCCATTGAATTAGGTACTAAGCTACCCATAGACTCATGACATCAAGGAAAACCCACCCAGCCATAAAATGTGGGAGAAGGGAAAGATGAAAAATCTGATGGAAAGTCTTTTCACCTAAGGGGAAAATCTAGACCCAGACATACCTAGACCAAACTAAGACACAAAAATCTCCACTTTTACAAAATGGATATAGGGTGAAAAGTGGGGCAACAGGGAACAACACTGTTATGATTGTATGTGGGAAAGGTTCTATTTACATTGATGATAGTATATTTCATGATGTACTTTGTGTTCCATCTCTATCCTCTAACTTTCTCTATATCTATCAAATTACACACAGTGGGATAGGGAAGATAGTTGAGTTTGGAGAAGATTCAGTGCACATCAAAGATAGTGAGACAGGTAATATTGTTGCTACAAGGATTGTTGATCACTCTTTTCACCTATATTCCTTCTCACATTTTGGTTCACTATCAGAGACTCACTCTCCTTCTTCATGAGAGACTACTAGGATGAAGTCGAGTCTCTTAAACTTATGTGTTGTTCCTGAGACCAATGTTGTGACTTCTACACCTCCACCTCATGTTTAGATTCCATCTCTCACATAAGATTACTCTTCAACATTGCCTACTATTGTTGCTCTAGTCATTGAGCCACCTATTGCAGTTGTTAAGGAAATATCAAAAGATGCACATCCCCTCTCAGACAATAGATTCAACACACTTGTTATCCAACCTCCATTGGAGATTCCATTTCAGGATTCTCATGATTTCTCCTTTGAGCATCAGCTAGGACTTCTAGTTGCACCTTATATGTTAGAGTAATATTTTGCTTTCTTACTACTTAAATCATTCTGATTTAATTAGTTAAGTTATTACTCTTTAGTGCTTAAGATTTCTCTTAGGTGCATTAATAATTAATCCTTATATTAATTATTAATATGCAACCTAGCTTTCTTAGGCTTTAGGGTTTTGTTCACCTTTAAGGTTGAATGCTTGTATTTTCTTTTTTCATTCTCTTGGAATACATTTTTCTCTCACTCCGTTGAGATTTCCAAGTTGCATTTTTTTTCCCTTGTCTAGTTTCTCTTTAGCAATAGGTTATTTGCATGCAGGTGTTTTTGGCAAACTATGAAGTTGGTTTTCACAACTTCTATATGGTATCAAAGCTTTCCTGTTGTTGTATGGTTTGGAGATCTTGAAGTCGTGATTCAAAGACAAAAAACCCATCTTTTTGAGGTTTTTTCCTTCAATCTAGAGGAGGCACCATTTTTTGGTGCACTTTGGGCAAAAACGGATGCTGGCATCGCACTTAGAAGGCCTAGTATAGTCAAAATTCATATAAAATTTACAAATTTGGGCCACAGTAGCCTCTAAAAAAAAAAATTGGCCTCCCAAGGGCCGTACAAATTACAAAAATCAAGAAAAAAAAAAATAAAAAATTTGAAAACCTTTGTTTTGGGCACTCCGCCTGGTGGCCACTAGCACACCACCCCATCATTGCCCGCACACGGCCTGCACCCCACCATAGCCAGCACACCACCAATGGCCCAACCCGCACCTAGCTGCCACCCACTTGCCACCTAGATAGGCTGATGTCATCCTTCCAAGATGTGACATCACTTTTCAACTGTTGATGTCATCAGTATGCCCAATGATGTCATATTCTGACCAGCAAAATTTTTTAGGTGTTGACATCATTTTCTAGCAAGCTAACATCATTTTTTGGTGACCAAATTTTTTTCAACAGATGGCCATATGGATGTCAAATTTTTTTTCTTGTCTGTAATTTTCCAGAGAACTCATTCTTTCAAGGAGCAATTCTTTTTTTGGCCATAACTTGAGCATACAGAAGCCTTTTTTCGATCTGAAAGAAGCATTAGAAAGCTAGTACTGAGCTAGACACCATGATGCTAGTTTCATTTCATGATGTAGCTATTTGAGCTCCTATTTTGGCATTGAATTAGAGGATTTAGTTTTCTCCCTCTCTGCATCTGGCGTCCAGGTTTTCTTCTCAATTTTTGTGCTTTTCTTAGTTGGATCTTTCATTTATGAGGGATAGATTTATACATTGTGTGGGGGTGCATTTTCATTTCTATCATTTAAATTCAAAAATGACCCTTCTACTTTCATCTTCTTCTCTCAATAGTGGACTCTTTTGTCGCCTGCCTTACACCTCACAACTACCATACTTGGAAAGGACAGATGACTAGATTGCTTATGGAAAAGGGGTTATGATCATGCCTCAATGCAGCTTCACAAGTTCTATAGAAGCCTTATGGGGTTCTTCTACAACACAATAAGATGGATGAGGCAATGGGCCTCATTGCAATGAATATTTTAGATGGGTTACTATTTCACCTGGATGGTTTGACTACACCCAGGGCTATGTGGGACAAGTTTTCTACCTTATTTGGCACAATGAATCAGTTCAGGGTTCTACAGATAGATGTAGAGTACACCTCCTTAGTTCCTAAATCATTCACCATGATTAAGGACTTTTTGATGAAATTCAAATATCTTCAATCTATTTTATAGGTTGCTAGAAAGACAAAGTTAGATGATGAGTGTATCTTTCTAATACTCTCAAAGCTTCAAGGCTCTTATCAGATTTTCACTTCTACCTTCTACTCCATTATGGATGCACTAGGTGCACCACATGTTATTCCCTCTTTTGAGACATTCTATGAAAGATTAACTCATGAGAAGTCCAAGCTCACTTAGATGGATTCACTTACAAGTTCACAGTCAAAGGCATTGCTTGCCAAGTCACCTTAGGATACACAGAAATAGAAGCCAAAGTAGATATCAGATTCCTCTTCTCAGCACTCTACTGGTGCATCATCTTCTTTTAAGGAGGAGAAAAAGAATACTAAGACTCCTACTTGTTCCTATTGTCAAAAGGGACCTCGCGATGAATCACATTGTTTTCAGAAGAGATTTGATGGCTATGAGCAATAGATTGCAGATTTGTAAGCTCTTCTTCAGAAGAGCACTATTTCCTTTCCATCCTCTTCTACCTCACAAGGGTTTGGGTTTTAGTCTTCTTCCACATCTTTGACATGTACACCAAATTTTGGATAGGGTCATGCATTATGGGCATCCATTGCATCCCCTTCGCAAGTCCCTTGGATACTGGATTCAAGTGCTTCTCACCATATGGCATCTTTTCAAGGGGTCTTCTCTACTATAGAGGCTTCTCCCATTCCTCAATGATGTATTGTATGTTCCATCTCTGTTTGCAAACCTTCTCTTGATTTATCAAATTACACATAGTGGATCAGGGAAGATAGTTGAGTTCACTATAGATTCAGTCTTTATTTAGGATAGTGCAACAGGAGCCCTTATTGCTATAGGGACAATTGATCATACCACCCATCTCTACACCTTCTCACACTTTGGTCCACCATCTCCATTGTTGGACTACAACTCTTCTCTTTCGTGAGAGCATCATGTGGTGCGATCAGGACACTTGAACCTTTGTATTGTTCCCAAGATCACTATTTGACTACCACACCACATCCAGTTGAGGTCTTTTCTCTTCAATGGGATTCTTCTTCAACTCTACCTGACCCTCTAGCTCCATTCATCTAGCCTCCAAGTGCACTAGTTGAGGATTCTACAAAGGACATTCATCTCCTCTTTCATGATAGTGTCAGCACACCTACATTGAGGATTCCCTTTCAAGATCCTCATGTTTTCTCCTTTGAGCATCAATTAGGCCTTCTAGTTTCAACTCTCATTTAGGGGTTTCCTTATTCTATGCCCTTGTTTCTTTCACATTGGAGTTTCATTAGCTCAATCATTTCTACAGGGGTTCCATCATTCTGGGGGGCTTTAGTGTCTCTTCTCTCTCTCATGGGGGGGGAGCTAGTTGTACTTATGGTTTTGAGAGAGTCTTTTGAGCCATTTATTTTTGTTGTTTATTCATCTCTTTTTGGACAGCAATTTTTCCCACTGGGTTTTCTCCTTTGTCTCCAGTTTACAGAGATTTCCTTGTATTGGGTACCTAATCAGGCCTTGTTGCTGAGACCCATTTCCTACTTTCATAGCTGTGCTAGATTAGCTTATCCCCTTTGCTTAGCTTAAGGGGGGTGTTAGAGTAATATTTTTTTTCTTACTACTTAAATCATTTTGATTTAATTAGTTAATTTATTACTCTTTAGTGCTTAAGCTTTTTCTTAGGTGCATTAATAATTAATCCTTATATTAATTATTAATGTGCAACCTAGCTTTCTTAGGCTTTAGAGTTTCATTCACCTTTAAGGTTGAGCGCTTGTATTTTATTTTTTCATTATCTTGGAATAGATTTTGCTCTCACTCTGTTGAGATTTCCAAGCTACGTTTTTTTTTTCCTTCTTTGGTTTCTCTTCAGTAACAGGTTATTTGCATGCAGGTGTTCTTGATGAACTATGAAGTTGGTTTTCACAATTTCTACATTACATACATAGCTTTTATCATTTGTGTCCACTATCTTTGTTTCCTTTGTATTGGAGCCACATTGCTATGTTCATCAACGTAGGATTTTTGTCATTCTATGAGGACTATGGAGTCTCAAGCTTCTATTATGGGGGATTTCATTGTACCTATAGTCTTGAGAGATTCTCTTAAGATGTTTCATTTGTGCATCATTTTCTATCTCTTTTTGGAGTAGGATTTTTCCCACTAGGTTTTCTCTATTTCTCTATTTCATAGAGATTTGATTATGATTGGGTACCTCATCAGGCCTTGTTGTCAGGACCCAAGTTTGCTTTCACCATTGTAGTTTCCTTGCATTGTTACTCATCTTAAGGGGGGTGTTAGAGTAAAAGGTTTATTTTATTTCATTTATTAAATTACCTTTGCTCCCTTCTTAAGATTTCACTTTATGTACCTTGCATTTTCATTTAATAATTAATTAGTAATTATTAAATAACATTTACCTCTTAGGGTTTCAATCTCCTTTATAAGGATTTATCTGTTGTAAATTTATTAAATTATGTTTTGCAAAAGTAAATTCAATCTTCTTGTTTATTGAGTAAACCCTTCTCTCTCTACCTTTTTCTTTCTTCCTTGTAACAAGTTATTTGCATGCAAGATATCTAGGGATCTATGAATTTTTTCATCATCAAATTCTATAGAGAAGGTGGATCAACATCAAGATTATCTTTAGAGGATACATTTTCATGTAGAGTATATGAGGAAGTACTAGGTAGTGAAGGAGAAGATGGTGATGGGGGCTCCATCTAAGGATAACACTCATCAAATTGGACATCTTGCCAAAAAAAGATCCCTCTGGAATTAGGATCAAACAACTTGTATGCCTTCACATCCTCACAATAGCCAACAATGATGTGTGGTCATCTCTTCCTCTCCATGGCTTTCCTCTAAGCATCTAGAATAAATGCCCAAGCCTCACTATTAAAAATACAAAATATAGAAACGTCAGGCTTGACATGAGTCCAAGCCTCCTCAGGAGTCAAATGTGGCAATGCCTTGTGAGGTATTAGATTTTGAATATAGTTGGCATAATTGATATCCTCAACACAAATGAAGAACTCATAGCTCAAGATTGTATCATACAATTGGCCATCTCCCATAATATCTTGTTCTTTCTCTCTACAACCCCATTCTACTAAGGGATATGGGGATTTTTGAATTGATGTTGTAAACCATGCTCAATGTAAAAATATTTGAAAGATTGGTTCACATATTCCCTACCACTTTTAGTGCACATGCACTTGACAGAAAGATCAAACTACTTCTCCATAAACATCTTGAAAATTCAAAATGAATCAAAGACATCAAAATTGTACTTCAAAAAGTACACCAATGTGCATCTAGAGAAGTCATCTATGAAGGTAATCACATAATGAGCACCTAAAAAATATGGAGTGGGGAATGGCATAAGATTTATATGTATCAACTCCAATGGTACCTTAGCATGCATGGATCTACCTATTGAAAATGGATCTCTATGATGTTTTCCAAGTGCACAACCTTGACAAACACCATCAATACAAGAGATCTAAGGTAGCCCAGTCACTAGCTCTTGTGTACTCATATTTTTTAGATATCTATAGTTGACATGGCCAAAGTACTCATGCCAAAGCTTTTTCATTGTATCTGCATGTGTAACAAGAGAAACACCTTTATAATCAGAGCTCTTGAAGCTATCAAACTGATATAACTGAGATTATAAATCAACACTCCTAGTAGCAACAACCAAATCAAGATCATGGAGATCTTGAATAACCACATCATGTAGTGAGAGCTCAACTATCTTACCAAAGCCATAATGAAAAATCTGAAAGACAAATAGGAGGTTTGTAGAAATGGCCATAATCTAGAGAACATGTTGTAGGGAACCAACCTCTAAAGAGATAGTGCCTAAACGTAAAACTGAAAGATGTGTAGAGTCACAAACTGCAATATGTGTAGTAACACTCTAAGAAAGTGAGATAACCAAATCATGTGAGTGTGTCATATGGTGGGAAGCAGCTAAATCAATAACTCAATTAGTTGAAGAAGAAAATGCTCGTGTAGAAAGAGGATGTCTTTTCCCTAAAGGAGGAGGTGGTGGCTTTAGAGAAGCAATACTATGTTGTTTCATGGCCTCCTCTAAAGCCTCGAGACATTTCCAACACTTGGAAACTAGATGTCCTTCCTTGCCACAAAAACTGCAAGGATCACCTATAAACTTCTTAGTCTTGGAGGAAGACTCACTAGACTTAGAAGATTTACCCTTCAGAGTGGATTTTTGAGCATCTGATTTAAGAGAAGGCTTGGAGGAACTCACACTATCCATTGAATCTAATTTGGGCTTTGGTTTCTTCTTTGGCTTCCCTATAGATGTCTAAGCAACCAATTCTTTGTTCTTTGACCATGCAAGAGTATCCAACTATGTAAGCTTGGACTGCTCTCTAGCCAGATGATCATAAAATACCTCAAAGGTGGGCATGGTAAATCTAGGTCCCAAAGCATCCATAGTTGAATGGAAGGTAGAAGAGAAAATTTGAATGTTTCCATGAATCTTTGACAGAATCAGATAAATACACTCTTGACCAGCCTTCATTTTCCCACAATTGTGTAACAAAGATCTATGTTCTTTAAACCTCATCAAAAAATATTCAATAGAAGGTAGACTATCTAGTACAAGTGATGTAAGTTCGACCTCAGTCTAAAGTTTCTTGAATTCATTCAAGGTACCAAACAAGTCCTTGAACTTGGCCCACATTCCTCGAGGGAGATTTAACCCATCAAGATGAAACTGCAAGTTGTCTAAAACATTCAAAGAAATCAAACCCATGGCCTCATCCATCTTAGTCTTGTGCTTCATGACCTCAAAATACCTCTATAAAATTTGTTTTACTTCATCTAAACAAGACCACAAACCCTTTGAACAAAGAATTTGTGTCATAGAAGTTGTCCATGTGTGATAGTTAAGTGGGTTTAGAGGAATTAGACAAGAAGAGGTCTCCACCATTTTTTAGAACGTGTTTTTTTTTTGATAATTCTAGTTTACTAATGTAAATGACATAAACAATAATATAAGATACCCACCACAATGCAAAAAAATGAACCCTAGATGCTAGAAAAAATGCATATATAAGAAAAGAGCATAAAAGCTTTAGTTTAGAAGCACATGTAACTTTTAAAAAATAATGATGAAAATAACCATAGATATGGATATAAATCATAGGTAAAAAATCTTGCAAGTCAAAGTACAGTGCCCATAGGGGGTTTGAAGTTTTGCCTTCTTAGATTTACCCATGGAGATGTTAACTCATGCATGACGGTCAAAGGAATAAGGTGCAAGTTTGGTAAATGACACTAGGAAGGACACCATTGTGGGTTGCAGGCATGACTGTATTCAATGTTCCCTCCAAAATAATTACTTTCCTTCCCAAAAAATTCCCTTTCACATGCATGTGCCTTAACAAAAAACAATATTCTATAAAGAATACCAAATCTGAAAACTACAACCAAAAACTCTCAAATTAGCCAAAAAAATCCCAAATTTATTCTATTAAACCCTTGTTCCTCTTTTTCTCCAAATGAGAATAAGCTACAATAGATTCGGCTCTAATACCAAGAAGGATTTGATGAGAACAAATCCACGGATCCAGTAGAACAACTGCATTCAAGAACGTATCACAAAAAGAAAAAGATAGAGAAGGCAAGGGTTTGTCTCTAAAAATATGCAAGAATATATTATCAGATTTAAAGAAATGAATGAAAATACAATAGATCAATCCTAACAAAGGATATTGTAAAACCATAAAAGGGAAACCCTAAGAGGTAAATAATATTTAATAGTAAATATTTAATTATTAAATGGAAATGCACGTGTATAAAGTGAAATATTAAGTAGGGAGTAAAGGTAATTTAATAAATGAAATGAAATTAATCATGTACTCTAACAAATTTAAAATACATATATTTCTTTTATAAAATAAGTAAATAAGTAAAAAAAAAGAAGTGGATATAAACTCAACCAGAATGTTAAACATTAACAACGCATCTTAAATATCTTCTCCTATATCCCAATCTCCTCCTCATCTATTGTCCTCTCTTCCATCTCCTCTAGTACCCTCATGCATCCTCCTTCCCATCATCTCCCCCACCTCCTCCATTATCCCCCCATCTCCTCTTATAGTTCTCCTCCTCCTCTCTAGACCCTTAGAGCTAGCCTTGTATTTTTGACACGCATGTATAATGTATTGAACCTATGAGTATTACTTCTCCTCTTTGCTTTGGCACATATCTATCTCTCCTCCTCTCCTAACAAATTCTTATTACTTTCTCTCACTATGTAGAGATAGGTTTGTCCTCCCAACTACTCATAATAGCTAAAACCATGATGTCTATGTTGTTATAACCCTAACATCTCCTACTATTCCCCTATGTGGATCTATTGCATTGGAATAAGTTCTTTCCATGTTACCAGAATCTTTATCTTATCCAAGTGAGGTCCAAAATCTAACCTCCTATTGTGAGTCATCATCTAATATAAATGTTTTGGATTTATAATATCCTATGTGAACTCAAACTATCTCATAACATTATTTAGTCTGCATCAATCCACCAAATGATCCCGTTGACCAATAATGTATGCTAATTTGATCATGAAGGGATTCTAATGATGGTCCTCTAACCATGACCATTCCCCCATCTATGGTCTCCAAAATAATATCATCCATTACCCCAGTTAAAACCTCCCACCATTGATATGTATCATTGACATGATGGTATGTCAATGGATCTAAATTGTTTTATATCACAAGCTCGCATGGTTGTTTATCCCTCCTTTGTATGGTTGCCCATCTCTCCTTTGTATTTTCCTAAGCATAACTATGTGCCCCCATCCCCATACTTGAAGAAGGGTCACAAAACTAGTTTTGAGACCCTAACTCTCCCCTCCATGATATGATATTTTATGCAAATCTCTATAGGTATCTTCCAATGCAAGAATAACCCATTTTGTTGGTTATCCTCTCTCCACAATATTATTCTATGCAAAAATGTATCTATATATACCTAAAAAATTATAAAAAATTGAATTTAGTATTGCCAAAAAATTATTAACAATTAAATATCAGCTAAGTATGCATACACAATGAATATTACAATAGAAAAAGAAACTAAAAATGCATTTTTTACTCTTCACTTACCCATTATAGCTTGTGTCCATTGTCTTTCTAGATTTTAGTGCTTACTTTTGTCAGGTTTTAGATTTAACCATCTCCTTCTTCAAGATGCTTCAAAGTGTACGAGATTATATGAATGCAAATGCAATATCCATAATGCTCAATATGACATGCTATTGATTCCAAAATGATATGTTAATTGATTGATTTCTATGATAAAATTCTTAAGATGACTAAGTTTCTTTAAAAATTACTAATTGCTTAAGATTGCTAAGAATTATAACTAACCAAAATAGATGAAACGAGGTTCCTTTTATATAATTTTTAAGACCCATAGCCTAGATAACAAAATATAATAGTAATTATTGAAAGGAGGAAGGATCAAAGTTAAATTTATTAAAGGAGTTGAGAGGAATATGGAAATGGTTGAAATGTGAAAAGAAGAATAGGGTTGATATTATTCTCACATTGATAAGAAAGAGTTTTACATGGAAGGGAGAGATGGGAGTCATGTATCTCACATAGACCCTTTAGAATAAGGTGATAAGACTCACTCTTCATGGGGACTCTTTGTGAAAGTGGCCCATGAGTCCCCCTTGACCATATGAGGTGGTTTGACCATGCACTAGATTATAGGCAAGGTGGTATAGTCTTGGTTACATGAATATAAGAGTCCATGGGACTAAGTCTTATGAAAATAAGTGTCCATAGGAGTAAGCCACATGAAGACACATACCCTTCCTTGACCCCTTAAAAATAGGACTTGTGGGTGATGATAAATAGGGTTAGTTAATAATTAATTTAAGTTAATTATTGGAGCAAAGGGTGATGTGTCACATGACTAGGATAGATGAGGTGGGCTAGATGACTTAGTCAAAAGGTAAATGTGTAATTAGTAATTGATTAAATTACTTAAATAAGACTAATTGGGAGACTTAAGAATACGATGAATAGACTAAATGAATTAACCAAATAAATTAAATAATTTATTTAGCCAATATAGGAAATAAGCATTAATTAAATAATAAATATTTAATTAATTTACTAAGCCAATTTTAAGTATGAATATTTTGTCTCTCCTTGAAATGATGTGCTTGTCACATTGTTTCAAATAATTTCTAGTGTGCACCTTGTTTCCTTGTTTCCCCTGCACTAGTCAAGAAGATCTTGAGCATGCCCCGTTGAGAGATTGATCAACAAGTTATGATTTTTGGGCTTTAAATTTTTTTTATTTTTTTTAAATATATATATATATATATGAAATTGTTTAATCTCATAATAAGTTTAGCAAAACTCAGGTGAAAATGTGAGAAAAAGAAAGAACATAAAAAATAAGTATGAAGAAGTCAACACCCCAAGCAATTAGGGCACCGTGAGGCTATCAATAGAAGAAAAGAATCCAAATGGGGCATCATTTGCACACTTAGAATTTGGAGAGATAGATGGAGAACGCCAAGTTAATGAAGTATCAAATCATCAATTCAAGCATTTCCAATACCATACTAGAAGCCCACTGACTACTAACAGGCAATAGGTAATTAAGACCTCCTCTGTGATTTAGTTGATGAACATGAATGTCATTGACAAATTTAATAGATTTTGTAGATTTATGTAGAATTGATTTTTTATTTTAAATTTTAATTAGAGTCATACTTATGCACAATTACAACATATGTGTGCATGGTGAGGTAACATGTATGGACAAGATTTGTCACAAATGTGCAAGCAAGGAATTTTTTGAGTTTTGACATATTTGTTGCTTATGTTGTGCATATATGAATAGAATGTGTGTAAACATTAATTTTGCACAAATGTGTGGGGCATTTGTGCATCTATGCAATTTAGGTGCACATATATAATTGTTTACCAGTGTTTGATTATATTGCACTTTTATTGAAAAAAGGTGTGCATGTATTTGAATGTAGCCTTTGACTTGGTTTTTTGTGCAACCACATCTATGTGTTGCACATTCATGGTAATTTGATAGATTTGATGAAGAAAATAAGAAGATCTATTAAACTTGTTAATTAATGGTTTCAAAAAGACAAGGAGTATGATTTTGCAATTATGAAATATATAAACTAATTTTACTTTATTAGTCAACATGGTCACAAAGTGTGTTAGCTAACAGACTACATAAGACAAATGTTAGATTTTATGACAAAAATGTAATAGGATCATTTGTAGGATAAAGAAATAGATCATAGGTCTGATAGAAATATATTTCATGATGGATATTTCATGATGTTTGTAATAGTAGGAGGATATCACAGATGTATTGGTGTCAAGGGAGAGACAGCAACTGACAGAAGCCTTGAGACTTTCTCTATTAGAGATATATGTTTTTTTGATTGCATGTATCAACTTTCACCATGTTCTATGTATGATCAAGATTAGGTATAACCTTGGCATGGTGATAGCACTCATAGAGAGATGGAATTATGTGACTAACATTTTTCATCTCCCTATAAGAGAGATGTCAGTCACCTTAGAGGATGTATATCACATTCTTTGACTTCTCATTATAAGTGAATTGAAAAAGTAATGATTGTCATGGAGGCTTAGCAATATGAATAAAGTTTTCTTGGGATGCTGATATAGATTAGTCAAAGATCATTCAGGGGGAAATAGTTGAAATGTCTTAGCAAGAGTCATTGAAGGATATGTGTGTCTAGATTAAAGGTCACATAGATTTGCATTTGGATGGGGGAGGACTCTACAAAGGATATTTGAGGAGGTTGCCTATTTTTCTTAGGGGTGTGCGTCTACTTGGATTCATTTATCATGATCTTAATTAGGTTGTATACCATAGAGGAGTGTCATTTCCAATTGGTGTTAAATTGATGCATGTTTGGGCACGAGAACACATAACTATTACATGTTTATTTGCTATGAGATTCAAAGGTGCAAGGCAACCATTTTTTTTCTTATATGGATACATTTAGTTCCAACCTAAGTAGGGTCAACTTGAGTATTGGATATATGTCTTGGACACCATTGATTCAACAATTTAGAGGTCATAACTAGATTGTGAGGTTTAGGATAATGAGATGGAGTTAGGATACTATTTTGAGATGAAATGGTTAATTAGTAGGAGATCATATATTATTGACAAAAATATCGTTAGTAGATTAATGAGATGATTTTGACATGTCCATGAGATCCATTAGGGTACCACATAATCTTGTAAGGAAACTTGACAATAAAGAATATAACCGTTTCCACATAACCCATAATAGATCTAAAATAAACACGGAATTAAAATCCACATGCAAGAGAATAGACAACATATCCACAAAATTGTGACACAAGATATACCCTGAGAAACCCTCATTGAGGGAAAAACCCAGCCTCCAAAAGCATCCATCATCATGTATTATTCAGCAAAAATACCATTTCCATACAACCATGGAAGCCTTCATGGCCATAGCCACAACCGAGCAAACTATGTGAACAAGCATGAATCCACACATCCCATGCCATGCTTCCAACCTTCACAAATGCTCTCCTTGGCTAACCTGTCAAGCCTTGTCCCACTCGACTCTTGCCTTTTGTCTTCTCCTTGTCACTCTCTCTTCTCTCTCTACAACAACTACCCTTGTGGCTGCTTATATAGTAGCAAGTCCCACAAAACCATCAAGTGGTATTACATAAATCATGTGCTAAAACCATGTGCTACCTAACCCACTGACCCCACATTTAATATTGGGCATTTAATTCTTTTCCCCAATATTAAATAATTACATGAAATATTATCACAATGTTACAATACAACTCATCAAGAATATTCCATGGGAATCTTTACATGTTGTACATCCATCTAGGCACAACATTACATAATAAAAATAAAATAATAAAATAACAATATTATGCAATGTGTGCAACACCCATTATCTCAACAATCTCCCACTTGTTGTATACATTGCATAGGGTCAATCTGTAGCCACACAAAATGAACAAGGGAACAATCCCTCCCAGCACATCCACCATCATGGATCAAAATACACCAAGTGCTCCATCCTGGTACTGGCAACAAAATCAAAGTATCCAGCATCTCGAACATGAATGATCTCACCTCCTATTATGCCACTCCCACTGGACATACATAGAAGCCATCCAAAGAGAAAGCCACCCAACCTGTCACATTAGAAGATCATAAAATCTTGTACCAACTGAAATTCCAAGCACAAAAACCTGATCCAAAGGTAATCACATGTATCCGTAGTTGTCAAAATATCCATAGCTGAAATAGCACCCACAACAAAGTGCCAAACCCATCCAACTATCCATACCTCAAAGGTATAACAAGTGAATCTCATATCACCGACATATCCAATCTATAACCTGCAATCACAAGCCTCAAGAGCAATACCTGCCACATATATACCAAGAAGCTCCCACTGCAAAAGATAATGTCAAATCTATAACCAATCCACTCACAACATCTCAAAGAAGTGAATCCATGTAGTATCAAGGACATCAACGATACATCAACTGATATCCTGCAAGAACAACTCTCATAACAAGTCTCCAATGCTCTCCCAAGTTCACCACAACCAACAAAGTAAGCAGATAAAAGAATAACCATGTCATCTCTCACATGACATAAATGAGCACAAACCAGTGATCACAATCTCCAACCAATCTCAAATTTAATGTAGGCAAAATAGAACATCCAGGAAGATAACCAAGACCAGAGAAACCATGCAAATCATAACCTGTATCATGTCCTTCTACACACACCTCTAGATGTAAACTGTGCAAGTATGATCTCCTCCATAAAACCCCAACAAGAAGCCTCAACAACACCCAAACCATATCTTATAACTAATCATGGATGTAAGCCTCTCACAAGAAGATCAAACTCATAAACCATTCCTAAACCAAGGAATAACCATTCATAATCCAAGGAATATGCCCAAATATAAAACCATCTCCCAAACTCAACCAGCATAACAACATATGCACATGGAGATAACCAATGCTAAACCATCTCTCAAATGAACCCTCCAGAACTAACTCATGTATCATAGCTCAAGATCCATATCCATGAAAGACAAGCATAAATATAATGCAACTGAGAGAAACAATGGGCTATACCTCTCAAGTAGAAAACTGCCGAGTAGACCAAGAGTGGGGAATGAGAATGCTCATCAAGATACCCAAGTCTCCAACCAAGACTCATCTAAGAACAATCTCCTCTCAAGTCCATATCAAGTGACTGCCCCTCAGACTTCCTGCTGAAACCATCAATCGTCCCAACAAATACTTCTCTAGTCTAAGAGAAATCAGCGTCACCACTGTCTCTAAGTATCCATGAGCACCTGTAACCAATCAATCCATGCCAACTCCAAATGCAACATAGCAATATCATGAAGTATCCAGCTTATGATCAGTGTACTCAATACTAAGAAACTAAACTAAGATCAATGTCAAAGTTCCAACCATGGCCTTAGGAACATAAACATGACAACATGATCTAACCATCTCAACCAAAGAGATAACATGCTCCACATGAACATACTATAACATGTCACAATTCTAAAAGCGTATCAAGAGTATACCATGACATAATAATGAAACCATCCTCATACCAAGGATAACATGCCAAATAAAAAATATAAACCACACCTTTGCCAAGAACCCTGTGAGTCCTCAAGATGCAACCATCTCCACACACCATGAAGAAGAAACCATCTCCACATACCATGAAGATAACCAAGAACTCCATGAGTCCTCAAGATCTAACCATCTTCAAACACCATGAAGATAACAAGTGCACCATGCAAATGTCAAAGACGCTTCTGCAGCAACAGGATATAAGACAAACCTCCAACATCTGCAAACACTCAATAAATATATCAATGCCAACAACTCTCACTCAATTGTGGTACCAAGTCACCTATGGCATCATAAAATCCATCCTCTCCAAACCAAGAAGATATAAACCAAACCAGGAACTAATCTTGCACTGTCACCCCATTACTGTCACAAGCTCCTACTAAACCGTGTATCCAAGCTATCCATGATGTCATGATGAAAAAACCATCTTCTAACCATGAGAACCAACCAAGGAATCAAACCATCAAAGAACTCAAAGTGCACATCATGAGCTCCTCAAAAGAAACCAAATAACCATGATCCTCAACCAAGAAGATATACCACCATAACTATATCAGAAATCCAAGCTAATGAACATCAAGGATGTACCTGTATAACCAATCATGTCATGCCAAAATCCATGGCACCATGATCACATCCATGAACTGAGCATCTGGTTCTCAATATCTCCAACCTGTCAGCATAGTCAACCACAATCCTCCACCATGACTGTACCTGGTAACAACATCTCATCCCTTCTACATGAAGAAAATAGTAAATCATGTGACTTAGGGCATATACAACCCAAATCCAAGCCACCAATCTGAATATGCATCAATAATGAAAGATCAATGGGCAAAGACAACCCATAACCAAGCTATAAATGCAACCTGTAAGTATAGACCGCTTACAACACTATGCAACTTGTAGACCCAACAAGTCATCATGCATATCCAAACCAAACACTGATAACCATATCATCATGAGACCAATCTGAATATGAACTGAGTATACAATGACATCAAAACTTAAATCTCGAATGCCATAAACTCACAATGTTACCATAGTCAAAATATACCTATAAACTGTTCAAATCAATATGTCAACAAATAAATCATGCCAAACCTGCACCAAATCTAAACCAATGTGTAGAGCTCTCCAAGAGGTTTTCGTTGACTACTCGAAGTCCAAAATCTGACTCCGTATGCCCAAGTTATGCCCCAATTCGTGCTCAAAATAAACAACATCTGAATTTAGAGCTCTTAAAACCTAACAAAATTCCAAAATCATAGAACCAAACCTAACCATCTTGTAGTGCTCTGAATTAGCTTTCCAACGCCTATAAGAACTCTAAAATCTGATACTCTGAGAGAAAGTTATGGCCATTTTACTAAGACAGTCTTTTTACCATTTCCAGTACGATTTTTCATTTTTTATTTTTTTCAGTGACGAAAATTTTGACGGGATTAAATTTGACAGCCATCATGGGCTGAAACCAAAAAACTCTTTTATTTCCTCTGAACATGGCCAAACTAGGGCATATTATATATCAAAATTTATGAAAATGTCGACCCGGATCCAATGGTGAGGTCTGTTTTTACCCAAGAGGTCATTTCTACAAGCTACCCCCAAAACCCTCATTTAAATGAAACATCCAAAAAAATTCTTTTGTCCAACAATTTCACATGCCAAAATCTTTTAACATCCCATCATAACAGCAAATCCAAAACCCTTGGATCTGCAATAATTATTCATATATCTTGCCCCTTTCTTTTTTTTATCCTCTCATGCATTCCCATGGATTCAATCTAGGGTTACAATAATAAAACCATAGCTCTGATACCACTTGTAAGGAAACTAGACAATAAAGAATATAACCGTTTCCACATAACCCATAATAGATCTAAAATAAACACGGAATTAAAATCCACATGCAAGAGAATAGACAACATACCCACAAAATTGTGACACAAGATATACCCTGGGAAACCCTCATTGAGGGAAAAACCCAGCCTCCAAAAGCATCCATCATCATGTATTATTCAGCAAAAATACCATTTCCATACAACCATGGAAGCCTTCATGGCCATAGCCACAACCGAGCAAACTATGTGAACAAGCATGAATCCACACATCCCATGCCATGCTTCCAACCTTCACAAATGCTCTCCTTGGCTAACCTGTCAAGCCTTGTCCCACTTGACTCTTGCCTTTTTTCTTCTCCTTGTCACTCTCTCTTCTCTCTCTACAAAAACTACCCTTGTGGCTGCTTATATAGTAGCAAGTCCCACAAAACCACCAAGTGGTATTACATAAATCATGTGCTAAAACCATGTGCTACCTAACCCACTGACCCCACATTTAATATTGGGCATTTAATTCTTTTCTCCAATATTAAATAATTACATGAAATATTATTACAATGTTACAATACAACTCATCAAGAATATTCCATGAGAATCTTTACATATTGTACATCCATCTAGGCACAACATTACATAATAAAAATAAAATAATAAAATAACAATATTATGCAATGTGTGCAACACCCATTATCTCAACAACATAATGTGCTCATACTCATTAGGAGAGACATGATTGGGGCTTGATGTTATCATTTGAGATGGATAAATAATAATTCTTATATATTCCTTTTTTAGGCATGAACTACAAGGAGGTACATGGTTGATCCAAAGAAGGTCATAGAGTACAAGAAATATCTGCAAGACTATGCTATCCCCATATTGATAGCACCAAAGAAGAGACCACCACCCATGGATGGGGCAAATGGTTGGGGATGAAGGAGATAATGAGGAGGAAAAGGAGTTTGAGGGTCAATATTGTAGAGTTGGTAATAGAGGAGCTGATGGTGGTAGAAGTATAAGGAGAGATGACGAATACCCTAGAGATTATGATAGTTGAGGCAACGAGAGAGGTGAGAGGAGAGTGAGGGCTAAAGGAGGCATTGTAAGATATGATGTGTAGAGACCAATACCCACTCTATTGAGATGGAGAGAGGCAACTAGGACTCTATCAAGATAGAGATAGACATGACTTCCTCCATATATATACATGGAGAGGATGTGAGGATAAGTGAGGGTGAGGCAGTGAGACCACTGCAAGATGCCTCTATATAGGATGTGCCTTGCGATATGGATATTGGAGGTGATGATCCTTACATACAACATCATGAAAGAAGGAGCATGAGGAGGATATTGATGTAGATGACATCCTATCTCAAATTGCAGGCACATAAATTATGGAAGCTAGAGTGCCAAAGTTAGAGTGGAGGATATAGAAGCTAGAGATTTAGTTAGTCAATATGATCAAGGAGAGAGACATGACACTAGAGAGACTTAGAGAGGATAATCTTCTTTTAGATAACCTAGAGATGACTTATAACTTGAGTCCAAATGTTGACAACTTGAGGATGATATTGAGAACCAATAGAAAAATTACCTACTAGAAGGATGCATACTGTTAGACAATTCTTAGATATCAATGGATAGGGAGCTTTAAAGAGATCTCTTATGTAGGCAAGCCATCAATGCATCCTCAAACACAAGGTGGGAGTGAGTTTTTAGTATCTTGACCCCTAAAACTAGATACATGTGCAAGTGATGCAGAGGAGATGGGACCATTTATTGTTGAAGCTGATGAAAGATCAACCCCATAGCTCCTAAGAATCCCTTGCATGCAAACACATATCACAAAAAGAGAAGTAAAAAGTTATGGAGGTTGGAATTGCCAGATCTATAGATGAGATATTATTGATGAGCAAAAAGATAAATTGTTATTATCAAAAGTGAATGAATAATTTAAAAAGAGATCAATCCTTATAAAAGGAGATCAAAACCCTAACAGAAATCTAACCTAGGTTGCATGATAATAATTAATAAAAGAATTAATTATTGTATGCCTAAAGTTTAGCTAAAGTAAACTAAAGATAATAAGTGAGTTAATAATTAAATCAATATGATTTAATTAATAAGAAAATACTTTAATACTGTAACAACCCCCCTTAAGATAAACTTAGGGAGTAGCTAAAAACCTAAAAACTACTACTGAAAGGAATACCCAAGCACAACCAAATCTTTGAAAAGAGGAGAAATAGAGAAAACCACAAGAGAAAAACCCTACTCCAAAAAGAGATGGAAGTAATGTTCTAGAAGATAGGAACAAAAGGATGATCATGAAAAACAACACTAAAGCATGAAGTTGCAAACACTACCAAACTGTTGATCTAAAGAACCTCCACTGTATAGAACATGATCAGGTAGAGAAGAATAATTCTAAAGAGATGATTAATTGAAAATGGAAGGTATCTTCATGGCATCCAAAAATATGAATGAAAGAATGTCTATATGGTAAATGATCCATCTCACTAAAATGCATAGGTATCCAGCCATTGCAATCGCCTAGTACATAGGATCAAATATTGAATACATAACTCACTCTAGTGAACCAAGAAAGCAATAGAACCAACATAACCCCCCTATAATGCTGAGAGGTAAGACATGAACACTAAAATTGAATGCAATATCTACTACTAAAAGAAGAACCAGGAACATTGAGAGTGCAAAAGAAGTACAAACACCTATACTAGCATGTGTCATCAACACATCATGAGGATAATGTCATGGAAGGAACACTCACTTGACAAAGGAATATGGAAAATATGGCCAACATATAAACCCCCAAGGCACTTTATAATGTAGTGCGAGTACAAAAAAATACAAAGATATGCAAGATCCCAAAATGCAATTGAGTGACACTTTATTTTAGGGCATTTGCAAAAATACTACAAAAGGATGTCAACAAAGATCAAAAGAGACATAAGGTTGATACAAAAAATAGTACAACCCATGACGAATCATCTAAATCAACAAAATTGATCTTCAGACCTGAAACAACCAAGATATCCACCATAATGCAAAAATACAAAAGACTAAGTAGAATCTTCCTAGAGCATAATCTAGATAAAAAACCATGATCATTGGAAAGAGATCTCAAAGACCTTTCCAACAAAATAAAAAATTCACAAATCAGAGATTAGAGCTCAAGATATGTTTCCCAGAGTGCAAAATAGAACTTTTGGCTTTCACTAGATAAATAGGAAACCAAACAGCATCAAAAGTACAAATAACCTACACCCTCGTGACAATCTTGGAAAGAGATTTCTAATGATATACGATTTGTCAAAAAATACTTTGTATGACCAAGATATGGCCAAAAAACCACATACAACTTTTTAGGACAAAATAAATCAAAGAAGAGATAGTTTGAAGTTCATCAATTTTGGCTCCAAATTTGCTAACGTCACACCTAAGGATGTTAGACCTACTACGTTAGTACTTTTCTAATGTTAGCATTGTGCAATGTCCTTTGCACTTTTGAATATTTTTTGAAAATAAAACAAACAAATGCTTTTTTGAAACTTTGATTTATTTTTTCTAAACATGCCTTATTTTTTTGATTTTTTTCAATAAAGTTGAAAAAACAAATCAATTTAGTTTTTTTTGGAAAAAATAAATCATTGCATTAGGAAGTGTGTCCAAATTTTGAGAGCAAAAATATTTGTCTTATTAGTCAACTGTGTCCAAAATGAACAAATTTTATATGAAAATAGGGGTTTTTGGGCACTCTGAGCTCAACGGTGATGTCAGTTTGGGCTCAAAGTGACCTAAAAATTAGTGACCCCCTAGATTCAATACAAAATATCTCTGAAAAAATGAAACCCTCTAAAAGAAAAAACACATATATGAAAGCCACGCCAAAACCTCTCATAAACATAATAGGGGCATGGACATCTAAAGCTCTGATACCATGTTGGAGTTGACGAAGGATCAACCCCACAGCTCCCAAGAATCACCCACATGCAAATAGCTGTCAACAGAAAGAGAAGCAAAAAGCTATGGAGGTTGAAATTGCCAAATCCATAGATGAGACATTCTTGATGAGCAAAAAGAGAAATTGCTATTATCAAAAGTGAATGAATAATTTACAAAGAGATCAATCCTTATAAAAGGAGATCAAAAACCTAATAGGAATCTAACCTAGGTTGCATGATAATAATTAATTATTATATGCCTAAAGTTTAGCTTAAGTAAAATAGAGATAATAAGTGCATTAATAATTAAATCAATATGATTTAATTAATAAAAGAATACTTTATTACTCTAACATCTATTCCATCTCATAGACATAGGCATACTTACTCAAGTGTCAGTGAAGTATAACATGTTGTAGAAGATCTTGATATGTATCATGGACATTATTTATTGTGGACTCAAATAGACACTTTGTTATAGTTTTGATATCGTTAGTTATTAGACATTTGACTTTTTATTATTAATTATGCATGGACACTATATGATGGAAATTTAGATTTATGTGTTTTTATCTAATTATGACACAATATGATATGTGTGTATGTGTGTGTGTGTGTGTATGTGTGTACACATACATATATACATACACACATATATATACATATATATATATATATATGTATATGTGTGTATATATACACATATACATACATATATAGATATATATATATGTATATGTATATATATACATATACACATATATATATATATATATGTATGTATGTATATATATATATATATGTGTGTGTGTGTGTGTGTGTGTGTGTGTGTGTGTATGTATATGTATATATATATACATACACATATACATATATATGTATATATATATACATACACATATACATATATATGTATGTATGTATGTATATATATATATATATGTATATGTATATATATACATACATGCATACATATATATATGTATGTATACGTATACATACATATATATATATATATATATATATATATATATATATATATATATATATATATATGTATGTATGTATATACACAACCCAAGCACAGAATGGACACAACAGGAAAAGGAAAATTGTATTAACTCTGAAAATAAACTAGTACATTCAGTACAGAGAAAATTGACTTCAAAACATGCCCTAAGGGCTTACAATAGCATAAATCTAGAGATAATTTCTCCTTTTTGTACCTCCTCTCAAACTCCACTCCAAACTGCCTTTTACAATGCCAGAAATCTCTTTAAATAGACCCTAGAGGGTTAGGGACTAGGAATACATTCTAGAAAGTACTAGTTAGCATCCACCGACCAAATAGAAGGCTCCAGAAGCTGTATTAGAAGTCAACGCAAAACCAAAAGAATCCAGAAACTGTAACCGAATTTTTGGGAGGCATAACTTTTGAATTGTAGCTCCGATTGACGAACCATTTACATTTTTGAAAAGCTCTCAAAGCACTCTATGGCCCTATGGAGGAGCTTTGCTCGTCCCCCATTTTTTGGCCCTTTTTGAGGTCATTTAATGCCCCTAACCTGAATTTGAAGCATTCTTAAGAGGTCTCCAAAACTCCAAAAACTATGATAACTTTCAAACCGTGGGGCCTTTTGACCCAATTCTTTTTCTAGAATGCTCTAAATTACAATTACATTCATCTAGCCAATTTACACCTCCTAGTTCACCAAAATGATGGCTCAATTTCATACTCCTATTTTTTTTGGCATTTACACGTATCCCAAGGTGTTCAAATACTCTATCTTAGAACACTAATAGTGGAACTGTGAGAGTTGGAACCTTTATTTGACCCAAATGGGTATCTAGAAATGAAAACACATGAAATAGAAACTAAGTCTAAGTACATTTTTTGGGTGACACAGGATTGCCCTTATACCTCTGGATGCTCTTGCATCAGACACCTAGGGTAGATTGAAAAGTGACTCTGTCACTTTATGAATGGTAGAGGAAATCCCAAATGGGAAACCTCAGCTGCTGAAATCCAAGTTGAGTCCTTGATCAGCCGTCCTTTCCACTTGACCAAATACTCTTCATACTGCCTATTTCTAGTACTCCTACCCACACGATGATCTAGAATGTCTTCTATCTCCTTCTTAGAAGCAGGAATTGGACATGGCTCTAACACCAGCTCCTCATCTGCACCATCATCATGATACTCTGTTAAGTCTGCAATTTTGAAAATAGGAGAAATGTGAATACCATCTGGCAGCTCCACCTCATATGCATTTCCTGAGTCATGTTTCTTCAGAATTTTGCAGGGGCTAAATTTCTTCATTTTCAGCTTGTTATAAGTATCGGCTGGAAATCTTTCTTTTCTTAAGTGTACCATGACTAGATCCCCTACTTGATATTCCTTATGTATTATCCTTTGATTAGCCCTAGCTTTATACTCTTGATTCATCTTTGTAATGTGTGTTTGAACCTCTTAATGTAGACGCTTGATATGTTCAGCAAATTGTCCAGCTTCAGCACTTGTCCTCTCCCCTTGCTCTATCTTCCTCAATTCTGGTGCAGTCCTTGGGCTACTTCCATATACAATTTGGAATGGTGATTTTCTAGTACTCCTATTTATAGAGTTATTGAAAGCAAACTCTGCCTGTGGTAGAATCAAATCCCACCCCTTGGGCTTATCCCCAACTAAACATCTTAGCAAATTGCCCAGACTTTTGTTTACCACTTCTGTTTGGCCGTTAGTCTGCGGGTGATGTGTGGAATTGAATTTCAAGTTTGTTCTCAACTTTTTCCACAATGTTCTCCAGAAATACCCCACAAATTTAGTATCTCTATTAGAAACTATACTCCTTGGGAGACCATGTAGTCTCACCACCTCTCTGAAAAACAAGTCTGCAATATGGACAGCATCATGAGTTTTGTGGCATGGAATGAAATGTTCCATTTTGGAGAACCTATCAACCACCAGAAATATTGAGTCATTAGCCCTTTGTGTCCTCGACAATCCAAGAATAAAATCTATACTTATCTCCTCCCATGGCTTAGATGGAATAGGAAATGGCTGATATAGTCCAGTATTGTGGCTAAATCCCTTGGCAACTTGACAAACCTGGCAACTCTGTACAAACTTCTTCACATCCTGTGAAATCTGAGGCCAAAAATAATGTTCTCTAAGAATGGAAATGGTCTTATCTTGACCAAAATGTCCTGCCATCCCTCCACTATGTTTCTCCTTAACCAGATTTTCCCTCATGGAACTCCTTGGAATGCATAATTGACTGCCCTTGAATAACATACCATCCTGAATCAAATAGTCTAACCACTTAGTTCTGTCTACAGCAATAGGCTCTTTACAAGCTTTCCATGCTTCAACAAAATCAAGATCTTCAGGGTACAGATTCTTGAGTTCATCAAACCCAACTACTTCAACCTGCATTACTGTAAGCAACAACTGTCTCCTGCTCAGTGCATCTGCAACCCTATTAGATTTTCCACTTTTATGCTTCAAAACAAATGTATAGATCTGCAAGAACTCTACCCACTTCATATGCCTTTGATTCAATTTACCTTGGCTACTTAGGTACTGTAATGCCTGGTGAACAGTATACAAAACAAATTCCTTTGGCAATAAATAATGCCTCCATTTCTTTAAGGCCTGAAATATTGCATAGAACTCTTGATCATAAATAGAATACTTCTTTTTTGCATCATTCAATTTTTTACTAAAATATGCAATAGGCTTACCTTCTTGGCTTAATACAACCCCAATAGCACTGCCACTAACATCACAATCCACCTGGAACACCTTTCTAAAATCTGGAAGTGCCAATACAGGTTGTTCTGTCACCTTCTTCTTTAGCAATTCAAAACTTCTCGCAGCTACCGCAGTCCATTTGAATTCTTTTCTATCCCCTCTTATTGTGTCAGTCGGGGGTGCACATATGCCACTGAAATTCTTAATAAACTTGTAAAAACTAACCAGACCATGAAATGATCTTACCTTAGTAGCAGACCTTGGAGTAGGTCATTCCAAGATGGCTTTTACCTTCTCTGGATCCATTTTGAGACCTTCAGGTGATATAACAAACCCCAAATAGACTAAATCCCTTTTTGCAAAGATACACTTCTTTAGATTAATTAACAGTTTCTCTTCCCCTAGTCTTTCAAGGATACTACGAATATGCAATAAATGTTCTTCCAAAGTCTTGCTGAAAATTAAAATATCATCCAAATAGACAATAACAAATTTTCCCAAGAACTTCTTAAGTACCTCATTCATAAGCCGCATGAAGGTGCTTGGGGCATTCGTCAATCCAAAGAGCATGACTAACCACTCATAAAGACCCTCCTTGGTCTTGAAGGCTGTTTTCCACTCATCTCCTTCTCAAATCCGTATCTGGTGATAACCACTCTTGAGATCTATCTTTGTGAAGTACTAAGCTCCACTCAAGCAGTCCATAAGATCATCCATTCTTGGCAAAGGAAATCGGTACTTGATAGTTATCCTATTTATAGCTTGAGAGTCTATACACATCCTCCACTCTCCATCCTTCTTTGGTGTGAGTACTACATGTACTGCACATGGACTTAGGCTCTCCCGAATCAAGCCCTTCCTCAATAGCTCCTGAACCTGTTTGTTTAGCTCCTTAGTTTCAGTAGGAGTCATCCTGTAAGCAACCTTGTTAGGCAAACTAGCTCCTAGGATTAAATCTATTTGATGACTAATTTGCCTTACTGGTGGTAATCCTTCTGAAACATTATCAAAGATAATATCTCCAAACTCCCTTAGTAAATTTGAAACTTCAAGTGGTATTTCACTACTACCTTCTTTATCTTTCCTAGGAATCAAAGCATAGAACATACGCTGATGTTTCATGCCATCTAAAAACTTTCTTCCATCAACAAGACAAATCCTAGCACTGCTACATACCTTTTCACCTTCCTTTTTCATGGGCTTCAATTTGTGGCAAACTCCATCCTTTGTTAGAGAGTATGTGTTTGCATTTCCATCATGTACTGCATGTCTATCAAACTACCACGGTCTACCCAACAATAGATGGCAAACATCCATTAGAATAACATCACATAGAACTTCATCATAGTAACTCCCAATTTTCAATTTTACTAAACATTGTTCACTTACTGGGAGTTTATGATCATCTTTCACCCAAGCAATCCGATAGGGCTGGGGATGTCTCTCCCTCTTGAGCTTCAGCTTAGAGACCATCTTCTCTGATACCAAGTTATCTGTGCTACCACCATCAATGATCATGTCACAATATTTATCCTCACACTTGCATCTGGTACGAAACAAACTCCTCCTTTGTCCTGGTTCAATCTCACCACTTAGTAGGACCCTTTCATTTACCAAGGTCTCTCCTCTTTCTACATCCTCTGAATGTGATGATTGTGCATCCTCATCCACATGAGCAACCCTAGCTTGTCCCTCAGCTCTTCTATCTACCTTCCTTGTCATTCAGGGCATTCAAAGGCACAATGACCTTATTCATTACAATGGAAACAGGTACCACAGAAGCCTCCTCTTCCTTGTCCATTTCCTCTACCTCGTCCTCTCTGATTTCCAAAGTCTTGATCACGAGAGTGGTTGAAACCCTCATTCCTCTAGTTCCTGCTAGTACCCACATCTTCATTTTTCTTTTGGGTTTCATTTCAACCTCTAGATGACCTACCGCTTCCCCTTCCTCCTTGACCATGCCCTCTTTGTCTCCCTTCAAACCTTTTATTCAGCTTCTCTTCAACTCGTAGGGAAAACTGGTATACCTCTTCAATGCTGTTCATTCTTACCAGGCTTAATTTCTCCTAGATGCTAGGTTGCAACCCACTGATATAATGAGAAACCTTCTCCTTATTTTCTTCTACATGCCCTACTCTAGTCGAGAGTCGATAAAACTCCTCTGTATATTCTTGGACTGATCTTCCTGCTTGCTTTAACCCATGCATCTTCTTAAACAAATCAAGCTCGTAGTCCACAGGAATGAACTGCTTCTTCAATTTGTCCACCATGCAATCCCACCTTGTGATCTTCTTCTTTCCTCTTCTATTTCTTTCCAAGTAGACCTCTTGCCACCAGATTTTGGCATGGCCTTTTAGTTTGGCCTTTGCAAACTTAACCCTATCTGGGTCCCTGATATCCTCATACTCAAAGTATTCTTCCAATTCATTGATCCAATCGATCAACTCATCTGGTTTCAGATTTCCTGAAAATACACCCACTTCAATTGTAGGTCTTTTCCCAAACTTAGTAATGGCCCTAAAAAGCCTTTCCTCTACCTAATTCAAAACTTCCCCATCAAATTCCCCTTCTGGTCCAATTTCTTCTTCTTCATTGTCATCCTCACTGTTGTCACCTGCGGCAACATTTGTTCCTCTACGGAGCTCCTCTTGTAATGCTTGTACCTGCCTTTGGAGGGCTCTAACCTCCTCAAGATTAATAGCTCTGGCCTTTTCGCCATGCTCTCTTCATGGAGGCATCTTCTAACTCGAACCCACAACCACACAGTCTTGGTGCAAACTGCCTCACAATTGGTGCTCTATCTACACACTCAGGAAAACCTGCTCTGATACCACTTGATGGGGACACAACCCAAGCATAGAATGGACACAACAGAAAAAAAAAATTGTATTAACTATGAAAATAAACTAGTACATTCAGTACAGAGAAAATTGACTTCAAAACATGCCCTAAGGACTTACAATAGCATAAATCTGGAGATAATTTCTCCTTTTTGTACCTCCTCTCAAACTCCACTCCGAACTGCCTTTTACAATGCCAAAAATCTCCTTAAATAGACCCTAGAGGGTTAAGGACTAGGAATACATTCTAGAGAGTACTAGTTGGCATCCACCGACCAAATAGAAGGCTCCGGAAGCTGCGTTAGAAGTCGACGCAAATCCAGAAGAATCCAGAAACGGTAACCAAACTTTCGGGAGGCATAACTTTTGAACCGTAGCTCCGATTGATGAACCGTTTACATTTTTGGAAAGATCTTGAAGCACTCTATGGACCTGTGGCCCATTTCCCCCCCCCCCCCCCTTTTCAAGGTCATTTAATGCCCCTAACCTGACTTTGAAGCATTCTTAGGAGGTCTCCAAAACTCGAAAAATTGCGATAACTTTCAAACCGTGGGGCCTTTTGACCTGATTCTTTTTATGAAATGCTCTAAATTAAAATTACATTCATCTAACCAATTTACACCTCCTAGTTCACCAAAATGATGGCTCAATTTTATACTCCTATTTTTTTGTCATTTACACGTATCCCAAGGTGTTCAAATACTCTATCCTAGAACACTGATAGTGGAACTTTGAGAGTTGGAACCTTTATTTGACCCAAATGGATATCTAGAAATGAAAACACATGAAATAGAAACTAAGTCTAAGTACATTTTTTGGGTGACACAGGATTGCCCTTATACCTCTGGATGCTCCTTCATCAATATATGTATGTAGATACATATACATACATACATACATATATATATATATATATATATATATATATATATATATATATAGATATATATATATATATATGTATATATATACATACATATATATATATATATATATGTATGTATATATATACATACATATATATATATATATGTATATATATACATACATACATATATATATATATATATATGTATATATATATACATACATATATATACATATACATATGTATGTATATGTATGTATATATACACACAAATATATGTGTGTGTATGTATATATATGTATGTATATATGTATATACATATACATATACATATATACATATATATATATGTGTGTGTGTGTGTGTGTGTGTGTGTGTGTGATGGTTCTACATACTATGATATGATGTGTTGATTTACTTTAGGCATGCTTTATATTTCTATGATTTTATGTATGAATGATGATGTCAATGTACTTCTATGACATAAAATTAAAATTGATTAAATGCACGTGATCCTAGAATGATGATATTTATATATGTATGTATGCATATACATACATATATATATTTATGTATATGTATACATACATATATGTGTGTGTGTGTGTATGTATACATATACATACATATATGTATGTATGTATGTATACATATACATACATATATATACATATACATATATGTATGTATATATGTATATACATATATACGTGTGTGTGTGTGTGTTTGTGATGGTTCTACATACTATAATATGATGTGTTGATTTACTTTAAGCATGCTTTATGTTTCTATGATTTTATGTATGAATGATGATGTCAATGTACTTCTATGACATAAAATTAAAATTGATTAAATGCACGTGATCCTAGAATGATGATATTATTACAATTATAATGATGTTCAATATGATTTTTTATGTACCTGATGGATAATCAATGTATGATGTAAAATTTGAAAATGTGATGGATAATGAAATGGTCTTAAAATGCATATGTATATTAAATGATGAAGATATTTATGGATCCTATATTTCTTATAAATGAACATGTATATGCACACATTGATATGGATGATGCAAATATGATTAATGTGTTATTGAAAATGAGATAATAAAACTAAAAATTACTTAATGCACATAAATATTGATGATAGCCAATAGTGATAATCATGATGAATATTGGATGAATTAATAATGATCAATAAGGCTATTAATAAGTGCAACTAAATGAAACATGATTATCATAGTGAACAACTAATGAAATTTCTATGAACATATGAAATATGACACCACTAAATGAAATGCATATTTTTTTTGATATGCTTCAATCTTATTAATAACTATGTGGTAGGAAATGTGAATCAAGGATATAAAAGACTAACTTCATCACATACCTACACATACATAACAAAGAGAGAGAAGTCAAGGAGATAAGTAAATTTCAATCCCAATTCTAAAGAACTAGATCTAGAAATATTAGTGCTAACCAAGTAAGACAAGAGCACTATTACAAACTAGGTCTAGGGAAGAATACGGGAAAAGATAACAAATTGTTGGAAACCTTAGATGAGATGATATACTTGAGCTAGATATATGTAAACATGTTGAGAGAAAAAAGAAGGTGAAGGACACACCTTTAAAACCTAGTTTATGCTTGTTGTTCTAATCAAAATGGATAAAAATTATCAAATCTAAGATAAGTGCACGAAAAACAAAACCTAGAACATTGTTCGATGATCTTTCAGGGCCAAACTAGATGATAAGGGGTGACCTAGTCATCTTTGAAGCATTAGGGGTGACCTGGTCAGCCCTGAAGGAATGAGTATGACACTAATTTCAATTTCACCATTTTGAAGAAAGCCAAAAAGTGTATTCAGATTTGCAACCTGTTCGTCGATCTGATATCTGCAACCTATAATAAAAAAGGGTTTTTGTTGTTGATGGGGGGTTTCCTTGGTCAAACTATAGCTTAGGAATTAACCTTGAATTGAAATAATTGAAATTGCGTGAATGTAAAGTAAATATATAACAATAGCAGGATATCTTGAATCAAATGCAATATGCTTACTTCACCAACTGATCTGGATCAAGAAGATGAAGATGGATGGATGTAGAAGATACAAAAAAGGATATTAAGTGGATTAAAGGAGAAATTAAAGATGGCTCCCTCAATTTATTGAATTCTTTAATCCTTGATCTTTAATGGAGGAATTTATTGAAGGATGCTCGAAGACTTGTAGGTTTGAAAACTCGAGTGCTTGAGTGTGAATACTTGTTCTTGTGAATGCTTTTAGGTGATAGATTATGGATGCTTGATGTGAAAATGAGAAAACAGAAGGGCTTATAAAGGGATCATAATTGACAAACTCTTGTAGGCCTACCATCCTATGAATTAACACCTCAAAGTTATCCAGACATGGGAGTTGAATAGAAGACCCCAAATAGGGCGCAATCAAGGACACATTGCATCCTTGATTGGCCCATTAGGGGTCACTATGTCCCTAATTGGTCAAGGTGCACTACATCCACAACAATTAGGGCTCAAAATCTTTAGGATCCCAAAACAGATCCTTGAGCCTAGAAATTAGGCATAGAGTTTGAAATATAGCCATTTCAGTGTGAAGAGAAGATTCCAAGTGATTAAATGAAGGTAAGGGAGACCCTAGGAGGATAGATCCTACTCAAGCTTTACACCATGAGAATAAGAGCTTTTTAAAAAGGATCTATTAGGTTTTACCCCAATTCCACCTAGGAGAAAGGACAAGAAAGGGAGGAAAGGAGAGGTTCAAGGAGATTGATGATCTTGCATTAAATAGGTGTTAAACCTTCACTAAATTGGAGTTCTTCCAATTTAAGACAATACAATAACAAAGTTTTTGACACTAGAAGATGTGTTAGAAGACCATAGACTCAAAAGAATGAACCAAAAACCTATAAAAGGAACATCAAATGGACATGATCTAATAATGATTCAATATGACACTAACATGCAAAAATGAAAATGAACTAAGTACATATACTACACCACTTTGAAAGCATTTTAAATCATGTTTACATGATTTTTATCATCATTGAGCTCTTTATTATTGCAATAAAATATAAGTATCATGGTATAATTAAACCATGATGACCCCACTACCTCTTGCATAGATTTTAATGTAGCAAGCTTGACAGGAATCTAGGTATAATTGAACTGAGATGACCCGAGTTTTGCTTACATGATCAACAAACATGAAATATTTTCCCCTCCATTTAGGAATATATATTTAGAGTTGAGGTATGCGTGACAAGTCATAATCAAAGCATTTATATGATAACTTGTTTGTACAATTTTATGCTTATTAGATGTATAAAGGAATATATGCAAAATCATCCCTATTAACTATTCATTCAACTTTATTAGAAAATAACTCACAAACAATAATTGTAATACCCCAAAATTGGCACATTGCCATATTAACCAACTTTGGTTTATTCAACTATTCCTAAGTCCTATTTTACTAGGCAATTCTAATTATAATAATCGCTACTTGACCTAGTTGTCAAATGCAGAAAACCATAATTTGCAATAATCACACTATTTATTTAATTCTTAGTATTGACTCAAATTAGCTACATAAACATATTGATTTAATTTAATATAATTATAAGTGTTCTACTTTAATTAAATTAAAATCACCTCTTTAGCTAATGTACAAAGGAATTAAATACATTTAATTTAATAAGATACCTCCTCTTTTTAATTATTCAATTAATTAAAGTTATTCAATTATGAGGTCATATTCTATTTTATTAAATTAAATATTCTTGAAAAGGGATTAATTCAAATTATCACTAAAAAAGGAACCAATTAACTCCTTTTATCACTCAAAAAAGACTCAGTTAACTCCTTTTATCACTCAAAAAGGACTCAGTTAACTCCTTTTATCACTCAAAGGCAACCAGTTAACTCCCTTTTCATGAGGAAGTTACCTTTATGACTGGCTCTCCTCTTCAATCTTGATCATCCATTTCGGTTAATCTTGACCATCGACCCCCTATTGGATTCTATAAAAGAAGCTCTCCATTCCTCATTATAGTGGATGAATTTTGGAATTTGCATTGAATTTATGCCAAAATTCTTACTCACTTTTCTCACATTTGCATAGCTTTATTTCTTTCATTGTAATATCATTTAGATTTTAAATATGCATCCATTTAGCATACTATGCTTCTTCATTTCTTAGATTAATAATTGCATTTCTCATCTAGATTAATTGCACTTTTGTTTAGTTGCATAAATCCTTCATTCTAGAGGTCTGGTTGCCTATTTCTCATTCTGAGAGCAAAGGCATAATCCTTCTAGTTAGAAGACAACAGCTCACTCTATTAGACTTTTTGAATAAACAATATAGTGTTTATTTCGGGATGATCTCACAGGTAATGACCATGTTGAAGTGTATGTGAGGATCAGAGGCCCCCCAATTTTGCATATACAATAATAAAAAGAAAATAGCATGCACCATCTTGGATATTCTAGTTGATGACATAAGGAAGTGATTAGCTCATGACAAAAGACATCCCATAATAGAATGAGAAACATGATAGCAATGCAAACAATATATGAATACACATTGTATAACAATCAATAGAATTTACTTGACATAGATATAAATTTCTTGCCAAAATTTTGGTTTCAATTTTGTTTGTTGATTTTATTTTTTACAAGTTGAGTTTTTGATATAGGGAATAGTTCTCGATTGATATGTCACAAGTTAGGATTCATCATTTTGATTTTATTGTAAAGTATAGTTTGATTTTGTTTATCATATGAAGGTTGTTTAACATGATCCAATTTTATCCTCTTGAGTAATTGTTTTAGAGATCCACTTCCAAAACTAGGTCAAGGACATGCCCTAGTTAGGTAACAAAGTGACTTATTATGAATGGAGAAAGACAAATGATTGAATATGGATTAAGAACAAGTGGAAGACCAAGTTATGATGGGATTTTATTAAAAGTATATACAATATGGAATGGATAGCTTAGGGTTTTATTATGAGTATCTATAGTTTGTAGGGTATATGGTAGGAGACTTATTATGGGTATATACAAATGATATGTGATACTGGATAAGTTCTTATAGATAAAGGAGTTATCTATTCACAAATAGTGTCTTTTGCCAAGGTTTCACCACTTTCTTTTATTGTGCTTTTTCATTTTCTATTTTTTAAAAATATTTTTGATATTTTTGTATTTTTACATCCCTTGCACTAGACTTTTAAACATAAAACTTCTTAAGATACATTTTTATAATGGGTTCATCCAAGAAATCACTATATGATGTTGACAATTGATAAGCATTAGACATATACACTAATAATCATAAAAGGACCTAACTAATTTGGTTCAATTTTTCCTTTCTTTCCACAGTCCTATTAATTATTAAGACTTTCACTAAGGACTAGATCATCCACTTGGAATTATCTAGACTTAAATGTGTTTTTGTACTAATGGGACAATCTTTTTTGATAAGCCTTTAAATGATCATAGGCTCTTCGTCCTCTCTCATATAACAATTCTAGTTATTGTAGTCTTAATACTCTATATTCTTCATTTGGAATAAGATCACATTATGACACTCAAATAGAGGATAATTCAATCTTGACAGGAAATATAGATTCCCCCCAAAAAGGAATATGGAGTAGCTCTAGTGGACATTCAAATAAAATTTCTATAAGCCTATAGTGTTGGATTGAGTTGGATAAGCATGTCACCATCATCGTTGACACCATTCTTAAGAATCTTAACAACAATTTTATTAGATGCCTTGGCTTGACTATTTCACCTAGGGTAACATGTTAACAAAGGGTAAGCATTTGTATAATATCCCTACAAACTACAAGTAATCCGTTGATCAAATTGTTGATTTTGAAATCTGGTTACTTATTCCTCTTAATCAATTCAGTCAAGTTAACAAAAGGTAAGCATTTTTATAATATCCCTAAAAATTGCATGTAATCAATGTTTGAAATTTTTTCAAGGAAATATGAGGAAAGGAACATTAGAACAAAACACTATTTTGTTATCAAGAAAAGAAGCCTAGTAATGATTAGCATATTTGCAAAGACAAAAACAACTATAATATCAAATGATTTTTTTTTTAAAGACTCCCAAATTGCTTGTTATATCAACAATAAATTAAATTTTGTATCTTCTCAAATTTGATCACAAGGATTAGTAGAGAAGAGTTTCATAGATTTACGATCTCCTATCACATATGTGCTTTGAACTCCAATTGCTACTGTACTCTATCAATATCCAATATTTTTTTAATGTAATTTATTATGGTATTTTTGTTGTTATTTGTAGCTAGACAAAAGAAAGATAGTCATTATATAGACCCATAATATCTATGCAATGTAAAAGAGATGAATCGACTATCAAATAAAAATATGTGAGTCATATCTAGCAAATTCCTTGTGTGTACAACATTAATTGGGGTGAAGGTGTTGAAAACATATTAATACAAGTATGGTAAATGTGTTTCAGTCATTGTTTTTTCATTGATGTAAAACCTACTACTTACTAGTAAGACAATTGCTTATACGATTTAAGTACTATAATTTCTTTGATTGATGAAGAAGATTTGATCAAATGAGGTAATAATAACACCCAGAGGAAAGGTTGAGTTATGATATGAAAAAAGTACAAGGATCAATTAAGAAAATGATATTATAGTGCATTAATAATCTACTTAAGGTTGCAAAGATTGGTTACACTGATTAAGTTTAGAAGAACAAGTTAAACAAAGTTTGTCTACCAAGCTTGATCGAGTGGACAAGTAGGTGCCAAGCACAGCTAGTGCAAGCCAAGCAGAAAATCAGTTGGAGCTGAGCAAAGCCAATTTTAGTATAAGCCAAGTAAAGTTTAGTTGCTGTTGAACATCAATAAACTTTAGTTTTTGTTGAGTGTTTTGATAGTGGATGTCGAGCAACATAGTATGTGTCGAGCATTAGAAGCCAATTAATGCAGAGTGTCAACATTATGAGAAAGATCAAGAATTTGATGAATCTGAGCTAACAAGTTTGATTTCTTGGATTATGTGAACCATGTGGGAGTTAAGATTGATGAGCTGGTGGCACAACATTCAAGATGAACCATTTTGAGGTGAATTCAAAGAGGATTGAAGGAGAAGTTTCTAGAAGGGAATAAAATGAAATGAGAGGTAGATTCATTGAATCCTACCTAATCTAACCTAACCTTAAAATTGACAATGAAGGTTGAACAAAAAAATATCTTAATTCTCTATTTATAGAGATGGTTGGTTAGAAGAAAAGGTTGTCATGTGTGAGCACCTAAGGAAGACAAGAAGTCTAGGGTATTTGCTTCATTCAGTGACCTAAGAGAAGAGACTGCATTGGCAAACAAAGAAAGAAGGCTTAAGGGTATGGATGCTTGAAGGGTGAACAAGCTATTAGAGTTGAAAAGTGTGAAAGCTAGGCAAAATAGAGGACTAAAATAGAGATCTATAATCTGCAAATGAAGTTGTAAGTTGTTGTCAGATCAAGCCTTATTGCTACTCTCTAATCATTGTATCAGTCTAGGGTAAATCCTTTGGATTAAGGTTGACCTACCACTCATTTGTAAATCCTTTAACAAGTGACATTCCAAGTGAATGATCTAAAGTCCTCTAACAAGGCTCACTCCAAATAAGATGATTGAAATCCTTTAACCATGTCACATTTAACAATGTGCATTGTAACCTTTAACATGGTTGGCCTTTTATAGGACATCACTTTAGAAGAGTGAGAATGAGTAGCATGTTACTGTTGGTTTTTTTCCAAATTGAGTTTTTGTTGTCACAAAAGCTTGCACCCTTGTCCAAAGTTTTTACCTAAGGACAACCTTGTGAAACATGGAAACAACCTCCAAGTTGTGGGACTTGAACTATGAGGTTGAATCTCTAGAGAAGGTTGGCTTCCTTTGTTACCAGGGTGCACATAACTACACTTGGAGAGAAAAAGGGAGAAGGAATGCATGAAAGCAATCTACCTATTCTAACCTAAAGAGGTGATACACCAAAATAGAGTGTTTGAACTCATCTCTGCACATGAATGCACAATCAACTAGTTCTAGCCTCAAAGAATATAGATTTAGAACTTGCTTAATTCAACAATTACATGTAAATCAGAAAACAAAAGAATGGTATAGGAAGAACTCCACTTAATATCATTCAAATGTCAAAGTAGATACAATCATTCAAATTACTAAACATAGACAAAACATTAATTAGAGGCAAAGAACCTTGCACAATGTGTTAATGGCTAAAAGAGACTTAGCAGAGGATTACAATGGTTTAGAGGCATGAGAAATTACAATAGTACACATGAAGAAATACTAGAGAATTCAGAAAAAAGATCAACAACTTACAAAGATTACAAAATTTGCCTTTATAGCTCAGGCATAACTGAGATTTTTTCTATCCTAAACTAAACTCAACCACTACCATTTAAGATTGCACAGAACAATCATGCAGATCTAGAGAAAATCTAATCATGGTACAGATTCAAATATAATGAAATCCAATATTTTACAAAACTAAGCCTTGAGAAGATAGAACCGATGCCATTAAATCACTCTAACCAAGTAGATGGATAAAACCAGAGATGGAGTGTTTTCCCTCATTCATTGGGCACAACATTCATTGGAGAGTGGTTGAAATCGATCATGAAGATTGAATCATGCAAGAAACCCTATCTTTCTTGCTTCTGGCTCGACAAATCAATAAAGTCAAAAAGTCAATTGAATTTTGCAATCAAGATGGGCCACGTGGGCCAATAATTCTATTTCATTTTGCCACCTCAGCAAAGTCTCAACGTAGTTGACCATATCAAATTATCCACCTTAACACCCACCTGACACCCTTCAAAAGAGTGGACCCCACATGTTCTCAGCGTAAGATTAGAACCCGACGAAATTCCCTTTATGACCTTATGAAATCTGGCTTCATCGTAAGATATCATGTCTTCATCTTTGGCCTTATGATCTTATGACATCCTTGATCTTACGACATCTAGATCTGACAACATCCTTTGACCTCTGTAGCATCGAAGCTCAATCTTTTTCCTTCCACGATCCTATGAAATCCTCCACTTTGTAACATCGTAACACTGATTTTTCTCCTTCCCGATGCTATGATAAAAGCATTTTCATAATATCAGAGATGACCCCTTTAGGGCTTCCAACCACTTGACTAGTGTTTAAGCTTTTCTATCTCCTTTTTTGATGCTACGACCCTCTGATCATATGACATCCCAACCTTACGAGCACGACGTAACATCAGACCTTTGAAAATTTTCCCTATGATCTCCTAATCACATCATAGCATCGTGAACCTTTTAACTTTCCCTCCTGATGCTACACCATATCATATTATCAGAAGACCCTTGCTTTACTTTACAATATTACACCACATCATAATATCGTAAACCTTATGTTTTACTTTACCGATTCTACAATGACCTTGGCTATTATGATCTTACGATGGACTCCTTATCGTAGCATCTTATCTTCATAATTTGGACTACCTAATCTTATGAACCTCTTCACTTTGTAGCATCGTAGGCCCATTGACTTCCAGCTTCTGACCATATGATACTATATTCCATGGTTTTCTTTTTAATATTAAAAGCACAAGAAGTGACCATTTATCTTTTGAATTCAAATGTAGTGATTTTGGCGAGAGGGCAAATTGACCAATAGTTTCCACATTAAATCATTGTGTCAAATGTGTTATTAAATCTATTATGTTTCATGTTTACATTTTTGAAAATTGATTTGACAGTAACCTAAAAGTTTAAGTGATTGCATAATCTAATGGATGCATGCATGACGAAAATATTTTATGGATATGACAAGGCTCACTCCTAACAGGGTGATTGAAATCCTTTAATAAGGTCACATTTAACAGTGTACATTGTAACTTTTAATAGGGTTGGCCTTTCACAGGGCATCACTTTGGAAGAGTGAGAATGAGTAGCATGTTACTACTAGTTTTTTCCAAATTGGGTTTCCAAATTAAATCATTGTGTCAAATGTGTTATTGAATATGTTATGTTTCATGTTTACATTTTTGCAAATTGATTTGACAGTAAACTACAAGTTCAAGTGATTGCATAATCTAAAGAATTACAACAAAAGGTACATTTCTCTTCATTTCTTCACCATTCAATGCAGCTAGAAAGGCCTATTTCAAGGTTGGATGAGTATGGTTTGTTTCCATAAATGGAAGACACAAAATGATGCAGGAGCATCTTAGGCTTGCTTGCAATCTTGCATGTTTGGAGGGATTTTGGTTAAGTATTGAGGAGCATCAAGCTTGGATTCTAATGAAGCTATGCTTTCATGGTTTGGGATGTGTTGGAGACACATTGGAGAACCTTTCCTCATGATTTCATAGAGATTGGATGTATTGAGTTGAAGTTTAAACTGTTTTTACCTTGCTGCTGGAACTGTGTTTTTCTGGTTCCTAGGTGCCTATTGCAGGCCATATAACTAATTATCCTTAATGAATGAGAGGCTACACACTTCAAGGATTGAAGAGGACATAGAGTAATATCCAAGGAACAAGTTCTAATTCATTATAAGTTGGGAGATATGGAAATTCTCCTAAAGTATCAAATTTTGACAGACTATGTGACGGGTTTCTGTGCATGACTTTCAAGATGGATACACACTTTTCCTTTAGGAATCAACCTTTATGAATTTAATGATTTTTAGAGGACCTAAAGTACTACCTATGATTCCAAGAATTAGTTCTAATTCAATAGGAGATAGGAGATATCACAATTTTTCTTGGATATCAATTTTTGGACATTTAATTGTTGTTGCAAGCAAACTTGTGGTGATTTGTATTTAATTTGTGTTTTAGGCTGACTTGTGTCTTAGATTGGTATAAGCAGGGGTCTTGTGGAGTATTTCAGTCATTCAGTGGGGATGGAATGAAGGATAAATGAGAATTTGAAGAGCTAGAGCTATGACTTAGGAACTAGAGGATCTCTTGGTGGACCTGCGGGTACAAGTGTGGATTCTTCTTGGTGTTCTTATCTAGTTGTGTATCTAGACTAGCTAAGATTAGTTTGTAAGTTAGATCTTGTTGGATCTTGTATAACTAATTTGGTAATTGTTATTTTTATTTGGCCCTAACTCGAAAGGCCTTACAAGCGGGCATATTGCATGTAATCAGTTATATTTTATGAACAAATTATTGTAATTTGGTATCAAATCTTGCATTGTTGCTTCTTGCTGTTGTGTTTCCATTGTGTGGTTATATTGATGGGGGATAGGACATCTCTTTGGGGATTCTCCTACCTTGCACTGCATTAGGTGGTATCAAAGTGAAGGTTGTTCTTGAGTGTGTTGACAGATCACCAAGGCTGAGGCAGTTTACACAAGGATCTCCAAAGAAGGTTGATCTTGTGGCTAATTAATCTTTTAGATTAATGGATTTTTTGCTTAGGGTTTGCTAAAATTTTGGAAGATGCCTCCAATAAGATTGGACCCTAGGGCAATTGATGATCTTAGTGATGCTATAGAAGGACGAATCTCAGAGAAGGTTAAAGCAAATTTTGTATCTAAGATGGAGGAGGTTAAAGCCAGTTTCAAATCTTAGATAACATTGATGAAGAGTGACATGATTGCTAAAATTGTAAGTGCTTTAGGTGGTGTACCTAGGCATGTGGGTATTGAAAGTAGTTATGAAGAAGTTGTCGAAGACTTTAAAGTTGCTGGATCGAGTAGTGAGGATAGAAATGATCATGTGGAGAGACCTATTGGAATTAGGGCTGGTCAGTTTGCTCGACCTGGATCTCAATTGAAGCTGAAGCATAAGATGGAGGTTTCTAACTTCTTAGGTACTTTGAATCTTGAAGACCTGATTGATTAGATTGGTGAATTGGAAGATTACTTTGAGCTTTAGGATATTGAGGATCCACTCAGAGTAAGGTTAGCATAGACTAAGCTGAAGGGACATACTGCTCTTAGGTGGAAAGAACTACAAAGAGATAGAGCAGAGAAAGGTGAAATGAAGATCACTAGATGGAGGTTGATGGTGACTAAGTTGAAGGCTAAGTCCATTCCTGCTAATTATGAACTTGAGTTGTTTAAGTTGTTGAATTTGAAGCAAAAAGATATGACTGTGAAAGATTATACTGAGGAGTTCTACAAGTTGACTATTCGGTCTAGGCATAAAGAATTGTTAAAAGAGAAGGTAGCTCGGTATATTGATGGTTTGAGATTCAATATTCAGGATGAGGTTGGTATGTTGAATATTTCTTCAGTTGAGGATGCTTATTAGTATGCTTTGAGAGCAGAGGAGAAGCTAAAGAGGAAGAATCAAGGTAGTTCCTAAGGGTGGGAGAAGCAGGACAACTCAACACAAGCTAAATTGAAAGTAGAAGATGAATCAGAACCTATTGAACAGAAAAGGAGGATAGGTGGAGGTGGGTTCAGAGGTAATTGTTTCAAGTGTGGTCAAGAAGGGCATAGATCTTTTGAATGTCCGATTGGAAGGACAATTGTTGTTGTGAATGAGGTTGTAGTCCAAGATAGTCAACCTAAGCAAGGAGAGAGTTTGCTAGCTCGACAAGTATTGGTTGGTGAGAGGACATTGGATTCTTGTTAGAGGACTAGTTTGTTTAGGACTTGTTATAGTCTAGTGGCAAAAGTTGCAAGGTGATTATGGATGGTGGTAGTATTGATAACCCTGTTGCTAAAGAGATGGTTCAGAAACTTGGTTTGAAGAGAATAAGACATCCTTATCCTTATAGGATTGGCTAGTTACAAGGTGAGCATGCTTTGGAAGTGAGGGAGCAATGCCTTGTTGATTTACAGATTGGGTAGTATAAGGATCAAGTGTTGTGTGATATTTTAGATATGAACAGTTACTTGGTAGACCTTGGCAGTATGATTGCAGGGTTGTGCATGATTATGTTAGGAATGTGTTTACTGTTGAGAAAGGTGGTAGGAAGTTTTCCCTGATTCCTTTGTACAATGAAGAGCTCGATAGGAGGAACCTGAGTATTGGCAACCGAGTTGAGTTGGCAAATTTCGAGAAGGTTGGAAATAGACCTATGGAACACATAGATGTGAATTTGAAGAGCTAGAGCTGTAGCTTAGGAACTAGAGGATCTCTTGGTGGACCTGCGAGTACAAGTCTGGATTCTTCTTGGTGTTCTTATCCACTTGTGTACCTGGACTGGCTGAGATTGTTTTGTAAGTTGGATCTTGTCAGATCTTGCAGAACTAATTTTGTACTTGTTGTTTGTATTTGGCCCTAACCCGAAAGGCCTTACAACCGAGCATATTGCATGTAGTCAGTTATATTTTATGAACAAATTATTGTAAATTGGTATCAGATCTTACATTGTTGCTTCTTACTATTGTGTTTCCACTGTGTGGTTATATTGCTGGGGGCTAGGACATCTCCTTTGGGGATTCTCCTGCCTTGTGTTGCGTCACAAAAGAAAGAGGTCATTAGCAGATGAAAATTTGTATGACATGGAGGAATGCTATTCAACTAGTGCATCATGGTTGTATCGATATCAAGAAATCTTACTATCAATTATTTCCAATGTATACAACATTAATAATGAGATGATGTCTCATAAAGTTTTAAAGGATTTAATTATCGACCACCTCATTGCCTTGAAGGATGTGGGATGGGACATTTAGAGGGAGGACACAACTAGTAAGGAATCACAATGAAATTACTTATGAATCTGCACAATGTAAAAATTAATGAACCAACTCTGCAAAGTCAAATCTGCACACCACTTGTTTGGGCAACGATAATTTGATAACTATTCAACATTTGCATTTTGTTCTATAATATATGATAGATGGCTAACAATGTCCCAATGTCAATCTTTAGGTTTCCAACTCTTGGAACCATTGATCACAATAACCATATGGAAGTATTTTAGATTAGAAATGCCTACATCATAATTATACACTATCATATTTTAATATTATTTTTTAATTCTTAATAATTTATAATATTAAGTTTTTAAACAATATAATATATAATAATAATAATAATTAATAATTCTTAATTCTTAATAATTTTAATAACCCAATGCAATATTGTAAACCCCAAAGTCTCTTAAGAAAATATCCGTTCTTCAAGGTGATGTAACGTCGTTATCGGAGGCATTCACGAACTTCATATTTGAATTTGAAAAACGTTTTTTCAAATTGTTTCTCCAGTTTTGGAACTGTTCATAGGAGAGTGGAGAAAGGATGCCCAATTGTCTGAATTGGGGTTTCTGATGGGTTTTCCAATTCACATTTTCTCCTTTTCTTGAAACCATTTGGTCCCCAATTCAAGTCGGTCTGATTTGATCTCCATCTTCCCCTTTATAGTTGGCGTTTTGCGATGATTTAATTCAGTACTGTCTATATTATCTCTTTTGATTTTTTTTCGGAAAGTTTCTGTCTCTTCAACGTCTTTCTTGGTGGGTAATTGAAATTTAATATTTTGTAGGCGAAAAATTTGGATGTCGATTTTGTTGCTGTCTTGGGCTTTTTAGTACCATGACAAGTCGAGTAATTTAGCCATATTAGGCAATGTGTGATTCTGGCTGAGAGGGTCTGCTAATCACGCAACAATGGAAGATGCTACATTGTCTCGGCAATACAATTCGCAGCAGCAGCCACAGATGTACAATAATGGAAGGGGAAATGTTGATCAATGTGACAGGAATTATTCTCAGCGACAACAAGAACAAGAGGATTTGGCCAAAGACATTAATGATATCGAATTAGAACGTGCCTTTGATCTAAATGCTCTTGTAATTTTCTTATAGTTAATTCCGTGTTAAAGTTTCAGCATTTTTTATTGACATGTTCTGATTTAGCGTAATTATTTTCCTATTAAATTAGCCCTGTCAACAGAAATACTTGATAACCACAGGTGGGCATATCAATGTGATGTGCTATCGATTTATGAAGTTTGAAAAAGAGCATTTTTTTAACCCTCCTTGGTGATGCATCACTTGTTTTCGAGGCTTTTACCTGTAACTTTTGCAACTAGTCACTTCCAGACTATCATATTAGAGTCTTTTTTTAAAAGCTGATAACTAGTGATATTTTGTTATTTTGGATGATGCCGTAGTTACTTATTTAGTGTAACAATGAATTTCTTTTTGCCAGTATCCGCTAGCTTGTCCAGGTATAGTTTTCGAGGCTATATGGGTTGGTGCATGCGTTCACTATTAGGCCTCTTGTATTAGATTATGTTTTGATGAACAATCTCTTGGTTTTTATTCAATATAAGAACTAGTATTCTTGATATTTCTCTGGAGGTGATTGAAGGGCGTTGGTTGACATTGCATGTACCCAGTTTTAAGGCCACCAGTATTGGGGTCTGAATTCATACAAATTAAAAAATCATTTTCGTTGGATGATGGTCTGTTGTAGGCTAGATTGATCTGATCTCAAATTATGAAGCTTTTATTGTACTCATGTGCATACAATCTACATTGTAAGCAATCATTGATCATGGACTTTTTAAGTTCTTACAGCCATTACAAACGAACAATTTGAATTTGCACCATACTGCAATTCGAAATATATTATAAGGATTTTTTCTGTATATATCCATATGCCTTTAGCATTGGGGTATGTGTTTATAGACGTACCCAGGTAAATGCCATCAGGAAGAGTGTCAATATTTAGACGTATACCCTGTTCAAGAACATTAGAATTAGAGTTATTGTTTTCTGAGTTGTGGTTTTATTCTCTTGGGCCTATTTTTCCAGTTGGATTGAAACTAATTTTGTGCATACCTTTGATACTGGTAACACATATTAAGAACACACGAAGTAATTGTAAATGGAGATTATTATTTGCCTTATTCAAGGCATATTATGTAAACTTGGACTCAACTTGTGCTCCAGGCCAAAATTTATTAACTTGGAAAAATCTGGCCAACTTAAATGTGATTTAGTTTTTCATTTTTTATCGTGGAATTTTTTTAGGCAAAATACAGCTACAAAATATATCAACCGAGTTTAGTGGGGAGTCTGGGGACAGCACCCCTTTTGGTGTTAAGGGGCAGCACTTCTAGTCGGGTATTTGAGGGAAATACTCTTAATGGGCGTATGAGCAGCTCTAGTGGGCTTTGGGGGTTTCACACCTAGCTAGTTGCCTGTTGTGATATATAGCAGGATCAAGGGGTGATGCCTCTGCCACCAAGCCCAAATGAAGACCTTCAAAACCACACAGAGCTTTATGGTGCACACCATTTACATAAATATTTAAATGGCAAAAAAAATGTCTGTCAAGCCAAAAGAAAACATTTTTGATTTGTAGCACGAGTTGCAGTGACAGGCTTTAGTACCTTGCAAGTATTTTCCACAAATTTTGGGCACACTCACCAGAAACTTGCTGACAGAAAGTCATGAGTTTACTCAGCAAAAACTTAGGGCACAAAACTAATGATGTGATCAAGTTTGCACACAATGTTTCAAGTCTGTGCACATAGAATCCAAATTTAGATTAGGGAGGATCGTGTGTCCAATTGGACTACCTACTAGAAGTACATGTAAAGTATTTGACAATTGCCAAAAAAAACACAGTTGTTGATAACCAGTAACAACTAATTTCTGACAACCATGCACAAGCTCAGAAGTGATTAATACATAGTTGGACACAAAAAGACTAAAACATAGTTGGACACAAAAAGACTAATAGACAGTTGGACACAAAAAGACTAACATGACATCAAATCAAGCTAGAGCGGCATCATTCCCTTGAAAAAGAAAAGGCGGAATCTAAGTTGATAAAGAGAGAGTAATATTATTCAGATCATGTATATTAGGGAAGCTATCAATATTTTTCGGTGGCATTAACAACATAATCAAAGCCTAACTTTTTCTCAACAAAATACTAATGCAAATTCTTGGAATGCTAAACTTCTAATGTGTTACTTTGTTGGAAGTAGAAGGGAGAGCTTACTAATTACACATTGATGATCATCACATTGAGAATGTTGGTTAGGGTAGAGGGAAAATATTTGCCAGTGGCTATGCAACTTAATGAATTCCTGTGGATTGTAGATGGGGGTGAAACTAGAGTATTCCATGGCATGACTTCCAAAACAATTGATTGAAGTGCCTCTTCTTGCATGATTCTGAAGTTGATTGTGCTGTTGCAGCAATCTTTGTTCAATGCACAACCAGTTGTACACCAGAACTTTGTCTTTATACAAAAATAATTGCAACAGTGCAATGGTGCCATAAATGTCATTCGTGGCTTGTGTGTTCCTAGGACTAAAGGAGTGCAGAGTGGTAACAAGTGACTCAAACAATTCAAGAAAGTGAAATTTGAACAGGAGCATAGCAGTATATTGAATTCTAGTTGGAGGACTAGACCATACAATGTAAGAAGTGAGCTTCGGTTGAGTGTGGCATAGATATCCGTTAAAGAGCAAAACAATTTCCACCATATGAAGGGTGTATTCATAGTGGATTGCTTGGCCAAATGCTGAGGATCAGTTGGCTATCCACCAAAGCAACTATTAGATCTGATGATAGTGCTTTTCTTTTTGTGGTATACAATTGAGACTCTTTCAACAATTTTTAATACAAGAGCGGTGTAGGACATAAACTATAGTTCCTTCATATTCTATTGAATACAATATTCTAGACCTAGGGCCGGAAAATCACTTTCATACCTTTCAATGGGAGAGCCTTTATTTATTTTCTTTTCAACCCATTGTAAAATCACATGTCCTCTACTTTTAAATTTTTCTTCACATGTGACTTGTGTTGCACCATTGTACCATTGCAAATTGGGACCACCACTTTTCACTGTTAGTTATAGGGTTTTGGCAGTAGAGTGTCAGTACTGAGCTTCAAAGAATGTTTTGAGTTTGATGAAGGATCTTTAAGTAGATATGTTTACACTATATCATCAATAACGGGTTACAATCAGGTTTTAAAGATTAAGACCTTTCACATACATTCGAAATCATCAATAACTGGTTACAGTATAGGAAGTGGAAGTAGATAAATGGTGGTTGTTTTCATTCATTTTTGCAAACCAAGGATAAAATTTAAGTAAAATAAAATGTTACATAAACATGTTTTGTGAACCGTTTCAACATCTTCACATTTTGCCAATGCCTATGAAATTATAACTCCAACTCAAGAAATTGTAACACTGTCATTTTCTATTAGATGCATGTGCAAATTATTAAGTAGCCATCAAGATGTTTTTTGCGGCTAGTTAAGCTTAACCTATGGCAGTTATGGCATTAACTTTACATTTGTGTATAGCTGCTATGAGTTATATTGGATTTTCATTGTATTTTATTTGAATGTTTATTAATGCATAGCTCTAGGAACACCCTCTCAAGTTTGAGTTGAGCTCAAAGAGTAGGAGAGATCCCTCACTCTCATAGTTAGCCTTTAACCACCCTAAGTGTAATATCCCGTGCCCAAATTGACTGATTTTAGCTCAAGGACTATTGTCAAACACTTGTATGCTGCCTTTCTCTTTTCTGATTTTTTGTGTTTTAGATTGTTTGATATAGTTTGAATGATGCTAAAAAATTTAGAATGCTCGCAAATGATATTACAATGCCTCTTACAATGAACTAATATGCAAGTGCAGTTCTTTTTGGTATTTTTTAAATGCATATACATGGAAACTAGATATGGAATGCATACCTACAACCAACTGACATTTTGATAGACAATTGGCATACAACTATTATGCTGATCATATATACTATTAGATGGACATTTCATCAAACAAATGGTATGCAACATATATCTCCTTTATTGAATTCATTCCCATGTAAAATGTTGCTATGAGTTTGCCAAGACAAATGGGCTTACAATAATGACTACCATAATGCCAAATCTGATTCTGAATTATCACTTACAACAACAAAATTATATGCCTAAAATTACAATGCTAACTACTAATAGCTGCAAGAGGAACCTAATAATAGTGATGCCCAAGGATGGAGATGAAAGTTGCAACTGGAATCAAGCATAAATATTGTAGCGCAACACTGCTCACGCGTACTGTAGCAGCCAACAATAAATGTATTCTCCAATTTAAGCACAAATAGAACTCTAGAATGAAGCTCTCTTGAATGCCAAATTTAGTGGATATTTCACCACCTCAAAAGGTTGCAACACTGAAGAATTGATGCTCTCCAATAGCTAACTGAAATTAGAAACCCTTAGTTTCTTCTCCCAAGTTTATATCAAATGCAATTGACAATAATCAGATGCCTAGCACTGAAGCTTTCGCCTCTATTTATTCTTTTCCCTCACCCTTCTAGAAGGAAATAAAATGTTATTGAATTGCAGTCTATAGAAGCTTCCCCCTTTCCAAGGCAATAATTAGTTGTACTTTTAGAAAATGCACTCTCTAGAAGCTTCCCGCTTTCCAACACAGTAATTAGTCGTGCTTCTAGAAAATTAAATTAATTAAATATAAAGTCACCTTTTAATTTTTATTTGTTTAATGACTTTATAAGAAATTAATTTAATCAATTTCTCTTTATTTCTCCACTTAACCTTCAGAGAATGTAAAGGCTAAGAACTCCACTGAGATGCTAAAAAGATGGGGACATTATAGTCCGCCCCTCTTGAAATTGCTTGTCTCTAAGCAATCTCAACTCTAGATGTTGCAAAATTTCTTCACTCTCCCAAGTGGCATCCTCGACTAGCAAGTCCTTCCACTTCACCAAGTACTCCTTGATAGTACATCTCCTCAAATTCCTCTTCCTAAACTCAGTGATATCGTTTGGTAGTAAAACCAATTTCCCCTCATCGTCCAAGGGTGGAAACACTGTAGAAGGAACAATCTGACGTCCTAATGCCTTTTTGAGACGTGACACAGATAACATATTATGGATTGTGCTCTTTGCCAGCAAATCCAACTCGTAAGCCACCTCTCCCAACTCTCCTGATCACCCTAAAAGGCCTATAATAACATGACTTAATTTTTTCAGCACCACTCTTCTTGAGGGTGGACTGGCGGTAAGGTTATAGCATCAAATACACCATATCACCTACCTCAAAAGTCCACTTAGTCCGCTTCTGATCAGCATATTGCTTCTGTTGATTCTGTGCTTTAGTGATATTATCCTTAAGAGCCTTCACAATGTCCTAGCTTTCCTTTAATAAGTCTCCATCACTGGGCACTGTACTATCTCATAAAAACAAATCCATGAAACTGGGTGCCTCATATCCATATAATGCCATGAATGGTGACATCTAGATAGACATGTGATAAGTAGAATTATAACAATATTCACATAGATATATCCACTTAACCCAAGCCTTATGTTGTCCTGCTATGTAATTCTTGAGGTATCCCACCACCCATTTGTTCACTATGTCTATTTGACCATCTGTCTGGGGGTGCTAGCTAGTACTCGGAGTGAGTTCTGTCCCTCACAATTTGAACAACTCTTGCTAGAAGTGACTCATAAACCTGCTATCCCTATTGTTGACAATGCTCCGAGGTAAACCATGCAACCTAAATAACTCTTTGAAGAATAAATTTTCCACCTGTGTAGCAGTGTATGTAGTGTTGATTGGGAAGAAGTGGGCAAACTTTGTAAGCTAATCAACGACAACATATATACAGTCTCTACCTTGGGCTCTCGGCAATCCTATGATGAAGTTCATGGATAAACATTCCTACTTCCTGTTAGGAACCGGAAGTGGCTTAAATAAGCCGGTTGGATAAGAGTGCTCTTGTTTATTATGCTGGCAAGTATTGCAACAGCTCGTCTTTAAGCCCTTTCCAAGAAAAATGCTCATGAATCTGCCGGGAGGTTTTGTAAAAACTTGGATGTCCTGCCATAGGTGACTCAATATAAACTCTCAACACCATCCTCTTCATCTTTGACCCTGGCACCAAATAAATGCGCCTTTTGTAAATGATGATGTCATTCACAAGGGTGAAATCACTATTCTGGATCAATCCATCTATGAATCTCGATGCTCATGTACCCTTTGCATACTCTACAAGGATCAAATGTCTCCAATCCTTTGATATATCGGTCATCAAGCTCAAGTGGGGTCTTCGTGACAAGGCATCTGCTACTACATTTTGTGTCCCCTTGAAATAGGCAATATTAAAATCATATGCTTGTAATTTACTTACCTGTTTTTGTTGCTTGCCATTAAGATCTCACTGCCCCAGGAAATGTTTCAGTCTATTATGGTCAGTTTTTATGTTGAATTCGCTACCCACTGAATACTGCCTGAATTTGGCCAAAGCATGCATTATGGCCAACATTTTCTTATCATAAATGCTAAAGCTCATCTCAGCCCCCCTGAGCTTCCTACTCTCATAAGCAATCAGGTGCTTCTCCTGTATAAGCACCGCTCCAACACCTTCACCAGATGCATCATGATGCAACTCAAAAGGTTTGCTAAAATCTGGTAATGCTAGCACTGGACAAGAAGTCATCAACTCCTTGAATTTATCAAAACACTCCTGTGCCTCAAGAGTCCATAAGAAAGCCCCCTTTCTCATCAAGTCCATCAAGGGTGCTGCATGCCTGGAATATCCACTAACAAACCTCTTGTAGAACCCACACAACCCCAAAAATCCTCTCAATTGTGTCAGGTTCACTAGAGTAGGTAACTTAATAATAGCACAAATCTTTTCAAGATCCATGCGTACTCCCTGAGCACTAATAATGTGACCCAAATATAATAACTTTGATAATCCCAAATCACATTTGGACTCCTTTGTATACAAGGACTCCCTGCTCAGAATGCTCAACACAGTGTCTAAGTGCCACACATGCTCATCCCATGTCTTACTATACACCAAGATGTCATCAAAGAAGACTAACACAAATTTCCTCAGTTGATGCGGAAAAACCCTATTCATTATGGACTGAAAAGTAGCTGGAGCATTAGTTAGCCCAAATGGCATAACTACAAACTCAAAATGGCCACAATAAAATCTAAATGTCATCTTCTCTATATCTTGCTCTCTGACTCGGATCTGATGATAGCCTAATCTCAAATCAATTTTGGAGAAGAAACATGCTCCATGTAACTCATCTAATAACTCATCAATTTGTGGGATGGGGTACCTATTTTTTATAGTCTTCTTGTTCAGGACCCTGTAATCTATGCACATCCTAAGAGTTCCATCCTCCTTCTCCACCAAAACTACAGAAGAAGTGAAAGGTGACTTACTTGGTCTAATGTGCCCCATAGCCAGTAGTTCTTTGATGGTTTTCTCGATCTCATCCTTCAATCTCTTTGGATGCCTGTAGGGTGTGATCATGATGGGTTTAACACCCTCCTCTAACTCAATAATATGCTCAATACCTCTATCTGGAGGTCTATCTGGTGGTATTTCACTGAAAACCTTGTAGTTCTTGATTCTCAGGTCCTATATGTCTGGGTGATATTCTGATTTTTGCTGCCCCTGTGATGGCATTAAAGTGCAACAGGCTGCCCACTCAACCTGGTCATGTCTCGACAAGCTCTCCATGTGTCTGCAAGACATCATCCTAAACCCATCGTCATGAATGGCCTTAAGTATATGGGTCTTCCCCTCTGACCGAAGCTTCATCTCCATATCTCTCAAATTGAGAGTGAACTCCCCTATGTCATGTAATCAAGTCATACATGTAATCAAGTCATACCCAAGATCAAATTTGTATCACCCATGTTAACAACATAAAAATCTGCCTTAAAATCAAAATTGTTGATCTTTTGGGGTGGACCTATAATCTTCTTGTCACATTTGAGGATGTAGCCATCAGCTACCCTCACTCTCAAACCCTCAAATTGCTCTGTCTGTATCCCATGCCTCTCAATCAATTTGGAATCAACAAAATTGTGAGTAGCACCTGTATCAAGCAAAGTAATAACTCACTGACCAGCTAATACCCCTCTCATCCTGAATGATCCCTCTTGTTGTACGCTAGTGAGATGGACCTGCTTAAGTCTACCCTCAGTCTTCTCATCAAATATATCATCTGTGCCTTCCTTTTCTTCAATTGATTCCTCATTTTCAGATTGCTGGACTAAATTTTCAGAATCAAAATCCTCATAATAAGTCCACATAACCCTGTTTGCTTTCCCCGTTGGCCTCAAAGGTCAGTCATGGTTCATGTCATAGGGTCCTTTACAATAAGAACATAGTTTTTTCTTCCTTAAATCATTCAGTGTCTCTCTATCCAAAGGAGTAAATGATTTATCTTTATTTTCAGTTTTTGTTTCATTCCTCTTAGGTTTCTTGAAGAATGGTTTGTCTTTGCTAGATGATGTACCCTTTGACTGAAATTTATTTACCAGGGCTGCTTGTTCCATACTTCTAGCCTTCTTAATCACTTCTTGCAGGTTGAATCGATTAAAGGCTTTTACCCAACCCTTTATTGGTTTGGATAATCCCTCCGTGAACAAAAGAACCAATCTCCTACCTGATATATCTAGCACCATAATAGATAGCCTCTTAAAGTCACTAATGAAATACTGCAATCTGCCTGTCTGTTTCAACTGTGCCAACTCCCTGAAGTAGAATTCTGGATCCTTCTCATTAAACCTCTCTACCAACTTGTTCATGAAGTCTTGATATGAAGTCACTTGGTTATGCTGAAGGGTAACCATCCCATGGTACCACCAATCATGTGCAGCTCCCTCTAAATGTAGTGTGGCATATTTTATCGCCTCCACTTTTGTCATAGGCCTAGTGCTAAGAAGGTATCAAGGTTGTGAATCCAAGCTTGCACTGTCATTTTGCTACTTCCATCAAATGTAGTCAAGGAAAGCTTCCCTGTAGCCTGCTTGAATTCATTATCCTTGTCACAAGGTCTCCTATTCTGTTTGATTGCATGGAAGTGTTCTCTTCTTTGGTTCACAAACCTCTCAAAAGTCATTCTCTTCCGTACCTGCGATGCAAAAATTTGTATTCATCATTAGCGGCCATAAGGATATCTGCAAGTGTCCCATCCTCAGCTTCCTTTGTTGGCTCTTGTACTGGTTCCTCTCTGACAAAGGTAGGACGTATGGGCCTGTCTACTGTTCTAGAAAGAGTTCTATGAGCTCTAGGTGATCCCACTGCACTCCTGTTATCCCCTTGTTCTTGATTTCGTCTGTCTTGTGGGTTCATGTGCTCAACCATGGTGGTGAGTTCTTGCAAAGCTTGAGCCATCCGCTCTTGTCCTATAATCATTGCTATGAAAAAAATTCCCTTGTTTCCTAATCCTCATTCCTATTGTTTCTTGGTGGGCTACGCTGTTGCCTATCACCCATGTTGTCTGGCTGTCTATCAAAATCTTGTTCCCTGTTAATCAAAGCTCTCTTGCGAGTGTAAAATCTTTGAGAGCCAACCCCAGATGGTTGCATGTGATTGCTAAACCCTCAGGATGGCAAGATTTAACTCTGATACCAAATATCCCTTGCCCAAACTGATTGATTTTAGCTCAAGGAATATTGTCAAACACTTGTATGCTGCCTTTCTCTTTTTTGATTTTTTGTGTTTTAGATTGTTTGATATAGTTTGAAACTTGCTAAAAAATTTAGAATGTTCGCAAATGATATTACAATGCCTCTTACAATGAACTAATATGCAAGTGCAGTTCTTTTTAGTATTTTTTTAATGCATATATATGGAAACTAGATACATAATGCATACCTACAGCCAACTGACATTTTGACAAACAATTGGCATACAACTATTATGCCGATCATATATGCTATTAGATGGACATTTTGTCAAACAAATAGTATGCAACATATGTCTCCTTTATTGAATTCATTACCATGTACAATGTTGCTATGAGTTTGCCAAGACAAATGGGCTTACAATAATGACTATAATAATGCCAAATCTGATTCTGAATTATCTGTAATGTCCCCTTTTTAGCATTCATAGCATGATGTTGTCGTTAGCCTATTTCCCCAAGGTCCCGTAGGCTAACCAGGACATTAAAGGGGCTTAGAGGCCATTTGGCCTAGATAGTTTCAGTTGCAGGTCTTTCTAAGGGGTTTTGAGGCAACTTTGGGCGTACTTACTATTTATAGTAAGTCATCTTGGACATGGGCGGACATCCAGTGGCAACGGTATGTCGATGGTAATTGTTTAAAATCGACAAGAAGACTTTTTTATCATTGATAAGATTTGTTATGCATTGATAAAGCTATTTTATAAAGTTAAATTTAAATATTTAAGTTTATTAATGCATAGACTATAGTTTGTGGAAAATATTTAAATTAAAAGAGTCCCCTTTATTTTATAACACATTGGAGACATAAGTTACATAAAGGGAGTTATGTTTTATCCCACATTGAGAAAATGAAAGATGGAGCTCTTGTGAGAACACTATAAAAGAAATGGAAGAGCTTCTTTTATGCACGGTTGGAAATATCAAAGAAATTGGAAAATTTTCTGGAGATTATGTCTCAATAGTTTGAAGGACAAAATCCCTTTAAGCTGGAAATCTTGACGCCATTGAAAGATATAGTCTTGAAATTCAACAGGGTAGTAGTTCGAAAAAGCAGATACGAAAAAACAGCCCAAAAAAGTAGGTGGAAAAAGCCATCCGTAAAAGTAGTTCAAAAAGCAGATCCGAAAAAGCAGTTCGAAAAGGCAAATCGGAAAAGCAAAGCAGAAAGGGCAGCATTGAAGAAAATTTATTACAGCCATCTACAACCAGGTTCCTTTATTAGTATTGCTTTCTTAGGTGTTATAAGTTTCAACTGTAAGCGTGCATTATACCAGCATTATCATTTTGTAATCCATGCAAATGCCAAAAGTCTTGGCCATATTTCATGAGCTTTGTATTAGAAATTTCATTGCAAATTAAGAAGATAACAGTTGCTGGTGTCATTTAAGCAATTCAATATCATTATTTATCAGCTAGTTAGTTTGCATACCAACTGTTTGTAAAAATGCCAGTTGGCTGTAGGTGTTCATTTCTCATGCTTAGATCATATATATGCACTGAATATTGTCAAAATTAGTAGCACACTCACGTTAGGTCATTGTGTAGTCCATTTGGAGTCTTCTAGCACAAGATTCTCATTGATGCAAATTGAAAAAAGAGTAATTTAATGCCAGCTGAAATACTATATCAGTCATACGTCCCTTGGATGTGAATTGTTTGATGAAATTCCTTGAGCTTTCATCAGCATTTTTTGAGAGCAGATTTGTGGAGGGCCATTACAGTGGTATCAGAGCTTGCTTGCAAAGTGTTTGACGAAATGTCAAACAACTGAAGTATAAAGATCTTTGGTGTTTCAAGAAGTTATAACCTATTGGGGTCATTACATTATCAATTACAATAACAAAATTATATGCCTAAAATTAGTATTACAATACTAACTACTAATAGTTTCAAGAGGAATCTGATAATAGTGATGCCCAAGGATGGAGATAAAAGTTGCAATCAGAATCAAGCATAAATACTGTAGCGCGGGTATTGTAGCGCGACATTGTTCACGCATACTGTAGTAGCCAACGATAAATGTATTTTCCAATTTAAGCACAAATAGAACTCCAAAATGAAGCTCTCCTGAATGCCAAATTCAGTGGATATTTCACCACCTCAAAAGGTTGCAACACTAAAGAATTGACACTCTCCAATGGCTAATTGAAATCAGAAACTCTTAGTTTCTTCTCCCAAGTTTATATCAAATGCAATTGACAATAATTAGATGCCTAGAAATGAAGCTTTCGCCTCTATTTATTCTTTTCCCTCACCCTTTTAGAAGGAAATAAAATATTATTTAATTGCAGTATCTAGAAGCTTCCCCTTTTCCAAGGCAATAATTAGTTGTACTTCTATTAAATGCACTCTCTAGAAGCTTCCCCCTTTCCAATACAATAATTAGTTGTGCTTCTAGAAAATTAAATTAATTAAATATAAAGTCACCTTTTAATTTTTATTTATTTAATGACTTTATAAAAAATTAATTTAATCAGTTTCTCCTTATTTCTCCACTTAACCTTCGGAGAATGTAAAGGCTAAGAACTACACTGAGATGTTAAAAAGATGGGGACATTACACTAAGTCTGTTGACGAGTATATATTTACATCTTAAGACGAATTCCCTAGCCTTGAAGGTGGAGAAAAGCTCTAGCATTTGGGAGAGTGGTTTTGGGACCTTACACAACTTTCCACATGCATTAGAGTATATTGAAGACAACGTCTTATATTTTGCGAACTTAAGAATTTCAATTACAGCATAGCTTTTTGCAACTCCAATGATCTGCAAACTTGTGGATTTAACAAGTAGAAATGCATGTATTTCCAAGATTGTGCATGAACTATGAATCTCGAGGCCGTTTACTTAGCATAAAGAGACAAGACCCAAGAAAAGACAAATTGACTTTTTGAACCATAACATAGGATTTTTTTATGAAAGGAAGGATTGAAATTTGTTAGGAATCAATGTTAATGCTCACATGTATTAAAATTATAGTGTCACAAATCACATGGCAATTATAGGTGTGTGAGAGTAATTAGTTGGGATTGTATTTGAGTTGTTAGAACAACTCATTATATGATTAGGGGTTCTTCCTATAATGTAGGATATTAAACTCCTATATATTTGTGGAATGTATTAGGTGATGAAATACAATAAATTTTTTATATGCACTCCGAAATAGAGTCTTGAATCTCTCATAAAGAGGGTTTGAAATATGAGCTTCTTGAATCCTCTTGGTTGTAGGACTAGAATAGAATATGTGCATGGAGATTTCTGTTTTTTGTTAGAAGTTTGCAGAAATTATTTGGCAGATCAAATCCTCACATATATAAATTGAAGAGTCGTTAATGATTAATTCGAAGGTCTTGGAGTTGCCTGAATTGCCATTGCCAATTTTGTGAAGCCTCAAAGAGTAGACTGAGTTTGGTCCGGCTAAAGTAAATCATGGTGAAGCATAATACTGTTATGCCCAATGGGCATTTCGAGTGCAATGGAAGCCGCTGAAAATCTAGTACTTGTGGAGGCTACTGCCAATGAAGATCCATAGCATGCAAAATAAAAAATTTGAGATGCCAAATGAAAAGAAGCCTTACCTTATGGAGGGTTCAAAGTCCGCAGCTGTTCATCCTCTTTATGTGTAGATGATTACAGAAGTAACTACAATGCTCAAGGATCCTTATGCTCTATACCTCTTCATTTTTAGTGGTTATAGGTTTCAATAAATTATAAGACTAACGAGCCTCATTGGTCAAGATGGCTATCTTTACATATGCATTGATGCAAAGGGCATGAGAAGGAATATAGACAAGACACTCACAACATTTTACAAGTGTAGAATCTATATATGGCACAAAATGAAGACACTATAGAGTGATGGAAGATATATGCAAGATATATGGTAATATTTGTGAATTGTATTGTATGTCAATTTCAATTTCTCATCAATCCATCAGTAAGATGATTGCGAGGAAGGTAATATAGCTGAAGTAATAAATACATAGCCTAACAAGGAGAAGAAGATTGTGTCCAAGAAGAAAGCCCCCAACCCCAAGGATCTCATCCTAAACCCAAAGGATTGGTTGTTGAGCCCAAGCAAGCTGCTCCCTCAAAACATTAGAAAGCAGGTTGCCTTGTAAACATGGCTAAAAAGTGAAATTAGCTGACTTAATTTCTAATTATATTAGAAATCAAACTTAATATGATAGTTTGAGTCAAGAATCAAGATGTTTAGTATAGGGTCCATCACTAATTGTCATCTCAAAATGGCAGTGTTATTTTGTTTCATAAAACTAAAAATCTTCTTAGTTATAGTTGGAGCACATGATTGGTATTACCTGCCACTCTTGTAAGAAAATCATAAGAAAGGGCGACAAAATATTTTTTTCCTCACAATTGATCAAATGGGCATCAATGTATAAATTTGTGAAATAAGTAGCAATCTTTTTGGAGGCAGGAGGCAATTGAGGTTAGAGGACAATAACACCTCTTATCAAGCACTAACAATGAGCTCGCTTTTGGTATTAGTGGCATTTCCTTTCATTTCCATTTTTGTGTGATGAATCCTCTCGTGGTGATAAATATTATGGTGGAAAAAAGCACCGACATAATGTAGTTTGTGGATCTTGAAAAGGTTACTAATCCTGAAAACCATATGAGGAGAGTGGATAAGCCTGTTCCTGTTTATCTCTAGGTTTGTGCCTATGTGAAAACCCTGAAAGGTTGATGCAAGTTGTCTTTCATTTGAATCAAGATCATAAGCCATAAGAGCTGGGCTTACTGCAGTTGAAAGTGTTAAGAGTTTGAAAAGAGGAGAATGTAGACATTAGCAATATTGTAAATGGTTGTATAAGAAAGCAACTAGTTGCATAGATCCTCTCATTATCATACTTCTTCAAAGTTTGGTCAGTAAAATGATAGAAATATTTGATATCAAAGGAGAAAATGACTCCTAAAAATGAGAGATTAGCAAAGATGTTTCAAAAACAAATATGGTCAACAACTAAGAAGTTTTAATAATTGATACGATCAACAATTAAGAAAGCAAAATGAATTGAAAGAAAAAAAATGTTTCTTAATACCATCCTAAAGACATATTTGACCATTATACTAATAATAACAATATAATTTTGCCTTCCCTTAATGGTCTATCTACTAACTACACCAGTTTTGTCTTGAAAATTTACAAACTTATGTGGACTCAAGGACTTGGTAAGAATATTTTAACTCTTATCCTTCCTTGTAACATATTGGCACATCATTGATCGATCTTCTACGGGTGGCATATGAAATAAGAACAGAGCTCCACATGTTTTATATGTTCGTGAAAGACTAGTTTTTTTGCAAGCTTCAACACCCCTTGTCTTTGACAAAACAAGGATGATGGCATTGCTTTAGACATTTTCATGTTATAAAGCACCCTCAAAGCTAGACTACCTTATATGCAGCTTTCATGGTTTCCCAATGTTATACTTCCATCAAGAATAGAGCTACTACTCGTTGCTTCTTACTAGTCCAGGTGACTGCACTTGAACCAATGTTGAAAACATATCCAGAAGTAGACTTTCTATCATCAACAAAACCTGCCAATCTGAATTTGTGAACCCAACCACCCTAGGATCTTTGTGTTTGCTATATAGAACACCAAATTCATGTGTCCCTTTCATATATTGTGGTACCTAGGCAATAAAGAAGAAAGCCTGAGATTGTCATATCGAAAGTTTAACGCAAATTCCATTTGATTCACTCAAGCAAATGTGCCCCATTGTTTGTAATGATAATATATCATCATTTTAAATGACACGAATAATGATATCATTACCTATGGTTTTGACATATAAATTAGGATCTGAAGGACTTCTTTAAAACGTTGCCCATTCACATACTCACTAATCTATACACATAATGCTTGGGTGTCTGTTTTATACCATAAAGAGCTTTCAGTAGTCTACATATCAGATACTTTTTTCCTGCAACCTGAAAACCCCAAGGCACTGTAATGTATACTCCTTCCACCAAATATCGATTGTGGAAGGCACTCTTTACACTCATTTGATAGAGTTTGCATCCAAACTGTGCTTCCATGACTAGTATGAGACAAATGGTACTCATCTTTACTATAGGAGTTAAGGTCTCCTCATAGTCTATTTCTTCTCTTAATTGTTCCATCAGCTTTGTACTTTACTTTGTACATCCATTTTTAACAAATGGTTTTCTTCCTTGGTAGAAGATCTAAAAGAAACCGAGTATTATTTTCCAAAAGGCTTTGATGTTTGGATTTATTAGCCGTTTCCCATTTAGGTTTACCTTTTGCCTTTGAATAATCTTGGGGCTCATAAACACTTTGAATGTTGTGATACTCAACATTATCAAGCCTCCAGTTGTGATGGCATAATCTCAAATTTCCTCCATCTTCTCAAATTGAAACTCTTCTCATTGCCATGATTTTGAATTTGTGATGGTACTCCATGCATTTGAATCTTGATCTTGGATTAGGAAATTTAGGTTGATGATAATTTCCTCATGTAGATTTATCTTTTTTCTTTCATAACTTGTTCTTAAAAATCCATTTTCTTAACCTGATCTTGAGATTGGATTGAGATTTCATTTTTGAACCATTCACTTGCTTTTGGAGTCCAAAGCTTAATCTTGCTACCACTCTAGGTTCTCCAAGCATCTCCTTTTGAAATTACCTTGCAAAACAAAAAAGGTGAATTGGATCAAATTTTTGAAATAGATACAAAATTCTTTGTAAATTCAGCATTTTTCACCTTCAAATTATTAGAGTTTTTCACCTTCAAACTATTAGAGTAAGTAGTTGAAAGCAACTTTGGAAATTTCTACTCTTAAAAGTTAATTTCAAACTATTTTTACATCTAAGTGCTCGAAAGTCCAAATTTGATAGCGGACAGCTTATTTTCAAGTGAGAATTGCCACTCTACAAGCTGGTGGAAATCAGAGGCATGATGCTCCAAGTGGGACATGTAGTAGGGGCATTTTGACCTCTTTGAGTCTCAATTCACTCTAACATTAATTCACTCTTTCAATCAAATTTGTAATTTGGTTTTTAACTTGGAATATGATGTTTGGGCAGATTCTTAGTTCAAGTTAGAATTTTGATCACTAATTTCTTGCTCCTTAACATCTCCGATCATACCCAAGTTTACTATTTTTCGCCCTGACTTGATTCAATTTTAAATAAAAACTTCATTTTGCCTATGAAACATTTAATTTTCACCTTGAAATGATTATTTCCCAATGCCACGATGCCCAAGGAGTTGAGATTTTCACAAGAAATGAGGGCAAAAATATGAGGGTTGTAGAGATTGAGAATCCTGATAGGAGGTTGGATTCTGACCTAGTGTCAGATACCGACCCTATGTCAAGATTCAGCTCCTTTTACGCGCACTTTCATCTTATTCAATCTGTCAACTTTCTCGTTTCCAGCATTCACACCAATCAATTCACAATGCTAAGGCAGAGTTGTCAAGATTGAGAATCCTGACAAGTGGATGGATTCCGACTCTATGTCAGGATTAGTTCTGATTCTACTTTTGATTTCTCAATCTATCTTTTAGCCTTGTCATCCCTCATCACATGCATTCAAATTCTTTCTAAGGGTCTATCTTCATGGTTTTTCATTCTGATTTGCTTCCTTTATCAATTGAAACTACCCAACATCTAATTTCCATCCTTATTTATCTTTAAAGTCTGATCACCTATCTCCAAGATTTTGATTGATTTTCATCTTTCATCCTCAATTTCTCTTGTTTTTATCATCTTTAAGTTGAAATTTTGCATTGGATTGCCCCTAGACTTGGGCAGTATTTGACTAATTGTTAGGATTTCCCATTTAAAAAGGGCAGAATTTTCAAGTTTGTCAGAATTTTACATAGATAGGGTGGAATTTTGGGGTCCCTTGAGATTAAAAATCCTGAGAGGTGGTCAGATTCCGACCTCCTCTTGTGATTATCTCATCACATATTTTATTTTTTAACTGCCAAATCCCTTAGATTGAACCATCCCAACTTGATCTTCTTACTTTTGATTTTTATATTAATGATCCTCTCACTTTTTCAAATTTCCAAAATCCATTTGTATTCAATGGTAGATTCTGGCTTTGACTCTGTGTAATTTTTTGGCATCAATTTTCTAGAAGACTCCATGATCCATCATCAAGATGAGAGAGAATGCTGGAGATGAAAATTTGTAAGATGATGGATATTATTCATCGTTATGATGGATATCATCTGAATGCTATATGTTGTTCGTCCACAATCTTAGAACTTCTCATCTCCAGCACTCTCATCCTGATGATGGATCATGGAGTGTGATCCAAAATGTTGATGCCATAAAATTAGATATGTTCATTTCCAAAGCTACTATTGAATATTCAACCTATTTGTAGAGACTCTCTGCTGTACTCTTTAACCCTGTTTACAAACATAGTTGTGCCTAAGAATCACTTTTTTCTCATTGTCAGCTCCAAATATGACACCTCATTCTCTCTATCTGTTTGTAGTCTTAGACTCTCAAACACACATGACCAAGATTACACACAACATAAACTTCAAAACATAACACAACAATATGGAGCACTTTTTAGATATGCAACATTGCTCAATCCCTATCATGCTGTTGCACCGTTTTGTTTTGGTAACCCTTGCTTTATTGTCCTCTTCTCAGTTGACACAAATTCACAGTACTAACACAAATAACAAAACTATGGCTCTTATTGGTTGGCAGGGTAAATAGAGCAGATCCTGGTTGTCTTTATGTTTTCCTATGTTTCTTTTTTCTCACGTGCATAAATATTTCGTATTGTCTTTTTTGAAGAATGATATTACAATCTGGTGGGTTGAAATTGCCTACCGCTGTCATTTCTTATTTTTGGGAGTTCATATATTGTCCAAGGAAGCTGAAGTTGCAAATTTGTAGAAAACTAACCATGGTTTCTTCCTTATGATGACAGGAACGTAGACTTAGTTATTGTTTTGGGCAAATGCGAAGTCACTTTGAAGGGGAATACCTTTGTGAAAAGCGAGGTATGCTTTTTCTCCTATGTTTCACTTAAGCATTTGAAGTTTACAACTGGTCGGTATATGTTTTTAGACTAGTGATTCTTAGTATGTAATCTGATTTTAGAGCTCTTTTTAATGTTTTTGCTTTTGGACTTTATACCATGCCATTATAACTTGATATTCTTGGTTAGTTTCTTTGGCCATTTAGCAATATAATTTGTTTCTGATTAGAGTTTTAATTTTGCTCTGATTCTTATTTTCTTTTGTAAGGATGCTATCCAAGACTTTGCATAGTACAAATGTATTGTAGAATTTGAATAGTCTGGCATCTCTTTTAATATGGTTAAATGTTTTCTTACATGGCAAATGTCGAAGATGTCTCCTTTGTTATCACTGTATATAGGTTCTTAATCATTCCAATGATGCTTGCAATCATTAGTGCATGCATGTAAATTATGTCTTTCAGTTATTGATGAAGGCATTAAGGTCTGGGACATTTGTTTTTATTTCATGGGTCACAACTTTGCTACAAAATTGATTTGTCATTTAGGCCAATTAGAACTAATTCAGTCACGATAATGATCAGACTTCCTAATCTTGTAACTAGTGCATATAACTTTATTGTCTCTGACAAACAACATTACCCTGACAACAAACAAAGAATTATGTTTTGCCCATTGCATATCCATTTCTCATGTTAGTATTTGATTACTTTAAATATGTATGCTTAATTTGTATACAGGTACAGATACCCTTTGGGGATCAGGTGTAAACATCAGATGTAGAAACTGCCTTCTGAACTGATTACTGATAATATTTGTGCTGAATTTTGTATGAATTTTTTTGTCATACCTTTCACCTTGAAAATGCAATGCTAAATGTAATGTTGTTTGGGTACATTTAACTATGTTCACATCCCTTTGACAATCTTTGTTTTTGTTATATAGTTTTTGATTTCCTTAAGGATAAGATTATGGTCAAACAAAATTCGCGTATTATTTCTTAATGGCAGAAAGTCTGGATATCATTTTGTCTCCTATGTATTGCTCTGATTTGTAACTCAAAATGCAATTAAATTTGTGATTTCTTATAGTTATTTTAATTTGTACTACTGAATTAGTTTTGAATCCTGTTGGTGGACTTTGTGGAAGAGGAGTATAATAATGTTGTTCTTTGATATGCATAATACACATTGTGTCAACAGATGTAATACATCAGCAAATATGTTGTTCTGTAGTGGCCTTAGGTTAATAACTTAATAATGAGAAAGTAAAATTGTTTCTATTTTAGGATTAACCTTCCATTGTGTGAATTGTACAGGGCCAAAGTTTGGAAATTATGGCTCCTTTTTACCAGTACAAGAACATAATTCTGAAACACCTAAAGAACAAAATAGTGCTGGGCTAGTGCACAATTACAATTACCAAACAACTGCAAGCGAGGGTGCTGTGGAGGTACATTCTATATTTGTTGTTGAAGATTGTTTCTAAAGCTATTGTAAATACTGAAAGACTGGTGGAAAAGCATTGTATTAATATAGTTTTTGTCTCTAGTTCGACTTAAAATGTTTTCTTATGATGTGTATGTTGCAGAAATCTTCAAGGTTGGCAATCACTGATGGAGCCTGGAGAAGAGATTCAATTGCTTGCATAAATTCATCTCATAATGATACCACATTACATGGATCTACAGAGGAAACTTTGGCTATACATGATGCTAAGGTTGATGGAAAGCTCCCTGTGGAGAAAAAACCTACAAATGGTGTCAAATTGCATTTCAAGTTTGGTTCTGATATCATTTCCCACCAAACAAATACAGTGATTTCCACTGGCTTGGGCCTTAAAAAATCATCTTCAACATCACTAGAAAGTCTTGATAAACGTCAGATGGTTACTACCAGGGTGGAAAGCCCTCCTGATATGAGTCCCTTATCAATTATTCAAGTAAGAAACTATAATTCAATCTTTATTTGCTTTTCTTCTAAATAAAGTCTCATTTTGGATTTTTGTGTAGATTTGCAATGTGTTATTGATTGGTTCTGGTTAATTGGGGGCAGCTTATGACATCATATGAGGTGCCTGGTGGTTCTCTCCTTTCGCCTCTTCCAAAGATATTAATGGAAGGACCGAGAAAGGAAAGCATGTTTTCCAATGTTATTAAAAGAGCAGGGAAATCACATGTTAAAAAAGCTTGCCAAGCAAACAGTATTGGCTTTGAATGTGGGAAAGTAATTCAAGCTCCGACACCAAGAAAAGAGACCACTGCCAGCATTTCTGAATCAAAAAAAGAGCAATATTCTGAATTCAGATGTGATAAACTGAAGAAAGTAAAGACAGATATGGGAACAAAGTTCAGAGTATCTAAAGCATCTTTGGTGTCAAAGGATTCATCAAAATTTTCAATGAAGGAAATGCATCAAAGAAAGCCAGATATGGGAATTGCTCATAATGCGAAGACAAATATTCAAAGCATAACGAGTCTACCGCTTGAAGAACCAAATGTTTTAGCTAATGGAAAGAATTTCAGTGTTTGTCTATCAAAAAGTGAAAATTTGGAGATTACTGCTGCTCCTCAACATCCTTGTATGCCATCTAAGACAATAAAGGGATCAATGCTAGGTGGGGCAGATGGGCCAGAAACAGCAACCAGAAAGGAGAAAGGCCATAAGCACGTTGTTAACGTAAGAAAGATTGATAAGTCACTCAATGAAGTGAGTAAGTTAGGTTTTTCAGGAGCTAGTACTTACAAGGAAAAGAATGTGCTGGATGTTGAAAATAAAGGAATTCCAAAAGAAAATGTTCTCAGACGTGTAGCCACTCATGAATTTGTCAGTACAGAACATGTAAAGGGCGTGGACATGGAAAATAAAAAAACAAATGGCATTAATGTTAATAAAAAAACAATGAAGCAAGAGAGCAAGGTAGTTTCAAAAGGAAAATTTAAGAAATCATTAATTGAAAAATCAGTTTTTATCAAAGGGCAGAAGAAGCAATCAAAAAACAATAGCAGGGAGGACATACATGGAAACATTGCGAATTGTATGAATGAACAATTTGTCCACAAGAAAGAAATCAGCATGGCTTTTTGCAAAGAGAATACAAAACAAGCAAAGAACAAATATTTTGCTAGAGAAATTTCAATTGGTATTGAGAGGGGAAAGAGAAGGGATGTTGCCAATGAACATGACCTGAAAAAAATAGAGCATGCATCTACTATCAAAGCTCACGATACTAAGTTGTTGTCAGAACAAGCTGCAACTCAGAATACAGCAACCGACGCTTCTGGATTAGATGATTGGGTGTGTTGTGATGCATGTGGGAAATGGCGCTTATGCCCAATTGGACTAAAGATTCCCCTTCAACAAGAAAATTGGCTTTGTGACATGATGTTTTGGCTGTAAGTCCTTTTGGTTTTCATTGATACTGGGTTAAATGCTAGTTTAAATATGTATATCTGTTCTCAGAGGGAGAAATTACTCTCTGATTGGAAATTGTGCATTTGTTTTCTCTTTAAGAAATAAAATCAATATAGCTTTGCATAAGTAGTCATGGGAAATTTGACTGCCTTATTTTGTTTTTTTGTCTGACCAGGCCTGGGATGAATCACTGTAATGTCCCAGAAGAGGAAACAACAGAGGCGGTAGAGCGTCAAAATGCAATTTCACAAGCACAGATACCTTCAGAAACAACTCAGGGAGAGGATCAACTTCCAGCTTCTCTCTCAACAGCTATGCTTGATCCTAAATCATCAAACCAGATATGGCCAAGGGCTTTACAGTCAAGTATAAAGATTGTCAGTAATAAGAAAGGTTTAGTTCAGAGAAGTATGCCAAATGTTTCAGGCACTGTTAAGTTCTCAAATTCTTTTTCTGGGAAGGACTATTACTTACCTGTAAAAAATAGAATTGACCAATACAAGAGTTTTATGGAGCAAGAAGAAAGTGTTGTAAGTTTTTCACAGTGTAAAGATGGAGGGAAGTCAAATGGTCTAATCAAGCAGAGAAATAAAATTAAAGATACGGCGATACTAAAAGAGACATTTGGAGGTGAAGGTAATGTTCTTTTTAGCTCCTGTTCAAATGAACTATGTTGTCTTTACAGATTTAAAATATCTGTTGTTTATGAATGGTAATGGAACTAATATCAAGCTTTACATATGCGAGGCACAATAAGCCAATGCATATTTCTTGACCAGTGCAGGATGCAGCTAACTCTCATAATGCATCATATAGATTCTTTGCATTTGTCATTATTATATTTTGTTCTAGATATTGAAAGAAAATTCCCGAGACTATTATAAAAATTATAGATTGACATTTAAGACCTGCACAGGTAACTTCAAGAAGAAGTTAATAACGCTTTCAATGTTTTAATTGTTTCTTTCTTCTTTGAGGTTAGCATGTTACCTCCATTAAATAATTTCCTATAACATTTTACTTTTGTATCGAATTTGAAGTCAATATGCATAGTGTTCTGGAATGAGGATGTCTGTGCTAAAATTTTATTTTTAGTTGTAAATGGTTATGTTGCTTACTCAATCTTATTCCAATTAATTTAATGTTAACTTGAGACTATCTGAGACTATCTGAAACAGATATACACCTCAATTAAATCTAATAGCAAAGTTTGAGAAGGCAGAAGAAAACAGTCGCATAACCATTATGAACAGTATTGTACCCTAGGATGAGATTTCCAGTGATTGTATCTAACAGAAGAAATATTTGCATGTAGAACCCAAATTTGAAATAGCAAACAAGAACTTACAACAATAAGTGATTTGTGACACAGAGATGCATTGTACATTGGAAGCCAAGGGCAAAGGATAGCCTGTAATAGTCTTGTCCGATGAGGTGCATACACATTTATTTACTTAAAGAAGGCTAGTACAAATAAAAAGCTTTATTAAATAAAAAGTGACTTTTACATTGTAGTGCTTGAATATTTGTGAATTTTTCATGTAAATTTTTAAGATAAAATTTGGAGGGGTTCTATACCTAGTCTCACCCAAGCAAACACAAAAATGGAGTGTCCCCTTTTGGGTTTTTCCTAAATCTTGCTCTGAAATCTTAAGTTCATTTAAAACAAGAAACTTATCCATAGTTAAGATTATACCTCTACCAATAAAATGTCATTATCAAGTCTGGTTTAGATCTTGCAATCTTGTTATACAATGTTTAAAATATAATTCATAAGGCAAGTTATTTCTATAAGGGTTAGGTATCCGATAAACATAAGTGCATATATATCAATAATTATCTTAACCTATTTAGATAAATTGTGCCTGAGCTTTTAAATTTTGGAACCAAGCCATCAGTTGTTCCAACTCCCATAAATAATCATGGTAGGTTTTGGAGAGCAAATCCACAAACAGTGCCTGGAAACTTATTCAACCAAATTAAGCCTAAGGGCATGCAACATCCAACTAAGAAAAATTATCCCTTGGTCCTGTTAAGGTTCAGTTGGGCTTGAATACAGTTCATAATTGCTACAAAGTACCATAGTTTCTACAACAGTGAAATTTGGGAACACTTCATTGTTTCCCTTGGCTTCCCCAAACCTGCTTAATAGGCTCAAATTGAAAAATATTAAATTGGAGATCTGTGTTTCTAAAGCTAGCCAGAGAAATTTTTCAATTAAGTGAAAGTGTTATTATTATGAGGTATTCAGACTTGAAGATTCTATTTAATCCAATGCTCTACATGTAATTATAGAATTAGACTTTGTGTGTGTGTGTGTGTCTATATTTATTGTCATTACAAAATATAGAAAAAATTGATCATGTATGTCAGTGCGCATATAAAATATCAATGTAGGGATGGGCATGCTCTGAAGACTATAATTATACCTGCAATTTTGCCTTTCAATTATCATCCATGTAACTACTATCTTGTAGTGGTGTGTGATAGGACATAGATGTTAGTAAATCACTGCTGAAGTAACTTGGCATATTTGACAGTCGCAACTAACAAAAACTGTGAAATGCATATATCATTAGTTTGTTATAAAATCCTGGCGGTTGTTTGATCTAGCTAAAGTATTCAGTCTTTTCAATCAGAATGCTTCACAGGCACCTCTTATATGAATGTTTGCCTCTATTATCTTCAGATCTTCTCTGGCTTATCAATCATTTTATGGTTAAACCATGTTTGAATTTTAGTAGGTTAATTGCATAAATTATAACTTTGGTCCTTGCACCACCTGGGTTATAGATTGTTCAAGTTAGATTTGTAGATGGAAGGTGTACACTTCTACATGGCACATGTTGCTGCAAGTTACTGAATGTAATAATTGTTTTGAAAGCCAATCTTCAAACACCAAAAACAATTCTTACAGATGGGACGTATATAGGGTGAAACTAACTTACTATGTCAATGTTTCTGCAAGAAATGATACTGTGTTATCATGATCTGTTTTTATAGATAATTATGAGTTTGAAACTTTGATATGAATCTGCATTTATTGGCATGAAATAAAAATAATTGTTTTCCAACAGTTTTAGAATATAGATGGTTATTTTCATATAGTGTTTTTCCTTTTGTAGATAGATCATTTAGTGATTAGTGAGTTTCTTGTCGTTGTTTTTGGATGTAATTGTTTCAGTTTTTGGTTGCCTCGTGACAGCCCATGAGCCTGAAGTAAATCGTGCACACACTTTAAATGTTAAGCGTAAGATGGATAGCGAATTAAAGGAGTGCAAGTCTGCAAAAAAAATGAAGGCGAAAAACCATCCAGGTAACAGCTGCAAATTCTTTGAAAGCATCATCCAATAATTGTCATGTATTGGAAAATATTTTTCTAGTAGAAAAGATTACATAACCTTTTTTTGTTATTCCATGGCAGTGCATGATGCCAAAGGGGTTGATTTTTTGCCTCTGAAATCAAAGAAAACAGGTAACAGATTCAAAATTGTAACAAATGCTGCATTAACCAAAGAAAATGGTGTAGAAAGTTTGAATGGAGAAAGTAAAGTTGAGGATCAGCAGCAGGTAACCAAGAAAAGGAAACTCATGGAGCAGAAGAAAGGAAAGGCAACCCATCAAGGGGTGGTAGAAACAAATTGCATGGTGGATTTTGAAATAGGGAAGGAGGAAGGCCAACCTAAGCGAAAAAAAGTAAAACCTTTAAAGACAGAATCTATTCAGCCTCATGCAAGCAAAGGAAATAAAGATGAACAAGAGCAAAAAGTGAAAACTGTTTCATCAAATGTAGAATGCATTCTTCATGAGATAGCAGAACATAGCAACCAACAGTCAAAGGAGCATGGATTAATGCAGATGTTTTCTGATCATAATAAACCTTTGAAAAAGGAATCATCTTGTTGGCCTCCATTTGTATCTTCTACATCCAATTCATCTAAGCTTTCATGCTATACTAAATCTCTTCGCACTAGACCTGAAAGACAAGGATCTTCAGAGTGGAAAGGATTTGTAGAAAGGGATGTTGAGGGAGCACTTGTAAGTTCAAATAGGGAACATAAGTCATATATGGAAAATGCAGCTTTAGAAGAAGGCAAGGATTTGGAACAGAAAGCAGATAGGATTAAGGTTTGTTTTTGTTTCATGTAAATTACCCATACACTTCATTCTTTGGATTTGACCAAAATTCGTTAGGATTTTTGTGTGATCTTAGATGTGTGAATTAAAGTCTTTTTGGTTGGTTAATTCTTTGTTATTGTATGATCCAGAGCAATGGAGGCGATGAACTTGAAGCTGTTGGTTTCTATTTCCGTGCATCTTTAAAATTTCTACAAAGTGCTTCAATTTTAGAACTGCCTTTGAGTTCTGATAGTGTGAGGCACTGGGGAAATAAATCTATGCCTTTGTTCACATACTCTGCTAGGCTTTCTGAGTAAGTTCCTTTTAGTTGCATTTAAATTTTAATGGTTGGAGTTGATCGAGAAAATTCACAGATTATATGCATTCTAAAATTGTAAATTTTAAAAAAATGGTTTGGGCTAATTGTTTAGTTAAATGGACAGAGCTTCTAAACAGAGAACCTTTGATATCTGATAAGTTGTCTTCAACTGTAGTAGGAACACCTTTGATACCAATTCAGAAAATGAGACTCAATGGTTGAAATTCACAGAAGGTTTTTATTTTTTTCCATTGAACTTATAAATTCTTAAAAATTTGTATATCTAGGTTTAGACTATATTGACCAAGCTTCCAAGTAAATTCAAGTTTAGTAATCTCTACCAGGAGTAAGATTTACCAAATGAAAATCCATCCTTGAAGCTTGCTTTGAAGTCTTAAATTGTAGTTACCACAGTTTGTTCCTGAAATTTTCTCAAGTGACAGAAAATTGATTTAATATCTTTTGGTCAAAAAATGCACTTTTTGTGTATGTGTCTTCAAGTTTCCCCATCAGAAAGAGGACTTGTAGCTCAGTGGTAGAGAACCCCAAATTGCACATGGGAGGCCCTAGGTTCAGGTCCTTGCTGGTCCATGAAAAATAACATGGTTACAAAAAGCTCTGGTTACAAAAAGGACCGTTCACTTGGTTGTAGGGCACCCTAACATGCACATGAGAAGTCCTAGGGTCAATTACTAGTTGGTCTTTGAAAAGTAACATGTTAGTCCCCTTTTTCTATTAGCTATTATATATATGTGAGGTTACATAGTTTTAACAACAAAATGTGTTTTTCAGAGTGAATGGACCAGCTAAACCTAAAAGCTTAAAAATTTAAGGACATTAAAGCTTCTTTGTAATGGAAGATTGCTTCAATGAGCTTTTTAAACTTGAAGTTCAGACTATTTTTGTTTCTACAGTATGTTAAAGGTCACTGAGGGTTTATATTTAATTATTCACTTCCTAATTCTTGACTACATTGATTATAAAATATTCTCATTTTTTTTATAGGGATTGTGCTAAGGTGTATGAACGGAATGGAAAGTGGGCAGCTGCTGCTCTAGCCTACCAATGCACAGGATTCGCATGCATGCATGTTGTGATGGCCAAGAATCTGTATTTAAGCAGACATAGACAAGAACTTAAATCAGCTGCTGTTATGTTTCCGACAGGTTAGTTTTTGTTTACACTTTTAAGAATTTAACATTGTATTCATTTGTAATTTTGTTGATTTAAATTTTTTTATTTGTAATTGCCATGGCTGAGAGGACCACATTGGGGATTTCTATGCTATGGAAGGGTGAACGCTTATTTGTTCTAGACATACTCTGTTATTGTGTCAGACGTTACCCATATTCAATGTTCTGCAAGATAATGGAATTGACAGTCTAACCGTAAAACATGAAGTTACAGGTGAAGGAAAGCATTGTCATCATAATATAATTTCAGCTGATATGCATTTATCTATAGGTATCTACTAAGAACTTCGTACTGTCTAGGTAGGGTTATTTAGTATTTTATATAGATTTTTCATTCAAAATATATTTGAAGAGTTCAAGTTTTTAACACTTGTCTCCTGAAGCCCTTTTCTTAAGCTGTCCTCAACCTAGGTTTTGGTTAAAAATCATTGATCTATAGTATAATAAGCGATCATTTCAGAGGGTTTAGTTGTAAGCATCTTCCATTCTTACACACTTGCCATACATATCAACTAAGGAATTTCCAACAAAGACATTTGTGTCCACCCCGGTTACTATAATATAACCATGAAGACTCCTACCCATTTGCAGATCTCGATCGTTAGTCATTTCCTCGAGAAGAAAGCAAACATCGAAAAATAGAACTACATAAATGTTAAAATTAACAAAATTATGGAGTGCTATAGAAGTTCAGAAATGTAGATGTTTAAAAATAGAAAAAACTAGAAGTTCCAAAATAATGCCACTAAAAGAAAAGACATTATATCAGTATTTGATAGCCATCATCATTGTGTAAGCTGTTAAGTTTCAAATATTAGCCGCTGTAAATATCTGCTTAATTTTTTTGAATTTTGCCTGCGAGTTTAAGACCATCTGATAAACAGAATAGAAAGAGCTGATTTATATTGCAATAAATACAATACTTTGACAGCAAATATAAAGGAAATGCTTGCAATATTCACTTTTAAAATCAAGTTCAAATTGAAAGTGCAATATAAAGACAAAAGTGAAGATATCCAGATGGATAAGTCTGATCATAAACACAAATACAACATACCCATTTGCTGGGAATGAACATAAATGACTGCAGTAATAATAATCAGCATGTATAAGCTCCATCAACCCTAGGTTCTTCACTAAAATGCTTCAAATGGTATGGCTGGGTCTAGATCTGTCAAACAACAACTATGATCTTTAGTGAATGCAGATATTGGCTCCTTAAACCGCAATGGCTGCTCTAGAATCTTCATGTTGACCCTCAAGAAGTGATATGGCTGGGTGGAAACGGTTTGGCCAGCAAGGAAGGAGTTACAACCAGAAAAATAGAAGTTTAATCCTTCTCAGTCTTCTGCGAAGTTCTTAGCGAATTTGATATCCAATAAGCTTTGCAAATCTAAAAACCTAAATTCCAATACTACCCAAATGTGACCCTAAAATAAAATCATGAGATTATACTCCATATCGTATCTTTCAACAAGATGAAGAATGTTGCGAACTAGGGTTTTTGGTCTGGCAAACCAACGACAAAGAAGTAATTTTCAGTAAATAGAAGCAATATCAAAATCTTTTTTAACATCCCTCTAATATTCTTGTTCCTTGCGTAAGGATTTCCGCTCGTTTGACCAAATTACCAACTGATGGAGACGAATTGTAGTGGCCATATAATGCAAGAAGATGGTGTACGGTTCAAAACATGTATCACACTGAATTGGGAGGGGAAAACAAAGACCATACGGTATAATGGAGCTGGCCGTACAATATCTTGGAGCTGACCATACGCATGGTATAGGGAAGGATGTATGATATGCAAAGGCAGGTTGTACGGTGGAGGTGTGGAGTCCGTACGATAGGAGTATGGAGATGTAGTCATATAGTGAAGGGGTGTGGAGCTGGCTGTGTTGTGCAAGGCCGTACGGTGTAGGGAGGAGGTCGTACGGTGCAGGAAGCAACTGTGCGGGATATGGAAAGAGGCTATGTGGTGATGTATGGTGGAGGCAAGGGTTATGGAAAGTGTACGGATGGTATAGTGTCGTGTGGGATGTAAGGTATTACAAGTTGCGCCAATGATTTAGATTGTGCTCAAAGTTGGCGTACAAATGATTGCATTCGTCAGAGACACCAAACAATGCTAGTACAAGTATTGAAAACCAAATCATAGATTGATGCAGATATGAGTATTTGCAAATAAAGATAGTGCACATAGAGAAACAATATTAGCACTTCAGATTTGCCAAATACAATGATAGATAAAATGCCGCTTTGATTCGCCAGATCGAAGAAAAACCATACAAACAGAATAGGGTGAGGGCTGAATCCCACTTAAGTCGGAAGAGCCAAGTAGAGAAGATCTTTCACTCTTGAAATGACGAACAACAAAGAAATCCCAACAGGAATTCGCTGTAGAGAAATAATAAACCAAATCGCATACCTACTACTACCTACATGTTGTGCTTAAATACTTGTCGGGGAAACCTTTCCGAGGGTGTACAAAGATAGTTGACGGCCACACCTACCTACAGACACAATTAAATAAAAAATGGTTCCGAGATATACTAAATCAATCGGAAGCACAAATACAAATATTATTAACTTGTGCCCCATATTAATAAATTAAAGTAACTAATTAAAGGTACTTTTGTTATATTATTTAAATTTTTGGGACCAGTTAATTAATTAATTAAATTAAATTATTACATTCAAATTTGGGGACATGACAATCCCTAAATGAGAGTCCTATTCCTTCTTTTGTAGCTTTTTCGCTGCTTTTTCAAGAAAAGGAAACACTTTTTGCTTTTTTGCTATCTTTTTGAGAATATTTCTCATGCTTCACTATTTTTCTTGGAATAGCTTTTCTTTTTCATTGTTTTAAAAAATAGTTTAATTTTTTCACTATTTTTCAGGAATATTTTGTTCGCTTTTATTTAATAAGAAGCACTTCCATTTCCAATCTCCCATTGTAGCAATAAATAATAAAGGCCCATTCATTAAAATAAATCATCTTCAATTTAATGTTTGGCCTCTATAGTCCCTTCATTAAGTAAATAAATAAAAATAACGATAAATTTAATATATTATATTAAATTTAACTCTATTAACATATAATTTATCATCATTTAGTGTAAAATCCCTGGCCTATATCAAAGTTGGGATGATCATCAAAATTGGACCTACCATCAATACTAAAAATAGCAAGTATGCCAACTCTGTTGGAGCTGATAACTAACTTACTAAAAATAGTAGGCATGAGAGAGTTAACCCAAAAGGCTGTAGAAAGAAATGTTATGCTCATTCAAATGTCTAAATATCACATCCCACCTGATACTGCTTCCAAGATTTCCTGATCCTAATCATTAGCGCTTGGGAATCGGCTAAATAACCTAATGATGCCACCATGCTGAACTAGCTTAGGAAGGGGACATTACAGCCACCTAGAAAATGCAGGTGGGAACTAGGATGGGAATGCCATTATTTAGAAGCATGATACTATGCCGTTCAAAGGTTAGGAATATTAATAATTATCAGTCAATCGATAATAGTTTACTGGACAAACATCTTACTCCTGATCATTAGTTTAGTTGGTGATCATTTTAGAGCATTTAAACAATCATGTGTTTTGATGGTTACATCTAGTCATTCCATTGAGAACAAAGAAAATAATAAATATCAAAAAGTAAAACCAGTTAAATGTTTAAATGAACAAAAAGTATGGAGTTCTATACAACCTAAAAAATTTAAAATTTAAAATAGAAAAAACTATAACTACTGATGAAAATTTCACTGAAAGCAAAGACATATTATATTGGTATTTGATAGTCATCATTATAGTGCAAGCTGTTAAATTTTTAATAATAGCCACCTAGAAAAAGTTGATGAGAACTAGGATGAGAATGCCCTTATTTAAAAACATGATAAGGTGCCACTCAGTGATTAGCAATATTAGAATCAATCAATAAAACTTCAGTGGAAAAACATCTTAGTCCTTTTTATTGTTTCTCTCCTTACTAATACCTTGCTGGGAGCTGAGAATATTTTATACTAGAAAAATCTGTACAATTAAATGCAAAACGTAAAATAAACCTCAAGTCCTATTGTATTTCTTTAGTGCTTTTAGCCTCTGCCAACAAAATATCGACAGTTAGGAAGATAACCAATGTGATTTATACATAAAAGAATAAGAAACTTCTATAGGAAGCTCTTGATTTCTAAGAGAGATTTGAAGAAACTTCATCTGAAGTCTCTTGACTTCTGGAGACATATTACTGTGATACGGAGAAATTTCTTATGCTCCCATCCGTGTAACTCCCTCAAGTATGCCAACTGTTTAACTACCCAAGTTTCCCAACAACAAATTCTAACTAATTAAAGAAGATACTGCGAATCTAGTTTTTCAGTGAATTTTTTGGATTTTAGGCATCAGAATTCTTGATTTGTCCATTATATGGTTGAAATTCCAAACTTTTTGTATGACAATTCTAAGATTAGTCTTTTCTGTAATGGATAGTATGTGCAGACGGAGAGACATCTAATGCCCAGGGTAGTTGTTGATTGTCATTGTAGTAAAATGTAGTAATGTATACTGAGTTGTGTGAACTTATTATGATTTATAATTAGCATATTTACTAGTATTTAAACTTTTGTTTGTGCAGGTGAATCTCCTTGTTCATTAGCGTCTGATGTTGACAACTTGAATCGCCATGCATTAAAAGTAGTGAATCAACAAAAACGAGTTGCATCTCTAAATGCATCAGGAAATTATGTGATTGATACACAACACTGCCAACACTATAACCATTTGTTACAATTTGTAAGTTGAAAATTGCCTTGGGGCATTTGGTAGATGATACATGTTTTTCTAGAATATGAAATTGCACTGTGATATTGATCCATGTAATTTAGCTTTGTTTTATCCTCTGAACAATTTTTTGTACTTATTTCTCAGTCTCTATTAGTTAAAGCATGTAAGAGAATATTTTTATACTTGCAGGTTGATGATGCTAGTGCATCATTTGCAGCTTTTGCAAAAGCAGGTAGTGCTTTGGATGCTGCTAGTGATTCAAGTTATAGAGAACATGAAATATCTGTGGTGAAAAAGGCTATCAATCTGAACTTTCATAATCTTGATGGACTGCTCAGTCTTGTAATCCCTCTCATGGAATCTGCATCTTTATGTTGACATCTATTATGGCTTCAACAACAATTTTTGCAGAAATAAGGAGGTAATAAGGATTATGGAGCAATATGCATGCAATTATTTCTACCATTTACTTACATGAATAGGTTGTGTATGAGTTACGACTAGTGTAAATTATGTAAATTACTATGTTATCTTGCTTGAAGAATCAGAAATGTGCAAGTAGGCAGGATTTGAACTGTGAACGAAAAATGCATGTATCCTGAAGCTGTTTGTAAGAGATTTCATGTGATGTTCTTGCTATAAAATATAAACATTACTTTTGAATTCCTTCCTGGATCTTCAGGTCAACTTCATATGAAGTGTTTTAGGAGTCTTATCGTTTATGGAATGTACTGCAAATTCTGAAATATTTTCAATCAATATACATTTGACTACTAATTTTCATTCTCTCCTCTAAGGGGAGTCTACATATTTTGAAAGACATCGATGGATTCAATTTGACTCATAATTCGTAGCTCTAGATTGTGACACTTTTTTTTTTGATACAAGGGCAAACATGCCTGAGTTACCCAATAATTCATGGCTGGTTATTATTCCTCAGTCATTGGTGGTTGGATAAGGTGTATTTTTTGGCTCTTCAAAGCATTTTAATTTTTATATTATTCATGATTTGGTTAATAAATTGGGCATCATTTTGCATTGCAGGTCTTGTTTTAATGTCTCTGTTCTGCAAGATTTCTTGCCAGTTTTATTTTAAGCCAATCTACAAATGCTAATACAGCTAACAGATTCACTTACAAATAAATGTGAATATTAGGACACCTGGCAATTGATATTTTTTGTAAAATAAAATTATTTAACTGTACTTCCGTGAGAGAACTCTGTAAGATCCGGACGGACATGAACAAGGTATCAGAGTTGTGCAAAAATGCAAGTTTATACAATTTGTAATTTTCTCGAGTGTAAAATACTAGATAATATGTATTGATGCAATTTTGGTGACTGACTATTTTGTGAAGCTTTCCGTAGAAACTTACATACAATAAAATAAAATTATAATATGAAGGAAGAAAAACATTTTTGCAATTTAATACCAGTTATCCATCTTTTGTTTGTCTTGGAATATCTGTTCCCCATTTGCACTTTTTCTTGTTGGTAACTTAGCAAACACATATTAAAAGAGCAATTTATCCATCGGGTTCCAATTGTGGAGTGATAGATTAACCTTTACAGATTGCTACTTTGTAGAATAAAACTGTATCTTAATTAAATACCAGGTTTTCTTTTGGGGCCCTATCTTTGAAATTGTGAGGGTTTGTTTACAGGGTCCACATCTCATACATATCTTTGAAAGGACACTGCTTTAACTAGTGCCCTATCAGCAATGGATATTGCTGTAATTGCAGTTCATCCTGAGTAGATCCTTCTTGCCACCTCCAACTTCACTTTTGGGCCTAGCAGTTATACAATCTCCAATCTGTGCTCCAACTTGAATGCTTATTCTACCTGTTTTCTCCTCTGGCCAGGCATCTACTACAACTCTCTTCCATCTCCCTTCTGCATCCATTTGGTGTGCTCTAGGTTAAAAACTTATACTTCAATGTACTCCAATAGTGCATCTACGTATTCCCCTCTCTATTATATGCATTACTCAAGCATGCTTCACTGACATCATCTACAAGACTATTGCTCTTTATCAATTGATTAGGGATCCTCATTTTAGCATGCTTCCTAGTGCTAAGATGTTACTTAGGGAGATATGAAGGTTTTTGAACTTTTATATCCAATGTGAGAACCAAACAGCTCTAGCAAAAACTGTAGAAACATCTAGATTATCACTTATATTGTTGACAATGTTAAGTTGCATTGCCCCTATGTTTTGTCACGGGGGCATGTTGGTGTTTGGTTGAATGTAACCATTTGTATGAAAAGTTTGTAAACAATTGTCATGGAGGAAACCTGTAGGACTTTACAAATTAGATAGATCCTAAAGTAGTAATCTTTCTATAACAAGGACCAATCATATTGTTTACAATTATCAAGGTGATCTTATTGAAAGAAGCTCAAATTTTCTTTGTTTAAAGACAAATCGTGATGTAGACTGGAACATGATTTTAGAAGGCTCGGCAAGCACCAACTGTGTTCGTTTCAATTATCAAGGCCAGTTTGTTGAAAGGGGTTCATTTTTTCTTTGTTTAGAGACAACAGAGGAGGATGGATGGTGATTAGAAGTGGATTATTTGTTTTGAATTTGAACAAAATGTTTTGACAAAAAATGTAAAGTATGATAGAGGAGGCATTAGGCTTTGGGAACCCCTTCATAGCTTTCATCCTCAAGTATTATATACTTAAAAATGCTATAGAGCTTTTGACCAATGTGGTACTGATCAATCCTCTTTCTTAGCCTTGGTTAACAAATGGGTGGACACAAAGGATAGCTTAAACTCTATCCTCAAGCTTTCATAGTGCCTTCCCTCTCCTCTCTCCTCAATTGACCTTGATAGGAATGTTGTGGATTTCTAACATTATTTTCCTTGCAAGGTTATAATCTCATTTTATATTTGCATATATTTTTGTTTCATGTGGTATTTAATAATGCTCATACATGTACATTTCTCGCATGATTACTTTAAACTTTGGTTACATGATTCTTTGCAGACCAATTGGAATTATTTCGTCTACATCCCCACATGTTCAACATTTTCATGTGCGTAAGCATAGGGAAGGCTTGTTTCTTAAGGCATAACCAAAGCTTTCTTCCTTGGGGTTTTAGTCATACTTTTACATAGACTTCTTTGTTGTAGGTCTTCTGAAGTATTGGTTTGATGGTTTTTTTTTTTTTTTTGGATTATCTAACTTTTAAGATTGTGTATAATGACTCTTTGTGAACCCTTTGGTAGGAATTGTGATCCCATTTTAAAGGGGATGCCTAATCTCTAAATCTCATCGAGATCATTTCAAACATGTCGAGTTTTGGAGACATTCCTGTGGAATGGTTTCTAATGTTTTGTTTGTGTTGGAGTCGACAGTGCCTTTAAGTTTCTTCCTAGCCTATAACTCTAGACATTAAAAATGGTGGTCCAATGAACCAATAATTTGCATTATAAGGGGGATGAAAATGTTCTTCGCAAAAAAATCTAATGAGTGCAAATGAGAATGTGGATTCAACCTCACACACGAAAAACACTAATGTCTTGCAATGTGTCATCACATCAATATAATCAAACCAAGTAGCTTACCTCATTACAAAGACAAAGTGAAAAATTGAAAATAAGTAGAAAAATTTTAATCAGTCAATAGAAGGCATCGAAGGGTGGAGGACTCAAATAAGTATGAATTATGGGTATTTTGCAGTAGACTGCTTTGGAAAGATAAAATAATCAATGAAACTTGGAGAGAATGATTTTTTTTTGGAATAATAACATAAGGTTGTCCCCTAATAATGATGTTAGGAGGAGGATTGCTAGTCAAAATCACGGGCCACAGCAAAAGCATTTTTTGGGTATTAATTTTTTTTTTCCAATTTTTTGTGTGGATGTGTCTTCAAATTATAAATTTGTCAAACATATTTTGAAATGGAAAAGTCTCATTATGTCAAATCGAATCACACACACTAAATGGATTTGAATTTCTTTAAGGTCAATCAGTGTGCTAAGAGAGCCTTAGCATGATAACAATTGAAGTACAAAGTAAAAAGATAATGCAAAGTCAATAAATGGAGATTTATTGTCAATCAGTGTATTCTACAATGGATATAGGTAATGAAGGTAAATCTTTAGTTTGTATATATATTTTGGTTAGTAGATGTATTAAAATTACAAAATATGAGGATTATTGTACATAAATACGATAGACTGAGGGTACTCTTTTAGATCTAATGCAAGATCGTGGACTATTCATATACAAAAAATTCTTTGGTTTTCTTCTTTGTTGAAGAAAATGAGTTTTCTTGTAGATTTGAACTGTTTATGTACTCCTCAATTTCTCGACCCTTGAATGATATGCTTATTGACTGAAATTTCCATCTTGCAAGTTGCAATCAAAATATGGATAATTATTATGTTTTTTAAATATGGAAATGACAAACAATATTATTAAATTCTGTTTATTGTTTTAACAAATCTGAATATGATTGAATGATCAATCTCCAAGAGGATTTCACTAATTGATTTCAGTGTTCCTCTAGGTCCAATCGGATCTCATAAGTATATGTTATTTTGATTGGAAGGGACATTCCTTTTGGATTAGTGTCATTTCACTTCTCAAACTAGTCCTAGACTACTTTTGGGGTTTACACATTGACTTGCAATTACAAACTGTGTGTTGATACCATAATCAATGATCTACAGAGGTAATGATATTAGACTCGATTTGATTGGAATCTCTGCACTACTAATCATGGCTTGATTGGAATTATATGTGGAACATGAAATAATAATCTGTAAGATTAAATGCACGTCACCATTATACTTGGAACCGCTTATATATGATATTTTGATTTGGTGTATGAATGATAGCCAATTTCAAATATTAGATCAATACGATGATATAATTCCAAGAATTTAGATATGTGTGTGTATCGATATACACAATGTATATTGATATATATATACATACATACATACACACACACACACACACACACGCACACACACACACACACACACACACACATATATATATAGACATACATATATATTTATATCATATTATTGATTAATATCATTCATATGTCTAACTGAAGCTATCATTTTTCAACACTCCCTCTTAGCTAGGGAAGATACAAGTTTAACAAGTATACAACTATATCACCTTACTCATGATATCAAAAGATATAATATGTTTAAGAATATGAATTCATGTGACATTCTTCGTAACACAAATATCCATATTATGGTATCTGTAATGACATCGAGTCTCATGATGTCTACCATGATGAATCATTGTATATCCATGATACATTGTCCACTACCATTATCTCTTAAGGATCATAATTGTCTCTAGATGATATCAAGTCTCATGATATCTATTAGAATGTTGAAGAGATACTAACTATCATGTCATTGTATATCCATGGATATCAAGTCACGTGATATCCATAACAATAGTGAAACAAATCATTGTAAAGTCGTCACCTTATAATGTAAAATACAAGTGTTCATTGTCTGAAAGATTGTCACCTTTCAATAATGTCCACAGGGGCCCATAAATTCATGGAGTCACACACATGATGACAAAAGAGTTTACACATTATAAATATTTTATATAAGCCTTGTCGCATTCTATATCCCTATCCACTAGCTAATTATTTTGAACCAGGGAAATGAGAGAATTTTATCGCTTGGTGCGTTGATTCAATCAATCAAGAAGCAGATGCTTTTGCCCCCATCTCACTCACCTCTATTAAAAAGTTCTAAATTGTTAACGATACTACAAACTAACTACCCTCCATACAACAAAAACATGGTGTGCTAACCCTTAGAGGCGAAGGGTATCCCCTACCATTCTATAGATGACGTGGGCCCCAAATAGATTATCGCATGGTGTTAGAAGACCTTCCTTTTTAAGCTTGTTTACCTTGATAGATGGCATAGGCATTGATAGGGATAGCGGAATAGACAAAGATAGTAGTAGCAAGCCAAAGAGATTGTGATCATTCCAAATATTGTGCAAGCCCCTACAACATAATTGTTAGGGGTTTGCTAGAAGGGTCCCAAAATTCAAGTGCAAAGACATGGGCAACTTTGGTATAGGCATTGCCCACATAGGCAATGGTTGCCATTGGGAATCCCACTACTACTAGTAATCATATATAATGGATGACAAGTTTGTATTGATTATATTCTGGATTGAGACCCCCCTATACTAGTAGTTGAGTTGATTCAATTGTGGGTTGGAAGATATAGTAGAGGATAAATTAATTTGTGGGTGGTGAAGAAGGGGCAATCATGCATTAGAAGACTCGATCCCCACATCTGACCAAAATTTATGGGTTGCCCTACTAGAACTACTAACAATAATAATTTTGAGACTCAATCTCAAATTTGACTTACATTTTCAACCATACTAAGTTTGTTTTGAGTGTTCAACTTTTACCTTGGATATAGGCTTGGTGAAAATGTCTCTTGTTTGATCACTTGAACTAATATACTCCAACAAATTCACATTCCTTGCTACCATGTCTCTCATATAGTGATAAGGAATCTCTATGTCTTTTGATCTATCATTTAACATTGGATTCACGAAAAGCTTGATACAATTCTGATTAACTCACCAAATAATTGTAGGATTCAAGGGCTCACCAAATTATCCCTCAAACAATCTACAGAGCCATACTGCTTCTCTTGCTCCCTTAGAGGTTGCAATGTATTAGGCTTCTGTAGAGCTTTATGCAATTGATGATTGTTTCATGTTGATCGATGAGATCATTGCCAATCCTAAATTGAAACAACAACTTGATGTTCTTTTTCAATTGGTAACACTTTCAGCCCAATCTAAATTAGAGTATCCATGTAGATCTAGGTCAATATTTTTGTATGTAAGACCATACCCAATTGTACCTTTAGGGTATCTCAAAATATGTTTTGCAACAACAAGATGTATCTCCTTTTTTTCACACATAAACCATCATAGAGCATTCATTGCATAACATGTATTTGGTCTTGTGTTGACCAAATATGTCAATGATCCAATTATCTATCTATAGAGTGGGATTTGCAAATTTTGATTCTTCTATTGTTTCCTTCAAATGACAAATTGGTTTCCATAGGTGTAGACATGGGTCTACAGTCTAACATTCCAAACCTTTTTAGAATGTCAATGGTATACTTTCCTTGATTAAGAATGATGCAATTTATTTCCTACCACACTTCCAATCCAAGGAAGTAATGTAAAATGCCCATGTCCCTCATGTCAAAATTTGAAGCTAGGTCCTTATATTGAGAGATTAGGAAATCTTCTCTTATGATTAGCTGGTCATCAACATATAAGATAAGTATTAGCATATCACCATTAATTACCTTAAAATAGAGGTTTGGATCTGCACCATTCTTGAAAAATCCTAGTCCTACAAGGTAGCGATCAATCCTCTCATACCAAGTTCTAGGGACATGTTTAAGTCCATATAAAGCCTTCTTTAATTTGCACACATGTGATTCAACATTACGTATTACAAAGCCTTCTAGTTTCTCAAAAAAAAATTCTTCAATTGTCCCATTCAAGAAAGTTGTCTTCACATCCACTTGATGGATCTTCCAGCCTTCAGATGCCACAAGATCTATTATTGCATTGTTTGAGGTGTAACATGTAACAACTACACAGTATTTTAATAGTCAATACCCTCTTTATGTGAGAAACCTATGGCAACAAAATTAGCTTTGTGTTTCTCTGTATTGTCATCTACAACATTGTTGATTTTGAAGGGCCATTTGGAAGAGACAACAAATTTCCCTTTTGGCCTTGGTACTATATCTCACACATCATTCTTTACAATGGATTGATACTCTTTTATCATAACATATTTCTGTACGTGATGTTTGAGAGCTTCGTACAAGTTGGTTATGATTTAATGATCTCACTCACCAAGGCAACATATCTAGAGAATCTCTAGGGTCCCGTACTATCTCTAAAAGTTCCTTTGGGTGTCGCATAATTTTTAGCTTCTTCAATCATCTTTCTACCCCAAAGTGGTCTCTTTTTGTTTTGTTAGGTTCATCTACTAGAGTCCTTTGATTTTAATGTATAGTTTGTCCGTAAGACTCCCTCTGAACCTCAGGAGCATGATTCTCCTCCATGTCTTTAGGAGGATCTTGAATTTCTATCTCACAAGAGCTCTTGGATCTCTTGAATGCAATGTCTTCCTCAAAAATGACATCTATGTTGAGTTCAATAAATTTGTGTTCAGGTATGTATATTCTATAGGCTTTTTATTTTTCACTATAACCCACAAATATCTCTTTCTTTTTAGTGGGTTCTAACTTAGACATCTTTTCTTTAGGCACATGAATGTAGATAGGACAATCAAAAAACCTTAGGTGACTTAAGTTAGGTTTTACAATGGTGAATGCTTCTTCAAGAGTTTTTTTAAATCTAGGTGTGAGTGTGGGCATCTATTTTAAATGTAGATGACTATCTATAGGCTTCGGTCCAAAATAAATTTTCTATGTTTTCATCGTACAACATGGCTCTAGTAGCTTTTATAATTTTTGTATTCTCTCTCTCTCTCTCTCTCTCTCTCTCAAATTCCATTTTGTTGTGGATTATAAGGCACAATAAACTCCCTCTTATTACTAACATTCACACAAAATTCTTTGAATTTTTTGAAAGTGTACTCTTTTCCATATCTGTGCTCAGTACTTTGAGTTTCTTCCCAAAAATGTTTCCTGTAAGAGCTTTGAATTCCTTTAACCTTATAAGGATTTCCTCGGATTCTTTACATTTAAGAAACTATATCCAAGTCTTTCTAGAGAAATCGTATACAAAGATTATATAATATAAGAATTCTCCCATTAAGGGTATAGACATGGGTCCACATAAATTAGAATGAATTAATTTGAATACATTTTCAGTTTTACCAATACAGTTTAGGAAATTCCCCTTTGTATTCTTTCCTAGGGCACACCTTTTGCATGATTCTTTATGGAAATTCACTTGAGTCATATTTCTTATGAATTAGTGCAAAATTTGTAAAGACATCCTTTTCTTATTCCTATAGTTTGTGTTTTCTTTATGGTGGAGTTCTTTGGCCATGCCAAAAATTCTCTATCTATAAAGGTAACTCTATTCCCTTTGTCTTCAAGAGCAAAAATAGAGACTAAGTTTCTTTTAATCCCTAGTACATATAGTACTCCAATGAGTTGAAGGGATATGTTTGACTTCAAATTTATGATGCAAGTTCTAATCCCCTTTACTTGACAATCTGAATCATCCCCAATAGTCACTTTGTTGGATGTCTTATTGGGAAATTGAGATACTGATGGGTGGGGGGTGAATTAGGATCACAAAAACTTTAGCCTTAAAAACAACATGACTGTATTCACCACATTATCCATCTCATATCTGGATTATGCATAACATAAAACTTCAAATGCTGAAATAGATCTAAGTATCGCATCCATGAAAATGTAAACACATACACAAGAGATTTTGGTTACCCAAAAACCCTCCAAGGCAAATGTAAAACTAGGGTGGGGATGACACCCACAAATTTTCACTACTGCAGTAACAAAGTTAGCCTATTAGGACTACAAGTTTGATCACTTCTGATGATCTACCCTATGAGGGGTCTGCCCTGTTAGGAGCTTTATAAAGACTGTTAAGTCTACCTTGATTAAATGATTTAACACTTAGAATGAAGTAAGGAATCTATTAAGAGATTTGCATAGATCTATTAGAAACACTTTGTTAAGAGATTTACATAGATCTGTTAGAACCACTATGTTAAGAGATTTACCTTGACTCAATCTACCAAAATTGATTTAGTACCTAATTCTTTAGTCTGCACTTACAATGTTGATTACATGTCTTGTATTTGCAATCAGTGGCCTGCTCTTTTATTTGATTTATCTTTAATTTGTCCTCCATTTCTTCACTAGGTCGCTAACTTTGTTGCCTCACAACTCTCGGTTGCAACCTTTAAAACCTAACTCCTTTGCATAATACTTCGCTTCCTTTCTCTTTCCATATTACAAATAGGGTTTGGATCTACCCTCTTAAAGACATTTGTAGATTCTTTTAGAATAAGATCAACGATCCAGATGTTTCCTTTTGCCTCTTCATTTGATTGGTTGTCCTACCTTCATAGGGATCGATGATCCACATCAAACACATAACATCCTCTGTAACAAACTCTACGATCATTAAATGTTATTTACATGTTGGCTCAAAATGGTTTACCTCAAAGTTTGTACGATTTCAAATATTTTTGTTCACTCCGTATTACTTGATAATTTCATATGAGTCTGAATCTTCTGAATGCTGGTTTGAAACCCATTTGTAAATCTGGGCACATCACAAAGAATATTGTATAGATCTTGTATTTTCTTCACAAGTTCTTCTAGATTTTGTACAAGAGCCAATAGTTCAACCTTCCTCACTGCAATCACCATAGAAACTTTCTACAATACCTTCTTCTCAAAAAAATTCTCTGACGAGGCCATTAATTTTTCATTTGCTTCTATATCCTCAGTGTTGACTTTCTCAACAATTTGCACTAACTGAGAGATAATAGGGGCTTTCTCATCAATGTTCTAAATATCGAAAACATCAGCAAATATATCTTTGATATCATGCAACACTTACCTTTGTTGTTGCTATCTTCTCATCTCTTCTTCTTGTTTCTTTCTTGCCAAAATGTCTTGCAAGATTACAGTATGTTCAAATGTGAGATTCTTCAAATCCCAATCTGATATTTCAATAACTTCATCCAAGGTAATAGTAGTACCTGGAGAACTGGCCTTCTTCTTCCCTTTACCCTTCTTAGGAGTGTTGTTGCTTGACACAACTAGGGCCAGAGTAGGTGAAGGGGTTTCACCACTCAGTCTAACTTGGGTATCAATGCTAGAGACAATAATAGTAGCACTCAATGTGGCTTTTTTGGTAGGGGCTTGCACCTCTGTGCAGATGTGGGATTTGACATTATTGGGAGTGGAGTGTGAACTTGAACACTCATCTTTGTCTGTGAACCTTCGTTCTTATCTTCTTCTTTGTCCTTTTCCTTTTCTTTCTATAATTTCTCTATATTTCCCTCATCTAGAGCTCTTGAGACACATGGTCCTTCTTGACCTATACTAGATTGGTCTATAGTTGATTCCTTGTCTTGCTCCTTTTGTTGTGTCTCCTTTTCTGGCTCCTCCACTTCTATTACCAATTTTTTGGTCTGTGAGGCTTGTTAGAGTTATTGCTCAATCTAATTTACTTGTTTATTAAAATCAACAACTTGCATTTGTATTTCCCCTATCTTGGGATAGTCCATTATTTGTTGAATCATAGGAGTGTCATGTGTGGTGGAATGAATAGGGGACATATTGCCTTGTGGACTCAACACACGTGTATCTTCTTCATCACTATGATCATCCTCAATAGTTACAATATCTTTTTATTTCTCCTATTCAACTCCTTTATTCTTGTTAGTGTCTCATGCAGTTAGTCCAAAAATACTCTTCCACAAGAGTTCATTTTGTTGTACAACAACCTCAAATTTATTTTGTAATATCATAAATGCTCTATATTTAGGAACAAATCTATTCCTATACTTCTCCAAAAATGTTGTCTTTTGTTTAGTTGTTAGCTTAGGCATAATTTTAGGTAATGTCCCTTCTCTTATTTGCTTTTCAATTGTTGTTGCCTATTACCACTTGTCATCAATTCTATTATACAATTCAGTAGGAATCTTGCTTCCTATCTATAGGTGTTAGTTTGAAATTTTCCATCATCTCTAATATAGCCTCTTCTACCTTAGTTTTGTCAAAAACACTTAATATTCCATACTTGTTAAATTTAAAACCTGATAAGCTTGTAGAGTTCCTAATATTGTCACATACCTCATTAATAGTATTAGGCTTAGTACGCACAATGACTCAGTGGTAACATGGTTCATGAGATTTGGTCCTCTTTGCATCTTCCTCTTTAAAATCTTCTTGTGCTTTCAATTTTCTCATGTTTATCTTATCTTTGGTGGCTAACAATTTTCCTTTTACTGCACTTGTGCCACTAGGTTTGGTAATCTTCACAACACCCTTTTTCAACGGTGGCTCGGTGCTAGTTGTTGTTGCTGCCCTAGTTCTCAATCTTAGTGGTACAGGAGAAGAGAGGGGCTTGGATGTTACCTTCTTTACATTATTCCTCACCTTCGCTCAATGATTTTGATTGTTTTATCCTTCTTTTCTTGTGAGGTGACAAGTGATAGGGCTTTACCTTGTTTCTCTTCACTTTCTTCCTCTTCTTCTACATCACCTTCACCATCTTAGTCCTCTCCAAGACCTTGTGTAATCATTAAAGGTCCTCCGCCTTTAGTTTGTCTTCCTAGCTTCCCTTCTAGGTCTTCAATCATTTTCTTTCTCTTCTTTTTAGTAGAAGAAATCTTAATATCCACAGTTATTCTTTCTGTTTCTTCTTCATATTTTCCAAAGGGCTTGGCCTTTGCATCAATTACTTTAGTAAGTAGTGTAGTAATTGCTGCACTCACATCATTAATATCAATTTCATATCCAAAAGGTTTAAGCTAGGCTATCCTCGACTTAACTTCCTGTACATATGTGTAGTCAGTATCAACTAGAAAACACACATCACTGTAGTACTTTTCAACTAAGGATGTGGGAATCCTTGTTCTTTTCCTCATTATCTATTTGAACTCGTCAAAATATCCATCTAATACATTTTGTACATATGTGTAGTTAGTGTCAACTACAAAACACACATCACTGTAGTACTTTTCAACTAAGGATGCAAAAATCCTTGTTCTTTTCCTCATTTTTTGTTTGAACTCATCAAAATATCCATCTAATACATTCTAAAAATTCTCTCCCAAATTGGCAATATACTCACTTATCCGCCTTGTAGTAGGTTTGCCTTGTTCCCATACAATATTTCTAATAATAGGAAAGTAACTCTGAGAATAAAAGAAAATACACATGATCAACGATCCAAACTTACACATAGAATTCTTTGCTTTTCTGATTGATACTAGGTTCTCTACCAATTGAAAGCATTGGAGCTTGACAAGATCATAGTCATGATCTTTCATTGCAATCTTCCAAGCCCAATCTACCACCATACACGATACATTGTTCAGTAGGCTTGATTGATAAAATTTATGTGTTATTACTCTCACTACAAATTCAATCAATGGATCAAGAAAAGAAGGAAAGAAACATACAAGTATCAACTAGAGGATCTTTAGTTGATTGTGCAAGCCTTGACTTGGTGAGAGGAGAAGCATTAGCATAGGTATAACCTCCCAACCTCGGACCATACTTATCGCCACACATTCCATTAAATTAGAAAGGCTCTCCCTACCTTAGGATCAGATTTGGGATGTTCTTAGTCTAGCCACCTGAGCATTCTGATGTTTAGAATGTCTGCACAGTTATGAAATGGACATGCTTGCATAATTGGCACCGCTGACATCAAGTGATCATTAGATGGCAAACATGCATATAAACTACATAGGCCAATAATTTTTGACGGGCTCAATGACCTGATCACCACCGCTTGATTTCATTATAGGGATGAGCATGAGCTATTAAGTAAGATTTATTTATTTTATTTTTAAAAATATCAAGTTTGATTTTATTCTCTTTATCCTTGTGGGATTTCATCTCACCTCTTCACCTTTTCCATCGCTAAACAGCCAGTGAGTCCTAGGTGTTTCAGATTCTTAGAGCAATCAGCTCTATTAATTTATGGTAAATGGTTGCTTCTAGCATTTCACATTCTGTGATTAAAGACTTACAAAAACTCTCTATATTTTAACTTCCATTGGCTAAATATTTTATGATTCCATGACTTGGTACTTTACTATGATTCATAACAACTTTTTCCTTTGATTATTCAAGATCGAATATAATTTGCAAACTATTGTTATAGAATTGGAAAGCTTTACTGATTATGAAAGAAATATATTTAGCAACATGGAAAGACTGATTATTCAGATGACTTGGTATATTATCTGAAGTTGGCTGAGCTTTGTTGGACACTAGATTTCTTCCCTTCTTCAATCAATCCCTCAGAATATAAAGGCAACTTCAACTTCAGAAGAAAGAAATATGTACGGCAACATGTACAAAGACGTCAACAATTATATTTGCAGAAGGTTCTGAGTTGACATAGGTTTGAGGTTTATGAAACCAAAACTAAGAACATGGAAATTATATAATAGAATGAGGAAGGAGTCGGGTTTAACAGATGGAGCTGATTTGAGTATGGCAATCGGGTGGAAAGTTGAAATGTTATTACTGAATGTACCATGTCACAACAAGGCAGTCGGGTGTAATTTAAAGGATGTTCATCTACCATACATGGCTTCAGCTTAAAGGAAAGAATCATGCCATCTTGGCTTTTGTAACATAAAAGATTATTTGTCAATTCAAATTTCCAAGTGTTAAATCGGTTGAAAAGAAAGGAAAAATAAAAGGGTGGAAGAAAGAGTTGGAAAAATTATAATTCATTTTATTTTTATAATATATATTTACATATGTTCATGTAAATATCTCAATGGGGTGACATCATTTTATTAATTTATTATAATATAATGGTGCCATTATATATATATATATATATATATATATGAAAGATCAATTAAAATCCCTTGAGGTATGTTTTATATTTTAATTAGATTATTTTATGTTTTCTTAGATTATTTTCTTAATAGCTCATGTGGGTCCCAGAAATGTATCTTGTGTTCAAGTTGTTGGGTCTTTACCAAAGAAGATTAAGGTCATACTTGGTAATCTTGATGACTAAACTAAGCGAGCATCCCATTCCGATGATCTTGTTTAGCAATGCTTCCCCCCCTTCATCTTCTCCTGCAATCACCCATGAAAACGCTTCCACCATAATAACAATTTTATAATAATATCATATAAACATTTCAAAAGACTTTAAATTATTAATCTTTATTTCAAAATTAAGCAATTACTAACATCAAATAACAGTTGATGGTTAACAACCATCTTCATTAATAGTTAATACATTGTATATAATTAACTACCTATTTCACATGATCGTGAAAGAATAATCCGTTAACTCCAACGGTCATGAGAAAGTTTAAAATTAGGTCAAAATTTTGGGATGTAACAACTTGCTTCTTTACTTTGACATCACATGGTCTTCTTTTTGTCAAATGTTGGGTATCCTATGATAGCATGATTAATCTTCTTTATGAGCTTGATCGACCCATTCTCTAGCCATAACTCCATATCGTGAATTCAACTTAGTGTAACCTTAACCCATTCAATTTTAAAATTTCTTAGAAAATCTAGGGCACACGTTAACCCTTTCTTCTCAACAATCTTGAATTCGTCCTTAAGTACTCCTTCATCACACAAGTTTTGATATGCTATATGAATTTCATAGTCTCCCACTTCACCAATTTTGCACATATAATAGCTCTATACATCGTGAATCATAATAACTTTAGGTTGTATTGATGATAACGCACACATTGAATCTCCTTTCATAGAAATTCTAGGAATACACAATATTTAGGTGGAGGACAAGTGTCACTCTTCACCAATTGAATATTGCTTACCTCTTCTCCTTGATTCTTTGCCGCTAATGATGATGGTGATTCTATTTTCACATTAAGGTTTTCATTTTGCTTTCTAAACAACTTAGCACAACTTAAGATCAATACTTGATCACACTTCAACAACAAACTCGCTTTCAATTGCCTTAAAAATTGCTTCACAATTTGCCCAAATCGCTCTGGACTCTTGAAATCTAAATGCAAGGTGTATAAAATGCCTTCAAATTTTTTATATATACCTTCATTCATTCATTCAAATTAAGGATCTCATAAATGTTGTGTACTTAGGTGGAATCCAACTGTCTTGGTCATTGTTAAACTTTTAACTAGGTCTCCATTATACAGCTCAACCAATACCATCTAACTTGGCCTATAAATTAGTTTGGTCATTTAGATGCTCGGTCCACATTGCAATGCTCAGTCAATATAGACAAAAATTACTGATGATCGCCACTCAATAATGTGAATGATTCCATTATACTGTCTTTTCCATAAATCTATTCTAATGCATATTGTCCTATGCAGATATAAACTTTGGCACAATTTATGTTAGGAACTGATGTAAGATAAGTCATTAAATATACATTTCCTTACATACCTTTCTTGATCAGTTTGAGAGAGTGTGATCACCTTCTCCTTAGGATTGGGTAATATTAGCTTGATTTAATCCATTGGTTCCAACTCCTACCTTTTTCTTCCAAGTTTGATTCATCTCCTTCTTATTTTCTTCTACATCCACTTTGCCTTTTCCCTTGACGTGTTCATTGTTTAGTGCTTGTGTTCGGGTCCTGCAATTCTTGCTCACATGTCCAACCTTTTAACAACTAAAACAAACTATGTTTCCATTCAACCATTTCTTTTAATTGCCTATGAAATGCCATGTATTGTTATCTCAATTGTAAGAGTTACCTTTCTTAGGTACTTTGTCTTGGTTTTGCATACCATTTTTGATTCTGCAAATGTTTGTTGTATGTCCAGGTTTACTACAATGATAACAAGTAGGTTTTCCTTTTGACTTTGCATTTCTTTTCTCTTGACTCTTGGATGATTCTCCTTCTTCAATAGATGAATTGTGCTTGGATGTTCTAAACCAAAAGTGTCACTAGATGACCTAGGTGATCTCATCACTTCTTCAAAATATCTAATTGCTTTGCTAGGCTTGTTCATCCTTTCCACAAGTTCTTCTTCATCCACAGTTTTAGAGCTTGATCCACAGTTTACACTTCACAATCTTTTGTTGTTTACATCCTTTTTTCTAATTGGTTGAATCGGTCACCTAGGGATCATTACTTTCTACAATGACATGTAATCAACATCTTAGCTGGCTCTTAAAATATTAAATATCATAGAAAATTCAGCCCAAATGGTATACATATGAGTTTGTGCCATTACAAACTCTCATATCAAAACTGAACTACTCGGCACTTGAATGCTCCAATGCTTGGTCATGCATAAACCTCTATGTTGTTACTCAGCTTCTATATAATTTTTTTCTCGGCTCTTGATAACTTATCACTATAGTCATTCTTCATTATATTTCTTGGTTCATATCTCTATTTAGTCTCTACTGAATGCTTGACAATGACTATTATGCTCGGTATAAGTGTTGTATGCTCGGCCTTTACTAGATAACTCAATCATAGTTATGACCTTTTAATCTTTCCTAGTAAATGACTAATTGTTTGGACACTAATTGGTAGCATAGTCTTAGAGATCAACAATTTCACCCTTTGACATTAGTGGCAAAAACTCTTTGTCATGAAATCATTTCATTCAAAAACATGTATACTCCCCTTGAGACCATAATGTGATCCTATAAAATATGATATCTGATCTTTGATCTGCAAATTGACTCTCCTTGTCTTGTTCTCTCATATCCTCACATATCATCTCCATTTCCCCCTTATTTTTTTCATTGATGGAACTTGCAGCTGTTTGGGTTAGCTGATACTTATCAAAGAATTATTAATGACTTGCCACAGTATTGGCATAGCCTTTGTTCCATGTCTCATGTACTTGTTCCAAAATTTGAAATTAAATTTCTTGCTCAACAACTAGATCAATGAATCCTGTAAGATTGGAAACATGTGTCTCTTTCTTCAAAATATATCTAACCACAAATATTACCTTCTAAATTATCTCTATATGTGACAATGAGTAAAGTTGAATCAATGCCAACTTGTGCCTTATCTCTATATATTTATTCATGAGCTCATCTAACCTCTTTTGATTGAATGTTAGGTCACAATAAGAGGATGAGCTTGAACTTGTGTTCTTGCCCAATGTAATAACATTAGCTCTTATATCCACATTCAATAGCTCTAATGAGAGTGTAGTATCTGTTGTAAAGAAATATATGTCACACAATTTTAAATATAAAGAATTGATGGTCTTTGAAATTATTTCCAACTGTGTAATATATGTAGAAAGCTCGACTTGTCTCTATACAAGTTCCTGCGAAACTTTTTGTAACACTATATGCTCCATTCTTCTCTTAGACCATTGTAATAACTTCACATTTGTCTCTATGTCATCTACCTAAATTCAGTCGACTACATACACTAGCTGATCCAAAATTGTATACTGATTGTTCACATCTGTAATTCTAAATGCATTTGTTAAAATATCTTTTATAGTATGAAGTACTTGTCTTCTCTTCTGCTCACTTCATAGCTATTCTTTTTTTCCTTACGGCTCAACAAGATTTGCAATTCTTGCATTTTCTCTAGTGTAAGATTATTCAAATCATATGTACTTAATGTAATTACCTCATTGAGTTTCACTAACTCATAATATTCCTCATCTGCATGAGTCACATCATAAGATCTGGATGGTGTATCACTTGGCAATGATAGTAGCAATTGCTTCTCCTTTTCACTTGATCTCACCTTTGGTTGCAACACTGGTGTAGATATCACCTGTTATATAGGTATCACTTGTGTTCGTTCTCTAGCCTTTGCACTTGACAGTTGAATAAGAGCTTGAGCCTCTTGCTCTTTTTGTTTTATTTCATCTTCTACCGATTGAATGCAATAATCTTTCTCAAAGTTTACAATCTTTTGCAAAATTGGAATATAAGTTGGTGGCGTATATACAATTAATGCCTTACCAAGTTGTTTGGCACTTGGATCCTCTACAATTGATGTGCTATTAACATCATCAATCCTCTTGACTTCAAGTTTATAATATGGTATTGGGGAAGGGGTCTTACATCCTCCCCCCTTGCATATTCCCTAATGTAAGATTATTCAAATCATATGTACTTAATGTAATTACCTCATTAAGTTTCACATTTGTCTCTATGTCATCTACTTGAATTCCGTCAACTACATACACTAGTTGATCCAAAATTGAATATTGATTCTTCACATCTGTGATTCCAAATGCATTTGTAAAAATATCTTTTATAGTATAAAGTACTTGTCTTCTCTTCTGCTCCCTTCATAACAATTCTTTTTTTCCTTACGGCTCAACAAGATTTGCAATTCTTGCATTTTCTCTAGTGTAAGATTATTCAAATCATATGTACTTAATGTAATTACCTCATTAAGTTTCACTAATTCATAATCTTCCTCATCTGCATGAGTCACATCCTAAGATCCGGATGGTGTATCACTTGGTAGTGATAGTTGCAATTACTTCTCCTTTTCACTTGATCTCACCTTTGGCTACAACACTCGTGTGGATATCACCTATTGTATAGGTATCACTTATGTTTGTTCTCTAGCCTTTGCACTCAACAGTTGAATAAGAGCTAGAGCCTCTTGCTCTTTTTGTTTTATTTCATCTTCTACCGATTGAATGCAAGAACCTTTCTCAAAGTTTGAAATATTTTGCAAAATTGGAATATAAGTTGGTGGCGTATATACAATTAACACCTTACCAAGTTTCTCAACACTTGGATCCTCTACAACTGATGTGACATTAACATCATTACCTCATTAAGTTTCACATTTGTCTCTATGTCATCTACCTGAATTCGGTCAACTACATACACTAGTTTATCCAAAATTATATACTGATCGTTCACATCTGTGATTCCAAATGCATTTGTAAAAATATCTTTTATAGTATGAAGTACCCATCTTCTCTTCTGCTCCCTTTGTAGCTATTTTGTTTTTCCTTATGGCTGAACAAGATTTGCAATTCTTGCATTTTCTCTAGTGTGAGATTATTCAAATCATATGTACTTAATGTAATTACCTCATTAAGTTTCACTAACTCATAATCTTCCTCATCTATATGAGTCACATCCTAAGATTTGGATGGTGTATCACTTGGTAGTGATAGTTGCAATTGCTTCTCCTTTTCACTTGATCTCACCTTTGGCTACAACACTGGTGTAGATATCACCTGTTGTATAGGTGTCACTTGTGTTCATTCTCTAGCCTTTGCACTAAAAATTTCTTTTATAGTATGAAGTACCTAACTTCTCTCTTGCTCCCGTCATAGCTATTCTTTTTTTCCCTTATGGCTCAACAAGATTTGCAATTCTTGCATTTTCTCTAGCGTAAGATTATTCAAATCATATGTACTTAATGTAATTACCTCATTAAGTTTCACTAACTCATAATCTTCCTCATCCGCATGAGTCACATCCTAATATCTAGATGGTGTATCACTTAGCAATGGTAGTTGCAATTGCTTCTCCTTTTCACTTAATCTCACCTTTGGTTGGAGCACTGGTGTAGATATCACCTATTGTATAGGTATCACTTGTGTTTGTTCTCTAGCCTTTGCACTCGATAGTTGAATAAGAGCTTGAGCATCTTGCCCTTTTTTTTTTATTCCATCTTCTATCGATTGAATGAAAGAATATTTCTCAAAGTTTGCAATCTTTTTCAAAATTGGAATATAAGTTGGTGGCATATATACAATTAATGGCTTACCAAGTTGCTCGATACTTGGATCCGCTACAACTAATGTGACATTAACATCATCAGTCTTCTTTACCTCAAGCTTTGGATGTTCAACTATTTGTAGAAAAATTGGGTTAGTACAGAGTTTTCTTGAGTCTATCTTTAAACTTTGAATCTCTTCTTTTATCAGTATGTTTGGATTAGGTGGAGGGGTGTTAGTGTCATCTTCAATTGTTACAGAGTCTTTCTATTCATACTCACTGACAAGTTGTTGAATCTCCCCCATCAGCTTGACTATTTCTTGCTTGTATTCATCTTTGAATTCAATAGCATCTCAACCTTCCCTCACCTCCACAGATGGAGTAAACACTCCAAATGCTTCTTTCCATTCTCTAATGTTGTCCTGCTCAACTTTATGAGCTTTATTCTTCAAAACTTTGTATGTCTTATCCCTTGGCATAAACTTCTTAACAAAATCTTTAAGGGCTATAGACATGTGTGTCCTCCCTAAATCTGGCATTACTTGCGCCAATGTTGTTTCTCTTATTTTCTTCTCAGTGGATAATGGCCATTTCCACTTAGCATCCACTCTTTTGTACAATCCCACTGGATAACCAATTCCTAATTCCAGGGGTGTGCGGTTGAACTTGATCATCATATCAATCATTGTGCCTTCAAGCTTAACTTGAGCATCATTATTGAAACAATCATATTAAATATCTTTGAAACCCAAGATGCTTTAAGATTCTACTAGTTTTACACATACCTGATCCACAGTCATTGGAGGGATTATGTTCACTACTTGAAGTTTGGTAGTATCATCAAACTCAATATTTTCTTCATCTTCCTCCTCTTGTGCAACGATAAGAAAGAGTTTTACATGGAAGGGAGAGTTGGGAGTCATGTATCTCACATAGACCCTTTAGAATAAGGTGATAAGACTCACTCTTCATGGGGACTCTTTGTGAAAGTGGCCCATGAGTCCCCCTTGACCATATGAGCTGGTTTGACCATGCACTAGATTATAGGCAAGGTGGTATAGTCTTGGTTACATGAAGATAAGAGTCCATGGGACTAAGTCTTATGAAAAGAAGTGTCCATAGGAGTAAGCCACATGAAGACACATACCCTTCCTTGACCCCTTAAAAATAGGACTTGTGGGTGATGATAAATAGGGTTAGTTAATAATTAATTTAAGTTAATTATTGGAGCAAAGGGTGATGTCTCACATGACTAGGATAGATGAGGTGGGCTATATTACTTAGTCAAAAGGTAAATGTGTAATTAGTAATTGATTAAATTACTTAAATAAGACTAATTGGGAGACTTAAGAATAAGATGAATAGACTAAATGAATTAACCAAATAAATTAAATAATTTATTTAGCCAATACAGGAAATAAGCATTAATTAAATAATAAATATTTAATTAATTTACTAAGCCAATTTTAAGTATGAACATTTTGCCTCTCCTTGAAATGATGTGCTTGTCACATTGTTTCAAATAATTTCTAGTGTGCACCTTGTTTCCTTGTTTCCCCTGCACTAGTCAAGAAGATCTTGAGCATGCCCCCTTGAGAGATTGATCAACAAGTTATGATTTTTGGGCTTTAAATTTTATTTTATTTTTAAAAATAAAATTTTATATATGAAATTGTTTAATCTCATAATAAGTTTAGCAAAACTCAGGTGAAAATGTGAGAAAAAGAAAGAACATAAAAAATAAGTATGAAGAAGTCAACACCCCAAGCAATTAGGACACCGTGAGGCTATCAATAGAAGAAAAGAATCCAAATGGGGCATCATTTGCACACTTAGCATTTGGAGAGATAGATGGAGAACACCAAGTTAATGAAGTATCAAATCATCGATTCAAGCATTTCCAATACCATACTAGACGCCCACTGACTACTAAGAGGCAGTAGGTAATTAAGACCTCCTTTGTGATTTAGTTGATGAACATGAATGTCATTGATAGATTTAATAATTTTTGTAGATTTATGTAGAATTGATTTTTTATTTTAAATTTTAATTAGAGTCATACGTATGCACAATTACAACATATGTGTGCATGGTGAGGTAACATGTATGGACAAGATTTGTCACAAATGTGCAAGCAAGGAATTTTTTGAGTTTTGACATATTTGTTGCTTATGTTGTGCATATATGAATAGAATGTGTGTAAACATTAATTTTGCACAAATGTGTGGGGCATTTGTGCATCTATGCAAATTAGGTGCACATATATAATTGTTTACCAGTGTTTGATTATATTGCACTTTTATTGAAAAAAGGTGTGCATGTATTGGAATGTAGCCTTTGACTTGGTTTTTTGTGCAACCACATCTATGTGTTGTACATTCGTGGTAATTTGATAGATTTGATGAAAAAAAAAAGAAGATCTATTAAACTTGTTTATTAATGGTTTCAAAAAGAAAAGGAGTATGATTTTGTAATTATGAAATATATAAACTAATTTTACTTTATTAGTCAACATAGTCACAAAGTGTGTTAGCTAACAGACTACATAAGACAAATGTTAGATTTTTATGACAAAAATGTAATAGGATCATTTGTAAGATAAATAAATAGATCATAGGTTTGATAGAAATATATTTCATGATGTTTGTAATAGTAGGAGGATATCACAGATGTATTGGTGTCAAGGGAGAGACAACAACTGATAGAAGCCTTGAGACTTTCTCTATTAGAGATATATGTTTTTTTGATTGCATGTATCAACTTTCACCATGTTCTTTATATGATAGAGATTAGGTATAACCTTGGCATGGTGATATCACTCATAGAGAGATGGAATTATGTGACTAACACTTTTCATCTCCCTACAAGAGAGATGTCAGTCACCTTAGAGGATGTATATCACATTCTTTGACTTCTCATTATAAGTGAACTGATAAAGTAATGATTGTCATGGAGGCTTAGCAATATGAATAAAGGTTTCTTGGGATGATGATATAGATTAGTCAAAGATCATTCAGGAGGAAATAGTTGAAATGTCTTAGCAAGAGTCATTGAAGGATATGTGTGTCTAGATTAAAGGTCACATAGATTTGCATTTGGATGGGGGAGGACTCTACAAAGGATATTTGAGGAGGCTGCCTATTTTTCTTAGGGGTGTGTGTCTACTTGGATTCCTTTATCATGATCTTAATTAGGTTGTATACCATAGAGGAGTGTCATTTCCAATTGGAGTTAAATTGATGCATGTTTGGGCACGAGAACACATAACTATTACATGTTTATTTGCTATGAGATTCAAAGGTGCAAGGCAACCATTTTTTTTCTTATATGGATACATTTAGTTCCAACCTAAGTAGGGTCAACTTGAGTATTGGATATATGTCTTGGACACCATTGATTCAACAATTTAGAGGTCATAACTAGATTGTGAGGTTTAGGATAATGAGATGGAGTTAGGATACTATTTTGAGATGAAATGGTTAATTAGTAGGGGATCATATATTATTGACAAAAATATGGTTAGTAGATTAATGAGACAATTTTGACATGTCCATGAGATGCATTAGGGTACCACATAATGTGCTCATACTCATTAGGAGAGACATGATTGGGGCTTGATGTTATCATTTGAGATGGATAAATAATAATTCTTATATATTCCTTTTTTAGGCATGAACTACAAGGAGGTACATGGTTGATCCAAAGAAGGTCATAGAGTACAAGAAATATCTGCAAGAGTATGCTATCCCCATATTGATAGCACCAAAGGAGAGACCACCACCCATGGATGAGGCAAATGGTTGGGGATGAAGGAGATAATGAGGAGGAAAAGGAGTGTGACGGTCAATATTGTAGAGTTGGTAATAGAGGAGATGATGGTGGTAGAAGTATAAGGAGAGATGACGAATACCCTAGAGATTATGATAGTTGAGGCAACGGGAGAGGTGAGAGGAGAGTTAGGGCTAAAGGAGGCATTGTAAGATATGATGTGTAGAGACCAATACCCACTCTATTGAGACAGAGAGAGGCGACTAGGACTCTATCAAGATAGAGATAGACATGACTTCCTCCATATATATATACATGGAGAGGATGTGAGGATAAGTGAGGATGAGGCAGTTAGACCACTGTAATATGCCTCTATATAGGATGTGCCTTGCGATATGGATATTGGAGGTGATGATCCTTACATACAACATCATGAAAGAAGGATCATGAGGAGGATATTGATGTAGATGACATCCTATCTCAAATTGCAGGCACATAAATTATGGAAGCTAGAGTGCCAAAGTTAGAGTGGAGGATATAGAAGCTAGAGATTTAGTTATTCAATATGATCAAGGAGAGAGACATGACACTAGAGAGACTTAGAGAGGGTAATATTCTTTTAGATAACCTAGAGATGACTTATAATTTGAGTCCAAATGTTGACAACTTGAGGATGATATTGAGAACCAATAGAAAGATTAGCTACTAGAAGGACGCATACTGTTAGACAATTCTCGGATATCAATGGATAGGGAACTTTAAAGAGATCTCTTATGTAGGCAAGCCATCAATGCATCCTCAAACACAAGGTGGGAGGGAGTTTTTAGTATCTTGACCCCTAAGACTAGATACATGTGCAAGTGATGCAGAGGAGATGGGACCATTTATTGTTGAAGTTGATGAAAGATCAACCCCATAGCTCCTAAGAATCACTTGCATGCAAACACATATCACAAAAAGAGAAGTAAATAGTTATGGAGGTTGGAATTTCCAGATCTATAGATGAGATATTATTGATGAGAAAAAAGAGAAATTGTTATTATCAAAAGTGAATGAATAATTTACAAAGAGATCAATCCTTATAAAAGGAGATCAAAGACCTAACAAGAATCTAACCTAGGTTGCATGATAATAATTAATAAAAGAATTAATTATTGTATGCCTAAAGTTTAGCTAAAGTAAACTAAAGATAATAAGTGAGTTAATAATTAAATCAATATGATTTAATTAATAAGAAAATACTTTATTACTGTAACAGCCCCCCTTAAGATAAACTTAGGGAGTAGCTAAAAACCTAGAAACTACTACTGAAAGGAATACCCAAGCACAACCAAATCTTTGAAAAGAGGAGAAATAGAGAAAACCACAAGAGAAAAACCCTACTCCAAAAAGAGATGAAAGTAATGTTGTAGAAGATAGGAACAAAAGGATGATCATGAAAAACACCACTGAAGCATGAAGTTGCAAACACTACCAAACTGTTGATCTAAAGAACCTCCACTGTATAGAACAATAAGTCTAAAGAGATGATTAATTGAAGATGGAAGGTATCTTCATGGCCTCCAAAAATAGGAATGAAAGAATTTCTATATGGTAAATGATCCATCTCACTAAAATGCATAGGTATCCAGCCATTGCAATCGCCTAGTACATAGGATCAAATATTGAATACATAACTCACTCTAGTGAACCAAGAAAACAATAGAACCAACATAACCCCCCTATAATGCTGAGAGGTAAGACATGAACACTGAAATTGAATGCAATATCTACTACTGAAAGAAGAACCAGGAACATTGAGAGTGCAAAAGAAGTGCAAACACCTATACTAGCACGTGTCATCGACACATCATGAGGCTAATGTCATGGAAGGAACACTCACTTGACAAAGGAAGATGGAAAATATGGCCAACATATAAACCCCCAAGGCACTTTATAATGTAGTGCGAGTACAACAAAATACAAAGATATGCAAGATCCCAAAATGCAATTGAGTGACACTTTATTTTAGGGCATTTGCAAAAATACTACAAAAGGATGTGAACAAAGATCAAAAGAGACATAAGGTTGATACAAAAAATAGTACAACCCATGAAGAATCATCTAAATCGACAAAATTGATCTTCAGACCTGAAACAACCAAGATATCCACCATAATGCAAAAATACAAAAGACTGAATAGAATCTTCCTGGAGCATAATCTAGATAAAAAACCATGATCATTGGAAAGAGATCTCAAAGACCTTTCCAACAATATAAAAAATTCCCAAATCAAAGATCAGAGCTCAAGATATGTTTCCCAGAGTGCAAAATAGAACTTTTGGCTTTGACTACATAAATAGGAAACCAAACAGCATCAAAAGTACAAATAACCTACACCCTCGTGACAATCTTGGAAAGAGATTTCTAATGATATACGAGTTGTCAAAAAATACTTTGTATGGTACTAGTATGTTTCTGGATTCGATTGTGTTAAGATTTTTACCATCAACGTTTCGAATCACACTACGTGATCCATCATCAGGATGAAGAGCAAGAGAAGCACAAAAGTATATTCAATATACTTTTGTGCTTCTCTTGCTCTTCATCCTGATGATGGATCACGTAGTGTGATTCGAAACGTTGATGGTAAAAATCTTAACACAATCGAATCCAGAAACATACTAGTACAATATAATGGATTGTGGAAATTTGTTCTCTTTAAATAAATACTTTGTATGACCAAGAATGGCCAAAAAACCTCATACAACTTTTCAGGACAAAATAAATCAAAGAAGAGATAGTTTGAAGGTCATCAAATTTTGGCTCCAAATTTTCTGACGTCACACCTAAGGATGTTAGACCTACTACATCAGTACTTTTCTAATGTTAGCACTGTGCAATGTCCTTTGCACTTTTGAATATTTTTTGAAAATAAAACAAACAAATGCTTTTTTGAAACTTTGATTTATTTTTTATAAACATGCCTTATTTTTTTGATTTTTTTCAATAAAGTTGAAAAAAAAAATCAATTTAGTTTTTTTTGGAAAAAATAAATCATTGCATTAGGAAGTGTGTCCAAATTTTGAGAGCAAAAATATTTGTCTTATTAGTCAACTGTGTCCAAAATGAACAAATTTTACATGAAAATAGGGGTTTTTGGGCACTCTGAGCTCAACGGTGATGTCAGTTTGGGCTCAACGTGACCTGAAAATTAGTGACCCCCTAGATTCAATACAAAATGTCTCTGAAAAAATGAAACCCTCTAAAAGAAAAAACACATATATGAAAGCCATGCCAAAACCTCTCATAAACATAATAGGGGCATGGACATCTAAAGCTCTGATACCATGTTGAAGTTGATGAAGGATCAACCCCACAGCTCCCAAGAATCACCCACATGCAAACACCTGTCAACAGAAAGAGAAGCAAAAAGCTATGGAGATTGAAATTTCCAAATCCATAGATAAGACATTCTTGATGAGCAAAAAGAGAAATTGCTATTATCAAAAGTGAATGAATAATTTACAAAGAGATCAATCCTTATAAAAGGAGATAAAAAACCTAATAGGAATCTAACCTAGGTTGCATGATAATAATTAATTATTATATGCCTAAGTTTAGCTTAAGTAAAATAGAGATAATAAGTGCATTAATAATTAAATCAATATGATTTAATTAATAAAATAATACTTTATTTCTCTAACATCTATTCCATCTCATAGACATAGGCATACTTACTCAAGTGTCAGTGAAGTATAACATGTTGTAGAAGATCTTGATATGTATCATGGACATTATTTATTGTGGACTCAAATAGACACTTTGTTATAGTTTTGATATCGTTAGTTATTAGACATTGGACTTCTTATTATTAATTATGCATGGACACTATATGATGGAAATTTAGATTTATTTTTTTTTATCTAATTATGACACAATATGATATGGGTGTGTGTCTACACATACATATATACATACACACATATATATACATACATATATGTATATATATATATATATATGTATATGTGTGTATATATACACATATACATACATATACATATATATATATGTATGTATATGTATATATATACATATACATATATATATGTATGTATGTATATATATACATATAGATATATATATCTGTATGTATGTATATATATATGTATGTCTATGTATATATATACATACACATATACATATATATGTATGTATGTACATATACATCTATATATATGTATCTATATATATATATATATATATATATATGTATATGTATATATATACATACATACATACATATATATGTATACGTATACATACATATATATATGTATGTGTGTACATACATATATATATGTATGTGTGTACATACATATATATACATACATACATACATATATACATGTATACGCATACATATATATACATATACATCCATACATACATATATATATGTATGTATATACACAACCCAAGAACAGAATGGACACAACAGGAAAAGGAAAATTGTATTAACTGTGAAAATAAACTAGTACATTCAGTTTAGAGAAAATTGACTTCAAAACATGCCCTAAGGGCTTACAATAGCATAAATCTGGAGATAATTTCTCCTTTTTGTACCTCCTCTCAAACTCCACTCCAAACTGCCTTTTACAATGCCAGAAATCTCTTTAAATAGACCCAGAGGATTAAGGACTAAGAATACATTCTAGAAAGTACTAGTTGGCATCCACCAACCAAATAGAAGGCTCTAGAAGCTACATTAGATGTCGAAGCAAATCCAGAAGAATCCAAAAACGGTAACCAAACTTCCGGGAGGCATAACTTGATCTCTGATCTCGGTCAGTGTCTTCACATCGAGCTCTACAGACTTCAAAACTGAAGACCCTCCACCTCTATTTCTCAGCAGCCATGTTTTAAGCATGTCCCAAGTTGAGTTCCAATTGCAGAAGATTCCAACAGCACTATTTTGGCTCTTCAATCACAACCAACATTGAAGCCCTTTAGAAAGCATTGATCGAACAAAATAGAAAGACACACCACTCTAGAGCGGCCTACGTGGAAAAAGATTGTGTACTTGAAATGACAATCAAAGGGGCAGAAAACTACAAAACAAATGTATGCGGTTAGCAAAAAGGTTATTCACCAACAGCTAATACATAACTACAGCTAAATGAAACAAGGTGGACCCACCGCTAAAAGGAGGACTAACACCCCACATGGAGGAGGACCCACTATTCGAGAGTTTATAGAAGTCACCAGTAATAGAGAGTATAACAAACCAATACCTGAAGGTGGTCTATGGAAGGTGTAAAATAGTCAAAGGCAATATAAGGTGAAAGAAAGTTATGTCAGCCACACTGGAGTAAGAAGAAAAGTACAGGGAAAGAGAAGGGACTTATTTTTTGGACACTTATCGGTAATCTTAAAAGACAAAATCCAAGTCAGCACTGGGTCTTAAATATATATGACATGATATGACTAGACCACTAAGAAAATGAATATGATCAGGTTGAATATTTATTATGAAGATTTGTTTTATTTGGAGCTCACAAGATTAAATTATATCATCAAGGCTTGGATTAGTTAACGGATTTTGTTAATAGAATGCAATTATGCGTAAAAAATAAAATTAAAGAAGGTTTGGAATCACAGGGGAGAACTACATATTCGAATATAACAAATGCTTTAAAATTGATATGCCTGGATATGATATCTCACAATAATATTCAACATCTGCAGAAATCATCATATATATAGAAATGGCGTGTGGAATTGATAGTAGAGTTGGGTATGAGAATACATAGGGACACATCAGTGAACTTTGAATCAATGTCTCAGTAATCCAATCACCTCTCTGTATAGTGATGGCTCATTAGCTCTGGAAACATAATAGAACACATATGCCTACCAAACAACACATTATTAATATTAGTTGAGATAGAAGATCACATCAAATGGAGTGGGTGAATCATTGGTGAAAGAGGACTTCAAGAAAACTATCAAGACCTTGCTAAGCACAGATAAGGAACCAACAAGGGGTTAAAGCAAATTGATAGAAGCTACATAGAATAGTCTGGGAACTATATGTGTTTTTTCCACAGGAGTTAATGTTCAGAAATGCAATCTGATTTGGAGCTAGAAGGACCAAATTGAATTTTGGAAGAAAGACAAATACTCAAAAGAAAGATGTGGATTACATTCACAAGGATGATGTGTGGATGTGTAGGGTGCCATTAGCAGATTTCATTTTGCTCTTTATTTATCCATCTCTTTTATTTTTTAATAACATGATTGCACTAGTCCTTCAAGGCTGAGAGGATTGGATAAAGATATGGAGACGAATAAAATATTTAGGACACCATGATACAATCCTTATTATTTGCCTTATTCAAGGCATATTATGTAAACTTGGACTCAACTTGTGCTCCAGGCCAAAATTTATTAACTTGGAAAAATCTGGCCAACTTAAATGTGATTTAGTTTTTCATTTTTTATTGTGGAATTTTTTTAGGCAAAATATAGCTACAAAATATATCAACCAAGTTTAGTGGGGAGTCAGAGGACAGCACCCCTTTTGGTGTTAAGGGCCAGCACTTCTAGTCGGGTATTTGAGGGAAATACTCTTAATGGGCGTATGAGCAGCTCTAGTGGGCTTTGGGGGTTTCACACCTAGCTAGTTGCCTGTTGTGATATATAGCAGGATCAAGGGGTGATGCCTCTGCCACCAAGCCCAAGTGAAGACCTTCAAAACCACACAGAGCTTTATGCTGCACACCATTTACATAAATATTTAAATGGCAAAAAAAATGTCTGTCAAGCCAAGAGAAAACATTTTTGATTTGTAGCACGGGTTGCAGTGACAGGCTTTAGTACCTTGCAAGTATTTTCCACAAATTTTGGGCACACTCACCAGAAACTTGCTGACAGAAAGTCATGAGTTTACTCAGCAAAAACTTAGGGCACAAAACTAATGATGTGATCAAGTTTGCACACAATGTTTCAAGTCTGTGCACATAGAATCCAAATTTAGATTAGGGAGGATCGTGTGTCCAATTGGACTACCTACTAGAAGTACATGTAAAGTATTTGACAATTGCCAAAAAAAACACAGTTGTTGATAACCAATAACAACTAATTTCTGACAACCATGCACAAGCTCAGAAGTGATTAATGCATATTGGACACAAAAAGACTAAAACATAGTTGGACAAAAAAAGACTAATAGATAGTTGGACACAAAAAGACTAACATGACATCAAATCAAGCTAGAGTGACATCATTCCCTTGAAAAAGAAAAGGCGGAATCTAAGTACTGAGCTTCAAAGAATGTTTTGAGTTTGATGAAGGATCTTTAAGTAGATATGTTTACACTATATCATCAATAACGGGTTACAATCAGGTTTTAAAGATTAAGACCTTTCACATACATTCGAAATCATCAATAACTGGTTACAGTATAGGAAGCGGAAGTAGATAAATGGTGGTTGTTTTCATTTATTTTTGCAAACCAAGGATAAAATTTAAGTAAAATAAAATGTTACATAAACATGTTTTGTGAACCGTTTCAACATCTTCACATTTTGCCAATGCCTATGAAATTATAACTGCAACTCAAGAAATTGTAACACTGTCATTTTCTATTAGATGCATGTGCAAATTATTAAGTAGCCATCAAGATCTTTTTTGCGGCTAGTTAAGCTTAACCTACTGGCAGTTATGGCATTAACTTTACATTTGTGTATAGCTGCTATGAGTTATATTGGATTTTCATTGTATTTTATTTGAATGTTTATTAATGCATAGCTCTAGGAACACCCTCTCAAGTTTGAGTTGAGCTCAAAGAGTAGGAGAGATCCCTCACTCTCATAGTTAGCCTTTAACCACCCTAAGTGTAATATCCCTTGCCCAAATTGACTGATTTTAGCTCAAGGACTATTGTCAAACACTTGTATGATGCCTTTCTCTTTTCTAATTTTTTGTGTTTTAGATTGTTTGATATAGTTTGAATGATGCTAAAAAATTTAGAATACTCGCAAATGATATTACAATGCCTCTTACAATGAACTAATATGCAAGTGCAGTTCTTTTTGGTATTTTTTAAATGCATATACATGGAAACTAGATATGGAATGCATACCTACAGCCAACTGACATTTTGATAGACAATTGCCAAACAACTATTATGCTGATCATATATACTATTAGATGGACATTTCATCAAACAAATGGTATGCAACATATATCTCCTTTATTGAATTCATTCCCATGTAAAATGTTGCTATGAGTTTGCCAAGACAAATGGGCTTACAATAATGACTACCATAATGCCAAATCTGATTCTGAATTATCACTTACAACAACAAAATTATATGCCTAAAATTAAAATGCTAACTACTAATAGCTGCAAGCACAACCTAATAATAGTGATGCCCAAGGATGGAGATGAAAGTTACAACTGGAATCAAGAATAAATATTGTAGCGCAACACTGCTCACGCGTACTGTAGCAGCCAACAATAAATGTATTCTCCAATTTAAGTACAAATAGAACTCTAGAATGAAGCTCTCTTGAATGCAAAATTCAATGGATATTTCACCACCTCAAAAGGTTGCAACACTGAAGAATTGATGCGCTCCAATAGCTAACTGAAATTAGAAACCCTTAGTTTCTTCTCCCAAGTTTATATCAAATGCAATTGACAATAATCAGATGCCTAGCACTGAAGCTTTCGCCTCTATTTATTCTTTTCCCTCACCCTTCTAGAAGGAAATAAAATATTATTGAATTGCACTCTCTAGAAGCTTCCCCCATTCCGAGGCAATAATTAGTTGTACTTTTAGAAAATGCACACTCTAGAAGCTTCTCGCTTTCCAACACAGTAATTAGTCATGCTTGTAGAAAATTAAATTAATTAAATATAAAGTCACCTTTAATTTTTATTTATTTAATGACTTTATAATAAATTAATTTAATCAATTTCTCTTTATTTCTCCACTTAACCTTCAAAGAATGTAAAGGCTAAGAACTCCACTAAGATGCTAAAAAGATGGGGACATTATAGTCCGCCCCTCTTGAAATTGCTTGTCCCTAAGCAATCTCAACTCTAGATGTTGCAAAATTTCTTCACTCTCCCAAGTGGCATCCTCGACTAGCAAGTCCTTCCACTTCACCAAGTACTCCTTGATAGTACATCTCCTCAAATTCCTCTTCCTAAACTCAATGATAGCCTTTGGTACTAAAACCAATTTCCCCTCATCGTCCAAGGGTGGAAACACTGTAGAAGGAACAATCTGACGTCCTAATGCCTTTTTGAGACGCGACACATGAAACATATTATGGACTTTTCTCTTTGCCAGCAAAGCCAACTCGTAAGCCACCTCTCCCAACTCTCCTGATCACCCTAAAAGGCCTATAATAACATGACTTAATTTTTTCAGCACCACTCTTCTTGAGGGTGGACTGGCAGTAAGGTTATAGCATCAAATACACCATATCACCTACCTCAAAAGTCCACTTAGTCCACTTCTTATCAGCATATTGCTTCTGTTGATTCTGTGCTTTAGTGATATTATCCTTAAGAGCCTTCACAATGTCCTAGCTTTCCTTTAATAAATCTCCATCACTGGGCACTCTACTATCTAATAAAAACAAATCCATGAAACTGGGTGCCTCATATCCATATAATGCCATGAATGGTGACATCTAGATAACATGTGATAAGTAGAATTATAACAGTATTCACATAGATATATCCACTTAACCCAAGCCTTATGTTGTCCAGCTATGTAATTCTTGAGGTATCCCTCCACCCATTTGTTCACTATGTCTATTTGACCATCTGTCTGGGGGTGCTAGCTAGTACTCAGAGTGAGTTCTGTCCCTCACAATTTGAACAACTCTTGCTAGAAGTGACTCATAAACCTGCTATCCCTATTGTTGACAATGCTTCGAGGTAAACCATGCAACCTAAATAACTCTTTGAAGAATAAATTTTCCACCTGTGTAGTAGTGTATGTAGTGTTGATTGGGAAGAAGTGGGAAAACTTTGTAAGCTGATCAACGACAACATATATACAGTCTCTACCCTGGGCTCTCGACAATCCTATGATGAAGTTCATGGATAAAAATTCCTACTTCTTGTCAGGAACTGGAAGTGGCTTAAATAAGCCAGTTGGATAAGAGTGCTCTTGTTTATTATGCTGGCAAGTATTGCAACAGCTTGTCTTTAAGCCCTTTCTAAGAAAAATGCTCATGAATCTACCAAGAGGTTTTGTAAAAACTTGGATGTCCTACCATAGGTGAGTCAATATAAACTCTCAACACCATCCTCTTCACCTTTGACCCTGGCACCAAATAAATGCGCCCTTTGTAAATGATGATGTCATTCACAAGGGTGAAATCACTATTCTGGATCAATCCATCTATGAATCTCGATGCTCATGTACCTTTTGCATACTCTACAAGGATCAAATGTCTCCAATCCTTTGATATATCGATCATCAAGCTCAAGTGGCGTCTTCGTGACAAGGCATCTGCTACTACATTTTGTGTCCCCTTGAAATAGGCAATATTAAAATCATATGCTTGTAATTTACGTACCTGTTTTTGTTGCTTGTCGTTAAGATCTCACTGCCCCAGGAAATGTTTCAGGCTATTGTGGTCAATTTTTATGTTGAATTTGTTACCCACTGAATACTGCCTGAATTTGGCCAAAGCATGCATTATGGACAACATTTGCTTATCATAAATGCTAAAGCTCCTCTCAGCCCCCCTGAGCTTCCTACTCTCATAAGCAATCGGGTGCTTCTCCTGTATAAGCACCCCTCCAACACCTTCACCAGACGCATCACGATGCAACTCAAAAGGTTTGCTAAAATCTGGTAATGCTAGCACTGGACAAGAAGTCATGATCTCCTTGAATTTATCAAAACACTCTTGTGCCTCAAGAGTCCATAAGAAAGCCCCCTTTCTCATCAAGTCCATCAAGGGTATTGGATGCCTGGAATATCCACTAACAAACCTCTTGTAGAACCCACACAACCCCAAAAATCTTCTCAATTGTGTCAGGTTCACTAGAGTAGGTAACTTAATAATAGCACAAATCTTTTCAAGATCTATGCGTACTCCCTGAGCACTAATAATGTGACCCAAATATAATAACTTTGATAATCCCAAATCACATTTGGACTCCTTTGCATACAAAGACTCCCTGCTCAGAATGCTCAACACAGTGTCTAAGTGCCACACATGCTCATCCCATGTCCTACTATACACCAAGATGTCATCAAAGAAGACTAACACAAATTTCCTCAGTTGATGTGGAAAAACCCTGTTCATTATGGACTGAAAAGTAGCTGGAGCATTAGTTAGCCCAAATGGCATAACTACAAACTCAAAATGGCCACAATAAAATCTAAATGTCATCTTCTCTATATCTTGCTCTCTAACTCGGATCTGATGATAGCCTGATCTCAAATCAATTTTGGAGAAGAAACATGCTCCATGTAACTCATCTAATAACTCATCAATTTGTGGGATGGGGTACCTATTTCTTATAGTCTTCTTGTTCAGGACCCTGTAATCTATGCACATTCTAGGAGTTCCATCCTCCTTCTCCACCAAAATTACAGAAGAAGTGAAAGGTGACTTACTTGGTCTATATGTGCCCCATAGCCAGTAGTTCTTTAATGGTTTTCTGGATCTCATCCTTCAATCTCTTTGGATGCCTGTAGGGTGTGATCATGATGGGTTTAACACCCTCCTCTAACTCAATAATATGCTCAATACCTCTATCTGGGGATCTATCTGGTGGTATTTCACTAAAAACCTTGTAGTTCTTGATTCTCAGGTCCTATATGTCTGGGTGATATTCTGATTTTTGTTGCCCCTGTGATGGCACTAAAGTGCAACAGGCTGCCCACTCAACCTGGTCATGTCTCGACAAGCTCTCCATGTGTCTGCAAGACATCATCCTAAACTCATCGTCATGAATGGCCTTAAGTATATGGGTCTTCCCCTCTGACCGAAGCTTCATCTCCATATCTCTCACATTGAGAGTGAACTCCCCTATGTCATGTAATCAATTCATACATGTAATCAAGTCATACCCAAGATCAAATTTGTATCACCCATGTTAACAACATAAAAATCTGCTTTAAAATCAAAATTTTTGATCTTTTGGGGTAGACCTATAATCTTCCTATCACATTTGAGGATGTAGCTATCAGCTACCCTCACTCTCAAACCCTCAAATTGCTCTGTCTGTATCCCACGCCTCTCATTCAATTTGGAATCAACAAAATTGTGATTAGCACCTGTATCAAGCAAAGTAATAACTCACTAACCAGCTAATACCCCTCTCATCCAGAATGATCCCTCTTGTTGTATGCTAGTGAGATGGGCCTCCTTAAGTCTACCCTCTGTCTTCTCATCAAATATATCATCTGTGCCTTCCTTTTCTTCAATTGATTCCTCATTTTTAGATTGCTGGACTAAATTTTCAGAATCAAAATCCTCATAATAAGTCCACATAACCTCATAATAAGTCCACATAACCCTGTTTGCTTTCCCCGTTGGCCTCAAAGGTCAGTCATGGTTCATGTCATAGGGTCCTTTACAATAAGAACATAGTTTTTTCTTCCTTAAATCATTCAATGTGTCTCTATCCAAAGGAGTAAATGATTTATCTTTATTTTCAGCTTTTGTTTCATTTCTCTTAGGTTTCTTGAAGAATGGTTTGTCTTTTTTAGACGATGCACCCTTTGACTGAAATTTATTTACCAGGGCTGCTTGTTCCATACTTCTAGCCTTCTTAATCGCTTCTTGCAAGTTGAATCGATTAAAGGCTTTTACCCAACCCTTTAGTGGTTTGGATAATCCCTCCGTGAACAAAACAACCAATCTCCTATCTGATATATCTAGCACCATAACAGATAGCCTCTGAAAGTCACTAATGAAATACTGCAATCTGCCTGTCTGTTTCAACTGTGCCAACTCCCTGAAGTAGACTTCTGGATCCTTCTCATTAAACCTCTCTACCAACTTGTCCACGAAGTCCTGATATGAAGTCACTTTGTTATGTTGAAGGGTAACCATCCCATGGTACCACCAATCATGTGCAGCTCCCTCTAAATGTAGTGTGGCATATTTTATCGCCTCCACTTTTGTCATAGGCCCTAGTGCTAAGAAGGTATCAAGGTTGTGAATCCAAGCTTGCACTATCATTTTGCTACTCACATTAAATATAGACAAGGAAAGCTTCCCTGTAGCCTACTTGAATTCATTATCCTTGTCACAAGGTCTCCTATTCTGTTTGACTGCATGGAAGTGTTCTCTTCTTTGGTTCACAAACCTCTCAAAAGTCATTCTTTTCCATACCTACGATGCAAATAATTTGTATTCATCATTAGCGGCCATAAGGATATCTGCAAGTGTCCCATCCTCAGCTTCCTTTGTTGGCTCTTGTACTGGTTCCTCTCTGACAAAGGTAGGACGTGTGGGCTTGTTTGCTGTTCTAGAAAGAGTTCTATGAGCTCTAGGTGATCCCACTACACTCCTGTTATCCCCTTGTTCCTGATTTCGTCTGTCCTGTGGGTTCATGCGCTCAACCATGGTGGTGAGTGCTTGCAAAGCTTGAGCCATCCGCTCTTGTCCTATAATCATTGTTCTGAAAAAAAATCCCTTGTTTCTGAATCCTCATTCCTATTGTCTCTTGGTGGGCTACGCTGTTGCCCATCACCCATGTTGTTTGGCTGTCTATGCTAGGTGGGGAAAATGGGCCAGAAACAGCAACCAGAAAGGAGAAAGGCCATAAGCACGTTGTTAACGTAAGAAAGATTGATAAGTCACTCAATGAAGTGAGTAAGTTAGGTTTTTCAGGAGCTAGTACTTACAAGGAAAAGAATGTGCTAGATGTTGAAAATAAAGGAATTCCAAAAGAAAATGTTCTCAGACGTGTAGCCACTCATGAATTTGTCAGTACAGAACATGTAAAGGGCGTGGACATGGAAAATAAAAAAACAAATGGCATTAATGTTAATAAAAAAACAATGAAGCAAGAGAGCAAGGTAGTTTCAAAAGGAAAATTTAAGAAATCATTAATTGAAAAATTAGTTTTTATCAAAGGGCAGAAGAAGCAATCAAAAAACAATAGCAGGGAGGACATACATGGAAACATTGCGAATTGTACGAATGAACAATTTGTCCACAAGAAAGAAATCAGCATGGCTTTTTGCAAAGAGAATACGAAACAAGCAAAGAACAAATATTTTGCTAGAGAAATTTCAATTGGTATTGAGAGGGGAAAGAGAAGGGATGTTGCCAATGAACATGACCTGAAAAAAATAGAGCATGCATCTACTATCAAAGCTCACGATACTAAGTTGTTGTCAGAACAAGCTGCAACTCAGAATACAGCAACCGACACTTCTGGATTAGATGATTGGGTGTGTTGTGATGCATGTGGGAAATGGCGTGTATGCCCAATTGGACTAAAGATTCCCCTTCAACAAGACAATTGGCTTTGCGACATGATGTTTTGGCTGTAAGTCCTTTTGGTTTTCATTGATACTGGGTTAAATGCTAGTTTAAATATGTATATCTGTTCTTAGAGGGAGAAATTACTCTCTAATTGGAAATTGTGCATTTGTTTTCTCTTTAAGAAATAAAATCAATATAGCTTTGCATAAGTAGTCATGTGAAATTTGACTGCCTTATTTTGTTTTTTTGTCTAACCAGGCCTGGGATGAAGCACTGTAATGTCCCAGAAGAGGAAACAATAGAGGTGGTAGAGCGTCAAAATGCAATTTCACAACCACAGATACTTTCAGAAACAACTCAGGGAGAGGATCAACTTCCAACTTCTCTCTCAACAGCTATGCTTGATCCTAAATCATCAAACCAGATATGGCCAAGGTCTTTACAGTCAAGTATAAAGATTGCCAGTAATAAGAAAGGTTTAGTTCAGAGAAGTATGCCAAATGTTTCAGGCATTGTTAAGTTCTCAAATTCTTTTTCTGGGAAGGACTATTACTTACCTGTAAAAAATAGAATTGACCAATACAAGAGTTTTATGGAGCAAGAAGAAAGTGTTGTACATTTTTCACAGTGTAAAGATGGAGGGAAGTCAAATGGTGTAATCAAGCAGAGAAATAAAATTAAAGATACGGCGATACTAAAAGAGACATCTGGAGGTGAAGGTAATGTTCTTTTTAGCTCCTTTTCAAATGAACTATGTTGTCTTTATAGATTTAAAATATCTGTTGTTTATGAATGGTAATGGAACTAATATCAAGGTTTAAATATGCGAGGCACAATAAGCCAATGCATATTTCTTGACCAGTGCAGGATGCAACTAACTCTCATAATGCATCATATAGATTCTTTGCATTTGTCATTATTATATTTTGTTCTAGACATTGAAAGAAAATTCCCGAGACTATTATAAAAATTATAGATTGACATTTAAGACCTGCACAGGTAACTTCAAGAAGAAGTTAATAACGCTTTCAATGTTTTAATTGTTTCTTTCTTCTTTGAGGTTAGCCTGTTAACTCCATTACATAATTTCCTGTAACATTTTACTTTTGTATCAAATTTGAAGTCAATATGCATAGTGTTCTGGAATGAGGATGTCTGTGCTGAAATTTTTTTTTTAGTTGTAAATGGTTATGTTGCTTACTCAATCTTATTCCAATTAATTTAATGTTAACTTGAGACTATCTGAGACTATCTGAAACAGATATACACCTCAATTAAATCTAATAGCAAAGTTTGAGAAAGCAGAAGAAAACAGTTGCATAACCGTTATGAACAGTATTGTACCCTAGGATGAGATTTCCAATGATTGTATCTAACAGAAGAAATATTTGCATGTAGAACCCAAATTTGAAATAGAAAACAAGAACTTACAACAATAAGTGATTTGTCATACAAAGATGCATTGTACATTGGAAGCCAAGGGCAAAGGATAGCCTGTAATAGTCTTGTCCGATGAGGTGCATACACATTTATTTACTTAAAGAAGGCTAGTACAAATAAAAAGATTTATTAAATAAAAAGTGACTTTTACATTGTAGTGCTTGAATATTTGTGAATTTTTCATGTAAATTTTTAAGATAAAATTTGGAGGGGTTCTATACCTAGTCTCACCCAAGCAAACACAAAAATGGAGTGTCCCCTTTTGGGTTTTTCCTAAATCTTGCTCTGAAATCTTAAGTTCATTTAAAACAAGAAACTTATCCATAGTTAAGATTATACCTCTACCAATAAAATGTCATTATCAAGTCTGGTTTAGATCTTGCAATCATGTTATACAATGTTTAAAATATAATTTATAAGGCAAGTTATTTCTATAAGGGTTAGGGATCCGATAAACATAAGTGCATATATATCAATAATTATCTTAACCTATTTAGATAAATTGTGCCTGAGCTTTTAAATTTTGGAACCAAGCCATCAGTTGTTCCAACTCCCATAAATAATCATGGTAGGTTTTGGAGAGCAAATCCACAAAGAGTGCCTGGAAACTTATTCAACCAAATTAAGCCTAAGGGCATGCAACATCCAACTAAGAAAAATTATCCCTTGGTCTTGTTAAGGTTGTAGCTTTAGTCGGATTGATTCGATCAAGAGATACATTGTTGACGGTAAATCATCATTTAGACAAATATTCTTACACACACACACACACACACACACATGTTTATTTATATTTTTTTTAATATATTATTATTATCGAATGATGATTAACTATAGGGGCATGTCTCCTCTCATATTTTTAAGTCTTCAAATCTTCATTTGGAACACACCAATAACAGTTGCAGTGTTATTGCATTTGCAGAAAACGATCCATGTTACTCAACATGGTATCAAAGCCAGGTTGCAAATGTCAAAAAGGAGAGAATGAAACTGAAAAGAATACAGTAGCAACAAATGATACTTCAATGTGTAATAGAAAATCATAATCGAAAACAATATACCTATTGCAGAGGATAATATTTAAATTGCAGAAGAGAAACATATTGGATAACATATACTGTAGACATACATATTCGATATTATAAAATATGATGGCCATCATATAGTATGTATGACAACAGACCCGAAAACTATATGGAAATACAGGAGATTTCAACATTGTCAGGTCCCTTTGTGATGCACAAGTAGGAGAACAACACTATTACTAAAACCACAGGCGTCTAGGCCTCAACTTCTTCTCCCAATCTGGCCAGTATTGTTTTCGAGCCTTATCTGCCCCAATTGGGCTGGAACATGGACGAAAATTACATGAGCAAAATAATGCTGGATGTAGATGACATCTACTCCCTACTAGAATCCTTCTTCAACCATTGAAGTTTTTTTGTTAGAAGCAACATTGATTCACCATCAAACAGTCTAACCGTAGATCAGATTGACATTCAGCTGGCTTCAACATAGCTTGTTTTTGTTTATTATTTTATTTCATGGGAAATTTTCCTCATTATCTCCAGAGCTTTGAAGATATGAGATGAGCGCCTATCATTATCACTCAGACCTCATTGTCCATCTCTGATCTCGGTCAGTGTCTTCACATCAAGCTCTACAGACTTCAAAACTGAAGACCCTCCACCTCTATTTCTCAGCAGCCATGTTTTAAGCATGTCCCAAGTTGAGTTCCAATTGCAGAAGATTCCAATAGCACTGTTTTGGCTCTTCAATCACAACCAACATTGAAGCCCTTTAGAAAGCAGTGATCGAACAAAATAGAAAGACACACCACTCTAGAGCGGCCTACGTGGAAAAAGATTGTGTACTTGAAATGACAATCAAAGGGGCAGAAAACTACAAAATAAATGTATGCGGTTAGCAAAAAGGTTATTCACCAACAGCTAATACATAACTACAGATAAATGAAACAAGGTGGACCCACCGCTAAAAGGAGAACTAACACCCAATATGGAGGAGGACCCACTATTCGAGAGTTTATAGAAGTCAACGGTAATAGAGAGTATAACAGACCAATACCTGAAGGTGGTCTATGGAAGGTGTAAAATAGTCAAAGGCAATATAAGGTGAAAGAAAGTTATGTCAGCCACACTGGAGTAAGAAGAAAAGTACGGGGAAAGAGAAGGGACTTATTTTTCGGACACTTATCAGTAATCTTAGAAGACAAAATCCAAGTCAGCACTGGGTCTTAAATATATATGACATGACATAACTAGACCACTAAGAAAATGAATATGATCAGGTTGAATATTTAGTATGAAGATTTGTTTTATTTGGAGCTCACAAGATTAAATTTTGTCGTCAGGGCTTGGATTAGTTAACGGATTTTGTTAATAGAATGCAATTATGCGTAAAAAATAAAATTAAAGAAGGTTTGGAATCACAGGGGAGAACTACATATTCGAATATAACAAATGCTTTAAAATTGATATGCCTGGATATTATATCTCACAATAATATTCAACATCTGCAGAAATCATCATATATATAGAAATGGCATGTGGAATTGATAGTAGGGTTGGGTATGAGAATACATAGGGACACATCAGTGAACTTTGAATCAATGTCTCAGTAATCCAATCACCTCTCTGTATAGTGATGGCTCATTAGCTCTGGAAACATAATAGAACACATATGCCTACCAAACAACACATTATTAATATTAGTTGAGATAGAAGATCACATCAAATGGAGTGGGTGAATCATTGGTGAAAGAGGACTTCAAGAAAACTATCAAGACCTTGCTAAGCACAGATAAGGAACCAACAAGGGGTTAAAGCAAATTGATAGAAGCTACATAGAATAGTCTGGGAACTATATGTGTTTTTTCCACAGGAGTTAATGTTCAGAAATGCAATCTGATTTGGAGCTAGAAGGACCAAATTGAATTTTGGAAGAAAGACAAATACTCAAAAGAAAGATGTGGATTACATTCACAAGGATGATGTGTGGATGTGTAGGGTGCCATTAGCAGATTTCATTTTGCTCTTTATTTATCCATCTCTTTTATTTTTTAATAACATGATTGCACTAGTCCTTCAAGGCTGATAGGATTGGATAAAGATATGGAGATGAATAAAAGATTTAGGACACCATGATACAATCCTTATGTGGAGGAGATTGATGAGTTTGAAAAGTTTTCAGATGCATGCTTTCCCAGCACAAAGTTATAGGAGATAATGTTGCAAGCAGTAAGGAAAGTTGAAGCTGCATATTAAAGGGCTTATCATGAATGCAAATCTTGTAGTATATTCAAAGGATTTGATTTAACACAAACACATTTGGTATAATTACCATCACCATAAATTAACTCAAGATACGTAGATGAGATACAATAGTGAAGTGGATCTGATGGGTCAATGATATAAAAGTGAGAATTTTACATTGTGGGGGAGAATAATAATCAATGTTACATTTCCACTTGAACCATCTTTAGAAAGGAGGCATTCCATTCTCAAATCTCTATGGACCCTCATGTGTAGATAAGCATTCTTATCTTTTACATTTATCTACTCATTGTAGTCTCTCTCCTATTTGTAATCCTATACATATCATAAGAGTTATTTTCTTTGATCTTTTCCTTTATGTTTGAGAATGTTCTTGCAAGAAAAGATGGTTGGTACTTAACTTTAGCTACCAAATATTGTGCAAACTCAATCTTATGACAGTAGCTCGAAAGAAGCTGTGATCTAGAATTCATTAGTCATCTGATAATCAGGCTAGATAATTTGAGGCTCTAGAATTCATTTACATTAAGCGGGAGCTTCTTCAAAGACAACGCAAGAGCTTAGAAGATTGATACTCAGTGGGAATCTAGAAATACACGTGTTTGACTGCATGATTTTGATGGGCCTACTCTTGTACATCATGAGGAAGTAATGTCTTATCACCAGAAAGTTGGAAGATCGGTATCAAATTCAGAGAGACTTTGACAAACATCCTTGGGCAAAGAGAGCCCCTAAGGGAGAAACTACAAGACCTGACTTCCTAATATCATTGTTTAGAGGGAGAATTTTGAGGTACAATCCCTTGTGAATGATACCTTTTATATATATATATACACACACACATACATGCGCGCGCACACACACACACATATATATTTGAAGGGTTTCTATTGGTGACGATCTTATCAATAGCTTGACCTGTTATCATGACATACTACATTAAGTTGTTGTCCTGGAGTGTCGGTAATCATGATAACGAACGTATCACGATCAAACTACATTAACTTGTTGTCTTGGAGCGCTGGAAATCAAATAACTCATATCCTACTAGGATATGACATATTCTTTTGGTAGGCATCAAGGATTGATGCCAGTGCACATACCAAAAGAATATAAGTATGATGAATATCATATGATTGATATTTCTTGTTGAAACATACTTCAAATTACATTAAAAGATAACATCTAAGTTGATGGATATTTATTGATATCCTTAAATATGCCATTCCAAGAATATCATACTGAGATGATATCTCTTCATATACTTGAGAGCATAATGTGTTCTATAACAATCCTCCCTAGCTAAGAGGGAGTGTTAAGGTTGTAGCTTTAGTCAGATTGATTCGATCATGAGATACATTGTTGATGGTATATATATATATATATATATATATATATATTGTATATACATATATAAAATATTATTTATATTATTGTTAATATATTATTATTATCTAATGATGATTAACCATAGAGACATGTCTTCTCTCATATTTATAAGTCTTCAAATCTGCATTTGGAACACACCAATAACAAGGGCAGTGTTATTACATTTGCAGAAAATGATCCATGTTACTCAACAGGCCCACAAGTGGCAGGAATATCCACTAATATAATTCCATTACTTGGGCTTGCCCACTTAACTCAAAGTAAGCCGGGTCATTGAGGAAGATTTTTCAGCCCAATGAAGTCCAAGAGTGCACAACATCCAACTAAGACAACTGCCCTCATGGCCCACAAATGGCAGGAGTATCCATTAATGCAATTCCATCACTTGGGATTGCTTACTTAATTCGAGAGAACCAGTCTACCATATTCCCTAATATATTTCCTTTTGTTCCTGTATGATTTCTTATGGAGTAAAGAATAGATATATATTTTTTTTATTTATTAATTAAAGAAACATAATAAAGTTTATTATTGTCTTGGTAAGTGATATTTGAAGAGCATATATACATATATGATAATGTTGGTCCACATTGCATACACAACATACATATCAAACATATTCTCATGCCTGCCACGATATTTTATTATATCCAAATATGGCTTTATTCTGAATTGCAGATCTATTCACTCGATACTGACTTATCTTTTTCTTCCTTGATGCCCTCCTTCAATGCGGTCTTATACATTTTATATCTTTATTTCTCTACAAAGAAAGATGACCTTTGTTCATGCCAACCCTTAAGAATGGTCATGACCTTTCTTAATGATGCCTCTTCATAACCCAAACCGACCACTACCTTGTTTGTTCATAAATTGCTACTTCATATGCCTTAATTGCTCATACAAGAGCATCTAAGGTGAAAGAGCAGTGCTACATCACCCAAAAATAAATTGTTTAGTTGTAAATAAGGGCTATTTTTGAAGATATCGCCTGATCCCATGCTTAAATTCTGGTGAGAAATCAGCATTTAGGGTTGGGGAATTACCTTTCGTGCCAAAATAGTGTATATATATATATATATATATATATATATTATCAAACTATAAATGGAAGGAATAATTTAGTTAAAAAATCTGAACCTAAAAGATGAAATCTGGAAACAATATTAGAATTGCTGATTGCTATATTAAAATCAAGTTGAAACCCTGTACAGTTTTCAATTTTCATCCTATAGGTTGAAAAACATGATTCCTCCAAAATATCCTGTTGCAGATGTTAAAAGAAATTAAAAAAGTGTATGCATCTTCAAAACCTTCAATCCAGCTTGAAATTCTTTTGATTCCTCCAAAAAATCCTTTATTAATCAGTCAAACATGGTATTAAGTTTGACAAACTCAGAAATTTTCATTATTCTGTTGAGTATCACAATTTTTTACATTTTTATTGGAAACAGTCATCAAGTAATTTGTGTTGGCTGAGTTATCATAAAAATTTTAATTTCCATCATCAAAACACTGGCAAATCAGGTGGTTTTTGATTTCATAAATGGTATTCATGAACACTACGGCAGGCATTCATTTATGTCAATTACTATTCTGAATACAAATGTATTAAATTCATTAGTAGACAACATTCAATTTATTCAGAGCTACATGTTGGATGAAGGAACAATGAAACTAGAGAACAGGAGTGACATTTTGAAGTTGGAGCTTGATATCTATTGTTACAATTGAAGAGTAGAGCAGATTGTCCTTAGGTCCAAAGGTTGTTGCCTCTGCATGGAATGCCCCATTTGTAAAGATTATGTACTGATTGGTTATACTTAGATTAGAAGGGGTTGAAGATAATATGTATTACAGGAGAAATGTGACACTAGACATACCTTGGAAAGATATATTCTAGAGCCTCCACGGGTTAGGTGAGTTGGTTTGAGGTTGTGGACGATCCCCATGGTCTTGGTTTTGGCTCCCCTTCCCGTCATTACCCCTCCAAAGACACTTGGGGGAGGTTCTGGTTATTTTGTGGCCGAAGGGATTAGTCTCACTCCAAGCTCGCCCCGTAAAGGGAACCTGCAGGGCTTGGGACGCAGGGACACTCCCGAGACAAAAAAAGAAAGAAAGACATATTATAGAGGCAAAGGTTAATGATCAAGGGAGAATAGAGAATCAGACTAGCAAGTGATTGAATGGTCTTCTTGAGGGAAACACGGGCATGTGGAGCATGTTTAGTTGGGCTTGAATACAGGTCATAATTGCTACAGAGTACCATAGTTTCTACAACAGTGGAATTTGGGAACACTTCATTGTTTCCCTTGGCTTCCCCAAACCTGCTTAATAGGCTCAAATTGAAAAATATTAAATTGGAGATCTGTGTTTCTAAAGCTAGCCAGAGAAATTTTTCAATTAAGTGAAAGTGTTATTATTATGAGGTATTCAGACTTGAAGATTCTATTTAATCTAATGCTCTACCTGTAATTATAGAATTAGACTTTGTGTGTGTGTGTGTGTGTGTGTCTATATATATTGTCATTACAAAATATAGAAAAAATTGATCATGTATGTCAGTGCACATATAAAATATCAATGTAGGGATGGGCATGCTCTGAAGACTATAATTATACCTGCAATTTTGCCTTTCAATTATCATCCATGTAACTACTATGTTGTAGTGGTGTGTGACATGACATAGATGTTAGTAAATCACTGCTGAAGTAACTTGGCATATTTGACAGTCACAACTAACAAAAACTGTGAAATGCATATATCATTAGTTTGTTATAAAATCCTGGCGGTTGTTTGATCTAGCTAAAGTATTCAGTCTTTTCAATCAGAATGCTTCACAGGCACCTCTTATATGAATGTTTGCCTCTATTATCTTCAGATCTTCTTTGGCTTATAAATCATTTTATGCTTAAACCATGTTTGAATTTTAGTAGGTTAATTGCATAAATTATAACTTTGGTCCTTGCGCCACCTGGGTTATAGATTGTTCAAGTTAGATTTGTAGATGGAAGGTGTACACTTCTGCATGGCACATGTTGTTGCAAGTTACCGAATGTAATAATTGTTTTGAAAGCCAATCTTCAGACACCAAAAAAAATTCTTACAGATGGGACGTATATAGGGTGAAACTAACTTACTATGTCAATGTTTCTGCAAGAAATGATACTGTGTTATCATAATCTATTTTTACAGATAATTATGAGTTTGAAACTTTGATATGAATCTGCATTTATTGGCATGAAATAAAAATAATTGTTTTCCAACAGTTTTAGAATATAGATGGTTATTTTCATGTAGTGTTTTTCCTTTTGTAGATAGATCATTTAGTGATTAGTGAGTTTCTTGTCGTTGTTTTTGGATGTAATTGTTTCAGTTTTTGGTTGCCTCGTGACAGCCCATGAGCCTGAAGTAAATCGTGCACACACTTTAAATGTTAAGCGTAAGATGGATAGCGAATTAAAGGAGTGCAAGTCTGCAAAAAAAATGAAGGCGAAAAACCATCCAGGTAACAGCTGCATTTTCTCTGAATGCATCATCCAATAATTGTCATGTATTGGAAAATATTTTTCTAGTAGAAAAGATTACAGAACCTTTTTTCGTTATTCCATGGCAGTGCATGATGCCAAAGGGGTTGATTTTCTGCCTCTGAAATCAGAGAAAATAGGTAACAGATTCAAAATTGTAACAAATGCTGCATTAACCAAAGAAAATGGTGTAGAAAGTTTGAATGGAGAAAGTAAAGTTGAGGATCAACAGCAGGTAACCAAGAAAAGGAAAATCATGGAGCAGAAGAAAGGAAAGGCAACCCATCAAGGGGTGGTAGAAAAAAATTGCATGGTGGATTTTGAAATAGGGAAGGAGGAAGGCCAACCCAAGTGAAAAAGAGCAAAACCTTTAAAGATAGAATCTATTCAACCTCATGCAAGCAAAGGAAATAAAGATGAACAAGAGCAAAAAGTGAAAACTGTTTCATCAAATGTAGAATGCATTCTTCATGAGATAGCAGAATATAGCAACCAACAGTCAAAGGAGCATGGATTAATGCAGATGTTTTCTGATCATAATAAACCTTTGAAAAAGGAATCATCTTGTTGGCCTCCATTTGTATCTTCTACATCCAATTCATCTAAGCTTTCATGCTATACTAAATCTCTTCGCACTAGACCTGAAAGACAAGGATCTGCATTCGAGTGCTCTGTTTCATCATTGCCTGTTATGATTGTACAAGCTGAAAAACCTTCAATTTTTGAACACACTAATGCAAGAAATTGTGACTTGATAGATTTTTGTAATTCCAGGAAACCTATTCCAAAAGCAGGCATAACTGGCGATTCTCTAAGTGACTGTTCGGGGTTTATAATGGGTGCTAAAGACCTGTGTAAATCATCAGGAACAAGAGGGAAGCCCAGTTTGGATACATTATTTTTTAATGGCAACCAACTGGAAGGATCGTTGATTGATGCTTCTAGAGGTGAATCTTCTGTAGTTCGTAAACAATCAGACACATCTTGTAAGGGGACTTCAGGCTCCCAAGTAAACTCTTCAAAGTGGAAAGGATTTGTAGAAAGGGATGTTGAGGGAGCACTTGTAAGTACAAGTAGGGAACATAAGTCATATATGGAAAATGCAGCTTTAGAAGAAGGCAAGGATTTGGAACAAAAAGCAGATAGGATTAAGGTTTGTTTTTGTTTCATGTAAATTACCCATACACTTCATTCTTTGGATTTGACCAAAATTCGTTAGGATTTTTGTGTGATCTGTGATGTGTGAATTAAAGTCTTTTTGGTTGGTTAATTCTTTGTTATTGTATGATCCAGAGCAATGGAGGCGATGAACTTGAAGCTATTGGTTTCTATTTTCGTGCATCTTTAAAATTTCTACAAAGTGCTTCAATTTTAGAGCCGCCTTTGAGTTCTGATAGTGTGAGGCACTGGGGAAATAAATCTATGCCTTTGTTCACATACTCTCCTAGGCGTTCTGAGTAAGTTCCTTTTAGTGGCATTTAAATTTTAATGGTTGGAGTTGATCGAGCAAATTCACAGATTATATGCATTCTAAAATTGTAAATTTTAAAAAAATGGTTTGGGCTAATTGTTTAGTTAAATGGACAGAGCTTCTAAATAGAGAACCTTTAATATCTTATAAGTTGTCTCCAACTGTAGTAGGAACTGATTTGTTTCATCCCTTATTATAGATAGCATAATTTGTCTAGAAACATTTATAATAATTATGTATCCTAAGTTCCAAACACGTTTAAAAGACAAGAAACTCACAAACTTCAAGCACATAGTAGTATTTTTTGTGTTAAGATAAGCTAATATGTTGATAGGTCTATAATACTCTTGACCTTTGCTATCCTTGATGATTTATGCCATATGACATTTGAATTCCTTGAAGGTCTATTGCGGTTCATGGCACTTGGTGACTATTTTAGTATCTTTATTATTACCATAGTTTGAAGCTTGCTTTGAAGTCTTAAATTGTAGTTACCACAGTTTGTTCCTAAAATTTTCTCAAGTGACAGAAAATTGATTTAATATCTTTTGGTCACAAAATGCACTTTTTGTGTATGTGTCTGCAAGTTTCCCCATCAGAAAGAGGACTTGTAGCTCAGTGGTAGAGAACCCCAAATTGCGCATGGGAGGCCCTAGGTTCAGGTCCTTGCTGGTCCATGAAAAATAACATGGTTACAAAAAGCTCTGGTTACAAAAAGGACCGTTCACTTGGTTGTAGGGCAGCCTAACATGCACATGAGAAGTCCTAGGGTCAATTACTAGTTGGTCTTTGAAAAGTAACATGTTAGTCCCCTTTTTCTGTTAGCTATTATATATATGCGAGGTTACATAGTTTTAACAACAAAATGTGTTTTTCAGAGTGAATGGACCAGCTAAACCTAAAAGCTTAAAAATTTAAGGACATTAAAGCTTCTTTGTAATGGAAGATTGCTTCAATGAGGTTTTCAAACTTGAAGTTCAGACTATTTTTGTTTCTACAGTATGTTAAAGGTCACTGAGGGTTTATATTTAATTATTCACTTCCTAATTCTTGACTACATTGATTATAAAATATTCTCATTTGTTTTATAGGGATTGTGCTAAGGTGTATGAACGAAATGGAAAGTGGGCAGCTGCTGCTCTAGCCTACCAATGCACAGGATTCACATGTATGCATGTTGTGATGGCCAAGAATCTGTATTTAAGCAGACATAGACAAGAACTTAAATCAGTTGTTGTTATGCTTCCGACAGGTTAGTTTTTGTTTACACTTTTAAGAATTTAACATTGTATTCATTTGTAATTTTGTTGATTTAAATTTTTTTATTTGTAATTGCCATCGCTGAGAGGACCGCATTGGGGATTTCTATGCTATGGAAGGGTGAACGCTTATTTGTTCTAGACATACTCTGTTATTGTGTCAGACGTTATCCATATTCAATGTTCTGCAAGATAATGGAATTGACAGTCTAACCGTAAAACATGGAGGTACAGGTGAAGGAAAGCATTATCATCATAATATAATTTCAGTTGATATACATTTATCTATAGGTATCTACTAAGAACTTCGTACTATCTAGGTAGGGTTATTTAGAGTTTTATATAGATTTTTTCATTCAAAATATATTTGAAGAGTTCAATTTTTTAACACTTGTCTCCTGAAGCCCTTTTCTTAAGCTGTCCTCAACCTAGGTTTTGGTTAAAAATCATTGATCTATAGTATAATAAGTGATCATTTTAGAGGGTTTAGTTGTAAGCATCTTCCATTCTTACACACTTGCCATACATATCAACTAAGGAATTTCCAACAAAGACATTTGTGTCCACCCCGGTTACTATAATATAACCATGAAGACTCCTACCCATTTGCAGATCTTGATCGTTAGTCATTTCCTCGAGAAGAAAGCAAACATCAAAAAATAGAACTACATAAATGTTAAAATTAACAAAATTATGGAGTGCTATAGAAGTTCAGAAATGCAGATGTTTAAAAATAGAAAAAACTAGAAGTTCCAAAATAATGCCACTAAAAGAAAAGACGTTATATCAATATTTGTGTCATGCCCAACTAAGAGGACAAAAACACACACAAAATTTTTTTTGAATTAATAATAAACTAATAATTAAACATGCTCTAAGTTTGATATGATTGAGGTAGAAGTTTTAGTACAGGTTCTCTACATTACGTCTGAAGATTATAAACAAAGGGATGGTTATTAAAATTTAAGATTTGAAACTTTAGTTATCAGATTTATATCAATAAACTTATGTTATTACATTAACTTTTAATAATAAGAAACAATTATTTGAAATGACACTATCTTCCACTATTTAAAACTTTCTAACCGAAATTAAGTTTACTAATTACATTACGAAATTGGAAACTTTCCAAAATAAATATCCATTTTACTTAATTTAAAATGTTTTAATTAAAAAACAAATTTTAACAATTGCTAACCAAGTCTCGATTAAACTAACATGATTACTTATAATTAGGTAGTGAAACCTTACTCATCGGAAATAACTACTTACTAACTAGAACTACTAGATAATATTAACTAAATCCAATTTAATCTATATTTAATTATATAACAACTAACTAAACTAATTTAAAAGCTAAACTGAAATATATACATCTAAAAATTACAACTTTAAGCAATACAACTAACTTAACATAATGAAAAAACTATCTAATCCTTCTATCAATTTATGACTAACTTAGAACTTTAGCAAATTAGATTAACATCTCATAAACTAACACAAATCTAACCTAATCTAATTAGAACTATCCTAACCCCTTAACATTCTAACAAAAGTTTACAACATTAAATAAAACTCAAACTAAAATAAATAAATAAATAAGAACCTACTAACCTACACCTAACAAGTTAACCCTAACCTACTAACCCCTAACACTTATTGCTAACTTTCTATACTACCCTTTTATTTTTCCCTAAACCCTACTCTCCACCCTACACACCTCTCACCCAAGAAGGGCTTGGGCGAATCCCAAGCATACCCACGCAACCCGAGGGTCTGCAACACGTAGACCCAAGTGGACCTGACCCAAGTACATGGGACAGCAAGTCCACCAACCAAAAGCTCCCTAAGAAAGTGATTGGTGAGGAAGGTGGATGAAACACATAGTCTAATCTTTAAACACACCTTCACGCAACCCAAAACTGGCGCCCATAAAAGGGAAGCATGGCAGGTGACATCATCACATAGGATGACACTACTCCAACAACGCCTAGAACATAGGTACTCCCACTAATCGACCCTAAGGATATCTTCAGCATAAATGCTATGGTTGTTTTAAAATCTCTGCGCTTTCCAAAAAGGAAGTCGACCCCTGCACAAGTACAGGGTGACGTCACCTGAGATTGACATCCTCACCAATAAAAAAGGGTCATCATGACCCTCCTACGAGCTGGCTTCAAGCGGGTGGAGGACTTAATGCATAAAGATTATATGGTGAGAAAAGACTTTAGTAGCTTATATATATATATATATATATATATATATATATATATATATATATATATATATATATATTTATATTTAAGCATTGTTATTTTTTTTTTTTAAATTATTATTTCATTGAGGAATCTATTATTTTATTAGCCTGTAATAGAATCAACTAAATATGTGTTTGCCATAAAAATTCCAGAATTTTGTAGGTGGGTTATTTGATAATTTCTCTACTCTCTCTTGAAACTCAATGTATATTTTTCTTTTGCAATTATATTACCACAATAGGTGTATGCATTCTCCTATGAATTTCTAATTCGTTATTTCCATGAACCTCAAATGGCCAAGCATTTCAATAATACCATATTACATGAAATAACCATCTACGTATTCATTTAACTATCTAATAAGTTGATGGATCAACATAATAACTAAACTAGTCTTAAGGCATTTGAGACAATAAGAGAGATCAAAATGATAATGCTCCATTCTTTTTGAAAGGAGTATCCAAATACACAAAGTTATTTCTCTATCATGTTTTCAATTGTAGCTTGGATATCTGGACATAATTCTTCCTACATGCTCTTGCAAATTTATTTTCAACACGATCAACCATGAACTAAATCATTTCACACTTGATAAAGACATCATACATTTACATGGATTAGGAATATCTCTCACTATCGTCCATATGAATAGAGGCATCACCATACATCACAAATTTAATCATACATAATTTGAACATCATTGTTGCATCCTATCTCTGATACACATTCATATGACAACATAGAATACGAAAATTTTAAGAGAAGTAAATTTACTCAATCACTTATCTTATTATCAACCTGATTCAAGGCTCAACCGGGAAAGAATCAGGAAGAAAACTCGGCTTCGTTGCCATATATAATAAGGTTTAAAAAAAATACAATTTACAAAAGGATCTCAATCCCAATTTTCAATAATTTCATCAAATTTTCTTCATGATCCAAATCAAGGAGTTTGTAATGTCTTCTAAAACTCATTTCAAGAACCGTGGAGGAAACCAATAACTGATTGGGTGACAACCAAGCAGAACCAAAAGAACATCAAGCATGAATAGTCATACATGGTTTACACAATAAGATTCACAGTGAATCAAGGCTAGGGAGAGGTGGATTCTTCTAACTGGAGAAGTCAGGCACAACACCAATTCAGATGCCCAATCGGGGCCAATAACCAAGAACTTTCGTTCTTCCATTTAAACTTGCCATACTCATACCAGGTTTGTGCTGACGGGTAAGGGCCCATAACACCCTACCCTTTATCCCTCTTCTCATCCTGAGAAGAGACTCTACACAGGTTGGAGTCCAACTAAGCAGACCTCTCCCAAAATTGGTCACTTCTGCCCTCTCCTAGGGTGAGTAATACCAAAACACCCATGCAAGGAAACTCAAAATTGCAAACATAAACAAGAAAGGAAAACAACCAAAAGAAACAAAGTTTGCAAATCTTCCCAACATACCCACAACCATACAACAGTAAAACAACAACAAGGTAACAAGAACATGAAACAAAACACAAAAACTGAATAATGAAGATGGGAGTTTCCTACCTTCTCAAAGAGGTGATGGAAATGAACAAATTTGAGTAGAGTATCCCTCCTTCCTTCAAGCTTCAAGGAATCTTCTCTAAATGTAGAGATTGGGTAACCCCCACTAGACCAAGGAAGGCCTCTAAATAATCCTCCAACTCAACCACCCAAAAGGAGCAATAACTATTTCCACCCACTAGCCACACTAGAAACTCCTAACTCAACCTACACCTTGGTTAAACTCAAAAAGGAGGTGGGGTAAGACAACTCATGACAACCATTTGCAATTTTCGCACAAAGGCAAAAAAAGGACTTTTTGAGTGCCCTCAAAAGTCAAAGCTAGGGTCTTAGGGGTTGGAAAAGACCCCTAACCCATACCCATACCCTTAGGTTAGAATAAAAACATGTTTTAAAGCCTTAGGGAAAAGGTTAGAGTCAAATAAAAATCAAGAGATAAAATAGGTCTATCTAACAACTCTAACTTGCAATCTAGCCCTAAATCGAATTAGGGATGACTAACCCTCAATAAGAATCTAATAGAAAAAAAATTGACACTAACTTGAAACCAAAGGTTAAACAATTAACCCTAACCAGCATACCGAAGCACATAACATTTTACGAGTGTCAAGCGACACTGAAAGAACATAATTACGAACAATAGGGTTTCCAAATTTTAGCACATGGAGATCAGTTTTGTTCCTCCGTAGGGTTTCTCGGCTAAATATCTGCACACTCATTGCACACATCAGTAGTCCTGAAAATCACATGTATATAAACGTATATGTATCAAAAATTTTCATAAATTAAAACATGCATCAAATAAGAGTTTCTTCATCCTACATAATTCTTAACCATTGAAATATCTTGAATCAAATCTCAATTTTACTGATTTCGTCAACATACATATACATGATCATTAAATGACAATCATCAAATATATCTGGAAATAACATCACACAAAATGAAATAATAAAATATGTTCTAAGCATCAGATAATGTCTCGACATCTCGAGTCACGGATAACAAAAAAATAGTAGTAATGTATCACTATGCTACGATGGGTCGGGGCGAGGCTTCACAATTTGATAGCCATCATCATTGTGTAAGCTGTTAAGTTTCAAATATTAGCCGCTGTAAATATCTGCTTGATTTTTTGGATTTTGCCTGCGAGTTTAAGACCATCTGATAAACAGAATACAAAGAGCTCATTTATATTGCAATAAATACAATACTTTGACAGCAAATATAAAGGACATGCCTGAAATATTCACTTTTAAAATCAAGTTCAAATTGAAAGTGCAATATAAAGACAAAAGTGAAGATATCCAAATGGATAAGTCTGATCATAAACACAAATACAACATACCCATTTGCTGGGAATGAACATAAATGACTGCAGTAATAATAATCAGCATGTATAAGCTCCATCAACCCTAGGTTCTTCACTAAAATGCTTCAAATGGTATGGTTGGGTCTAGATCTATCAAACAACAACTATGATCTTTAGTAAATGCAGGTATTGGTTCCTTAAACCCCAATGGCTGCTCTAGAATCTTCATGTTGACCCTCAAGAAGTGATATGGCTGGGTGGAAACGGTTTGGCCAACAAGGAAGGAGTTACAACCAGAAAAATAGAAGTTTAATCCTTCTCAGTCTTCTGCGAAGTTCTTAGCGAATTTAATATCCAATAAGCTTTGCAAATCTAAAAACCTAAATTCCAATACTACCCAAATGTGACCTTAAAATAAAATCATGAGATTATACTCCATATCGTATCTTTCAACAAGATGAAGAATGTTGCATTCGTCAGAGACACCAAACAATGCTAGTACAAGTATTGAAAACCAAATAATAGATTGATGCAGATATGAGTATTTGCAAATAAAGATAGTGCACATAGAGAAACAATATTAGCACTTCAGATTTGCCAAATACAATAATAGATAAAATGCCGCTTTGATTCGCTAGATCCAAGCAAAACCATACAAACAGAATAGGGTGAGGGTTGAATCCCACTTAAGTCGGAAGAGCCAAGTAGAGAAGATCTTTCACTCTTGAAATGACGAACAACAAAGAAATCCCAACAAGAATTCGCTGTAGAGAAATAATAAACCAAATCGCATACCTACTACTACCTACATGTGCTTAAATACTTGTCGGGGAAACCTTTCTGAGGGTGTACAAAGATAGCTGACAGCCACACCTACCTACAGACACAATTAAATAAAAAATGGGTCCGAGATATACTAAATCAATCGGAAGCACAAATACAAATATTATTAACTTGTGCCCCATATTAATAAATTAAAGTAACCAATTAAAGGTCCTTTTGTTATATTATTTAAATTTTTGGGACCAGTTAATTAATTAATTAAATTAAATTATTACATTCAAATTTGGGGACATGACAATCCCTAAATGAGAGTCCTATTCCTTCTTTTGTAGCTTTTCCGCTGCTTTTTCAAGAAAAGGAAACACTTTTTGCTTTTTTGCTATCTTTTTGAGAATATTTCTCATGCTTCTTCACTATTTTTCTTGGAATAGCTTTTATTTTTCATTGTTTTAAAAAATAGCTTAATTTTTTCACTATTTTTCAGGAATATTTTGTTCGCTTTTATTTAATAAGAAGCACTTCCATTTCCAATCTCCCATTGTAGCAATAAATAATAAAGGCCCATTCATTAAAATAAATCATCTTCAATTTAATGTTTGGCCTCTATAGTCCCTTCATTAAGTAAATAAATAAAAATAACGATAAATTTAATATATAATATTTAATTTAACTCTATTATCATATAATTTATCATCATTTAGTGTAAAATCCCTGGCCTATATCAAAGTTGGGATGATCATCAAAATTGGACTTACCATCAATACTAAAAATAGCAAGTATGCCAACTCTGTTGGAGCTGATAACTAACTTACTAAAAATAGTAGGCATGAGAGAGTTAACCCAAAAGGCTGTAGAAAGAAATGTTATGCTCATTCAAATGTCCAAATATGACATCTCACCTGATACTGCTTCCAAGATTTCCTGATCCTAATCATTAGCGCTTGGGAATCGGCTAAATAACCTAATGATGCCACCATGCTGAACTAGCTTAGGAAGGGGACATTACAGCCACCTAGAAAATGCAAGTGGGAACTAGGATGGGAATGCCATTATTTAGAAGCATGATACTATGTCGTTCAAAGGTTAGGAATATTAATAATTATCAATCAATCGATAATAGTTCACTAGACAAACATCTTACTCCTGATCATTAGGTTAGTCGGTGATCATTTTAGAGCATTTAAACAATCATGTGTTTTGATGGTTACATCTAGTCATTCCATTGAGAACAAAGAAAATAATAAATATCAAAAAGTAAAACCAATTAAATGTTTAAATGAACAAAAAGTATGGAGTTCTATACAACCTAAAAAATTTAAAATTTAAAATAGAAAAAACTATAACTACTAATGAAAATTTCACTGAAAGCAAAGACATATTATATTGGTATTTGATAGTCATCATTATAATGCAAGCTGTTAAATTTTTAATAATAGCCACCTAGAAAAAGCTTATGAGAACCAGGATGAGAATGCCCTTATTCAAAAACATGATAAGGTGCCACTCAGTGATTGGCAATATTAGAATCAATCAATAAAACTTCAGTGGAAAAACATCTTAGTCCTTTTTATTGTTTCTCTCCTTACTAATACCTTGTTGGGAGCTGAGAATATTTTATACTAGAAAAATTTGTACAATTAAATGCAAAACGTAAAAGCAACCTCAAGTCCTATTGTATTTCTTTAGTGCTTTTAGCCCTTGCCAACAAAATATCGACAGTTAGGAAGATAACCAATTTGATTTATACATAAAAGAATAAGAAACTTCTGTAGGAAGCTCTTGATTTCTAAGAGAGATTTGAAGAAACTTCATCTGAAGTCTCTTGACTTCTGGAGACATATTACTGTGATACGGAGAAATTTCTTATGCTCCCATCCGTGTAACTCCCTCAGTTATGCCAACTGTTTAACTACCCAAGTTTCCCAACAACAAATTCTAACTAATTAATGAAGATACTGCGAAACTAGATTTTCAGTGAATTTTGTGGATTTTAGGCATCAAAATTCTTAATTTGTCCATTATATGGTTGAAATTCCAAAATTTTTGTATGACAATTCTAAGATTAGTCTTTTCTGTAATGGATAGTATGTGCAGACGGAGACACATCTAATGCCCAGGGTAGTTGTTGATTGTCATTGTAGTAAAATGTAGTAATGTATACTGAGTTGTGTGAACTTATTATGATTTATAATTAGCATATTTACTAGTATTTAAACTTTTTGTTTGTGCAGGTGAATCTCCTTGTTCATCAGTGTCTAATGTTGACAACTTGAATTGCCATGCATTAACAGTAGTGAATCAACAAAAACGAGTTGCATCTCTAAATGCGTCAGGAAATTATGTGATTGATACACAACACTGCCAACACTATAACCATTTGTTACAATTTGTAAGTTGAAAATTGCCTTGGGGCATTTGGTAGATGATACATGTTGTTCTAGAATATGAAATTGCATTGTGACATTGATCCATGTAATTTAGCTTTGTTTTATCCTCTGAACAATTTTTTGTACTTATTTCTCAGTTTCTATTAGTTAAAGCATGTAAGAGAATATTTTTATACTTGCAGGTTGATGATGCTAGTGCATCATTTGCAGCTTTTGCAAAAGCAGGTAGTGCTTTGGATGCTGCTAGTGATTCAAGTTATAGAGAACATGAAATATCTGTGGTGAAAAAGGCTATCAATCTGAAATTTCATAATCTTGATGGACTGCTCAGTCTTGTAATCCCTCTCATGGAATCTGCATCTTTATGTTGACATCTATTATGGCTTCAACAACAATTTTTGCAGAAATAAGGAGGTAATAAGGATTATGGAGCAATATGCATGCAATTATTTCTACCATTTACTTACATGAATAGGTTGTGTATGAGTTACGACTAGTGTAAATTATGTAAATTACTATGTTATCTTGCTTGAAGAATCAGAAATGTGCAAGTAGGCAGGATTTGAACTGTGAATGAAAAATGCATGTATCCTGAAGCTGTTTGTAAGAGATTTCATGTGATGTTCTTGATATAAAATATAAACATTACTTTTGAATTCCTTCCTGGATCTTCAGGTCAACTTCATATGAAGTGTTTTAGGAGTCTTATCGTTTATGGAATGTACTGCAAATTCTGAAATATTTTCAATCAATATACATTTGACTACTAATTTTCATTCTCTCCTCTAAGGGGAGTTTACATACTTTGAAAGACATCGATGGATTCAATTTGACTCATAATTCGTAGCTCTAGATTGTGACACTTTTTTTTTTTTATACAGGTGCAAACATGCCCGAGTTACCCAATAATTCATGGCTAGTTATTATTCCTTAGTCACTGGTGGTTGGATAAGGTGTATTTTTTGGCTCTTAAAAGCATTTAAATTTTTATATTATTCATGATTTGGTTAATAAATTGGGCATCGTTTTGCATTGCAGGTCTTGTTTTAATGTCTCTGTTCTGCAAGATTTCTTGCCAGTTTTATTTTAAGCCAATCTACAAATGCTAATACAGCTAACAGATTCACTTACAAATAAATGTGAATATTAGGACACCTGGCAATTGATATTTTTTGTAAAATAAAATTATTTAACTGTACTTCCGTGAGAGAACTCTGTAAGATCGGGATGGACATGAACAAGGTATCAGAGTTGTGCAAAAATGCAAGTTTATACAATTTGTAATTTTCTCAAGTGTAAAATACTAGATAATATGTATTGATGCAATTTTGGTGACTGACTATTTGTGAAGCTTTCCACAGAAACTTACATACAATAAAATAAAATTATAATATGAAGGAAAAAAACATTTTTGCAGTTTATTACCAGTTATCCATCATTTGTTTGTCTGGGAATATCTGTTCCCCAGTTGCACTTTTTCTTTTTGGTAACTTAGCAAACACATATTAAAAGAGCAAATTATCCATTGGGTTCCAATTGTGGAGTGATAGATTAAGCTTTACAAATTGCTACTTTGCAGAATAAAACTGTATCTTAATTAAATACCAGGTTTTCTTTTGGGGCCCTATCTTTGAAATTGTGAGGGTTTGTTTACAGGGTCCACATCTCATACATATCTTTGAAAGGACACTGCTTTAACTAGTGCCCTATCGTCAATGGATATTGCTGTAATTGCAATTCATCCTGAGTAGATCCTTCTTGCCACCTCCAACTTCACTTTTGGGCCTAGCAGTTACACAATCTCCAATCTATGCTCCAACTTGAATGCTTATTCTACCTGTTTTCTCCTCTGGCCAAGCATCTACTACAGCTCTCCTCCATCTCCCTTCCGCATCCATTTGGTGTGCTCTAGGTTAAAAACTTATACTTCAATGTACTCCAATAGTGCATCTACGTATTCCCCTCTCTCTTATATGCATTACTCAAGCATGCTTCACTGACATCATCTACAAGACTATTGCTCTTTATGAATTGATTAGGGATCCTCATTTTAGCATGCTTCCTAGTGCTAAGATGTTAGTTAGGGAGATATGAAGGTTTTTGAACTTTTATATCCAATGTGAGAACCAAACAGCTCTAGCAAAAACTGTAGAAATATCTAGATTATCACTTATATTGCTGACAATGTTAAGTTGCATTGCCCCTATGTTTTGCCGCGGGGGCATGTTGGTGTTTGGTTGAATGTAACCATTTGTATGAAAAGTTTGTAAACAATTGTCATGGAGGAAACCCGTAGGGCTTTACAAATTAGATAGATCCTAAAGTAGTAATCTTTCTATAACAAGGACCAATCATATTGTTTACAATTATCAAGGTGATCTTATTCAAAGAAGCTCAATTTTTCTTTGTTTAAAGACAAATTGTGATGTAGACTAGAACATGATTTTAGAAGGCTCGGCAAGCACCAACTGTGTTCGTTTCAATTATCAAGGCCAGTTTATTGAAAGGGGCTCATTTTTTCTTTGTTTAGAGACAACGGAGCAAGATGGATGGTGATTAGAAGCGGATTATTTGTTTTGAATTTGAACAAAATGTTTTGACAAAAAATATAAAGTATGATAGAGGAGGCATTAGGCTTTTAGAACCCCTTCATAGCTTTCATCCTCAAGTATTATATACTTAAAAATGCTATAGAGCTTTTGACCAATGTGGTACTGATCAATCCTCTTTCTTAGCCTTGGTTAACAAATGGGTGGACACAAAGGATAGCTTGAACTCTATCCTCAAGCTTTCATAGTGCCTTCCCTCTCCTCTCTCCTCAATTGACCTTGATAGGAATGTTGTGGATTTCTAACATTATTTTCCTTGCAAGGTTATAATCTCATTTAATATTTGCATATATCTTTGTTTCATGTGGTATTTAATAATGCTCATACACGTACATTTCTCGCATGATTACTTTAAACTTTGGTTACATGATTCTTTGCAGACCAATTGGAATTATTTTGTCTACATCCCCACATGTTCAACATTTTCATGTCCGTAAACATAGGGAAGGCTTGTTTCTTAAGGAATAACTAAATCTTTCTTCCTTGGGGTTTTAGTCATACTTTTACATAGACTTCTTTGTTGTAGGTCTTCTGAAGTATTGGTTTGATGGGTTTTTTTTTTTTTTTTTTTGGATTATCTAACTTTTAAGATTGTGTATAATGACTCTTTGGGAACCCTTTGGTAGGAATTGAGATCCCATTTTAAAGGGGATGCCTAATCTCTAAATCTCATCGATATCATTTCGAACATGTCGAGTTTTGGAGACATTCCTGTGGAATGGTTTCTAATGTTTTGTTTGTGTTGGAGTCGACAGTGCCATTTAAGTTTCTTCCTAGCCTATAACTCTAGACATTAAAAATGGTGGTCCAATGAACCAATAATTTTCATTATAAGGGGGATGAAAATGTTCTTCGCAAAAAAATCTAATGAGTGCAAATGAGAATGTGGATTCAACCTCACACACAGAAAACACTAATGTCTTGCAATGTTTCATCACATCAATATAATCAAACCAAGTAGCTTACCTCATTACAAAGACAAAGTGAAAAAATGAAAATAAGTAGAAAAATTTTAATCAGTCAATAGAAGGCATCGAAGGGTGGAGGACTCAAATAAGTATGAATTATGGGTATTTTGTAGTAGACTGCTCTGGAAAGATAAAATAATCAATGAAACTTGGAGAGAACGATTTGTTTTTTGGAATAACAACAGAAGATTATCCCCTAATAATGATGTTAGGAGGAGGATTGATAGTCAAAATCACGGGCCACAGCAAAAGCATTTTTTTGGTATTAATTTTTTTTTTCCAATTTTTTGTGTGGATGTGTCTTCAAATCATAATTTGTCAAAGATATTTTGAAATGAAAAAGTCTAATTATGTCAAATCAAATCACACACACTAAAGGGATTTGAATTTCTTTAAGGTCGATCAGTGTGCTAAGAGAGCCTTAGCATGATAACAATTGAAGTACAAAGTACTAAGATAATGCAAAGTCAATAAATGATCATTTATTGTCAATTAGTGTATTCTACAATGGATATAGGTAATGAAGGTAAATCTTTAGTTTGTATATATATTTTGGTTAGTAGATGTATTAAAATTACAAAATATGAGGATTATTGTACACTAATACGATAGACTAAGGGTACTCTTTTAGATCTAATGCAAGATCATGGACTATTTATATACAACAAATTCTTTGGTTTTCTTCTTTGTTGAAGAAAATGAGTTTTCCTTTAGATTTGAACAGTCTATGTACTCCTGAATTTCTCGACCCTTGAATGATATGCTTATTGACTGAAATTTCCATCTTGCAAGTTGCAATCAAAATATGGATAATTATTATGTTTTTTAAATATAGAAATGACAAACAATATTATTAAATTCTATTTATTGTTTTAACAAATCTAAATATGATTGAATGATCAATCTCTAAGAGGATTTCACTAATTGATTTCAGTGTTCCTCTAGGTCCAATCGGATCTCATATAAGTATATGTTATTTTGATTGGAAGGGACATGAATTTTGGATTAGTGTCATTTCACTTCTCAAACTAGTCCCAGACTACTTTTGGGGTTTAAACATTGACTTGCAATTACAAACTGTGTGTTGATACCATAATCAATGATGTACACAGGTAATGATATTAGACTCAATTTGATTGGAATCTCTGCACTACTAATCATGGCTTGATTGGAATTATATGTGGAACATGAAATAATAATTTGTAAGATTAAATGCACATCACCATTATACTTGGAACCGCTTATATATGATATTTTGATTTGGTGTATGAATGATAGCCAATTTCAAATATTAGATCAATACGATGATATAATTCCAAGAATTTAGATATGTGTGTGTATCGATATACACAATATATATTGATATATATACATACATATATATTTATATCATATTATTGATTAATATCATTCATATGTCTAACTGAAGCTATCATTTTTCAACACTCCCTCTTAGCTAGGGAAGATACAAGTTTAACAAGTATACAACTATATCACCTTACTCATGATATCAAAAGATATGGTATGTTTACAAATATGAAGTCATGTGACATTCTTCGTAACACAAATATCCATATTATGGTACGTGTAATGACATCAAGTCTCATGATGTCTACCATAATGAATCATTGTATATCCACGAATACATTATCCACTACCATTATCTCTTAAGGATCATAATTGTCTCTAGATGATATCAAGTCTCATGATATCTATTAGAATGTTGAAGAGATACTAACTATCATCTCATTGTATATCCATGGATATCAAGTCACGTGATATCCATCACAATAGTGAAACAAATCATTGTAAATTTGTCACCTTATAATGTCAAATACAAGTGTTCATTGTCTGAAAGATTGTCACCTTTCAATAATGTCCATAGGGGCCCATAAATTCATGGAGTCACACACATGATGACAAAAGAGTTTACACATTATAAATATTTTATATAAGCCTTGTCGCATTCTATATCCCTGTCCACTAGCTAATTGTTTTGAACCAAGGAAATGAGAGAATTTTATTGCTTGGTGCGTTGATTCAATCAATCAAGAAGCAGATGCTTTTGCCCCCATCTCACTCACCTCTATTAAAAAGTTCTAAATTGTTCACGATACTACAAACTACCCTCCATACAACAAAAACATGGTGTGCTAACCCTCAAAGGCGAAGGGTACCCCCTACCATTCTATAGATGACTGGGCCCCAAATAGATTATCGCATGGTGCTAGAAGACCTTCCTTTTTAAGCTTGTTTACCTTGATAGATGGCATAGGCATTGATAGGGATAGTGGAATAGACAAAGATAGTAGTAGCAAGCCAAAGAGATTGTGATCATTCTAAATATTGTGCAAGCCCCTACAACATAATTGTTAGGGTTTTGCTGGAAGGGTCCCAAAATTCAAGTGCAAAGACATGGGAAACTTTGGTATAGGCATCACCCACATAGGAAATGGTTGCCAGTGGGAATCCCACTACTACTAGTAATCATATATAATGGATGACAAGTGTGTATTGATTATATTCTGGATTGAGACCCCCCTATACTAGTAGTTGAGTTGATTCAATTGTGGGTTGGAAGATATAGTAGAGGATAAATTAATTTGTGGGTGGCAAAGAAGGGGCAATCATGCATTAGAAGACTCGATCCCCACATCTGAGCAAAATTTATGGGGATGCCCTACTAGAACTACTGACAATAATAATTTTGAGACTCAATCTCAGATTTGACTTACATTTTCAACCATACTAAGTTTGTTTTGAGTGTTCAACTTTTACCTTGGATATAGGCTTGGTGAGAATGTCTCTTGTTTGATCACTTGAACTAATATACTCCAACAAAATCACATTCCTTGCGACCATGTCTCTCACATAGTGATAAGGAATCTCTATGTCTTTTGATCTATCATTTAACATTGGATTCACAAAAAGCTTGATACAATTCTGATTAACTCACCAAATAATTGTAGGATTCAAGGGCTCACAAAATTATCCCTCAAACAATCTATAGAGCCATATTGCTTCTCTTGCTCCCTTAGAGATTGCAATGTATTAGGCTTCTGTAGAGCTTTATGCAATTGATGATTGTTTCATGTTGATCCATGAGATCATTACCAATCCTAAATTGAAACAACAACTTGATGTTCTTTTTCAATTGGTAATGCTTTCAGCCCAATCTAAATTAGAGTATCCATGTAGATCTAGGTCAATATTTTTGTATGTAAGACCATACCCAATTGTACCTTTAGGGTATCTCAAAATATGTTTTGCAACAACAAGATGTATCTCCTTTTTTTCACACATAAACCATCATAGAGAATTCATTGCATAACATGTATTCGGTCTTGTGTTGACCAAATATGTCAATGATCCAATTATCTATCTATAGAGTGGGATTTGCAAATTTTTATTCTTCTATTGTTTCCTTCAATTGGCAAATTGGTTTCCATAGGTGTAGACATGGGTCTACAGTCTAACATTCCAAACCTTTTTAGAATGTCAATGTTATACTTTCCTTGATTAAGAATGATGCAATTTATTTCCTACCACACTTCCAATCCAAGGAAGTAATGTAAAATGCCCATGTCCTTCATGTCAAAATTTGAAGCTATGTCCTTATATTGAGAGATTAGGAAATCTTCTCTTATGATTAGCTGGTCATCAACATATAAGATAATTATTAGCATATCACCATTAATTACCTTAAAATAGAGGTTTGGATCTGCACCATTCTTGAAAAATCCTAGTCCTACAAGGTAGCGATCAATCCTCTCATACCAAGTTCTAGGGACATGTTTAAGTCCATATAAAGCCTTCTTTAATTTGCACACATGTGATTCAACATTACGTATTACAAAGCCTTCTGGTTTCTCAAAAAATAATTCTTCAATTGTCCCATTCAAGAAAGTTGTCTTCACATCCACTTGATGGATCTTCTAGCCTTCAGGTGCCACAAGATCTATTACTGCATTGTTTGAGATGTAACATGTAACAAGTACACAGTATTTTAATAGTCAATACCCTCTTTATGTGAGAAACCTATGGCAAAAAAATGAGCTTTGTGTTTCTCTGTATTGTCATCTACAACATTGTTGATTTTGAAGGGCCATTTGGAAGAGACAACAAATTTCCCTTTTGGGCTTGGAACTATATCACAAACATCATTCTTTACAATGGGTTGATACTCTTCTATCATAACATATTTCCATACGTGATGTTTGAGAGCTTCGTACAAGTTGGTTATGATTTAATGATCTCACTCACCAAGGCAACATATCTAGAGAATCTCTGGGGTCTAGTACTTTCTCTAAAAGTTCCTTTGGGTGTTGCATAATTTTTAGCTTCTTTAATCATCTTTCTACCCCAAAGTGGTCTCTTTTTGTTTTGTTAGGTTCATCTACTAGAGTCCTTTGATTTTAATTTATAGTTTGTCCGTAATACTCCCTTTGAACCTCAGGAGCATGATTCTCCTCCATGTCTTTAGGAGGATCTTGAATTTCTATCTCACAAGAGCTCTTGGATCTCTTGAATGCATTGTCTTCCTCAAAAATGACATCTATGTTGAGTTCAATAAATTTGTGTTCAGGTATGTATATTCTATAGGCTTTTTATTTTTCACTATAACCCACAAATATCCCTTTCTTTTTAGTGGGTTCTAACTTAGACCTCTTTTCTTTAGGCACATGAATGTAGATAGGACAATCAAAAAACCTTAGGTGACTTATGTTAGGTTTTACAATGGTGAATGCTTCTTCAAGAGTTTTTTTAAATCTAGGTGTGAGTGTGGGCATCTATTTTAAATGTAGACGAGTATCTATAGGCTTCGTTCCAAAATGAATTTTCTATGTTTTCATCGTACAACATGGCTCTAGTAGCTTTTATAATTTTTGTATTCTCTCTCTCTCTCTCTCTCTCTCTCTCTCTCTCTCTCTCTCTCAAATTCCATTTTGTTGTGGATTATAAGGTACAATAAACTCCCTCTTATTCCTAACATTCACACAAAATTCTTTGACTTTTTTGAAAGTGTACTCTTTTCCATATCTGTGCTCAGTACTTTGAGTTTCTTCCCAAAAATGTTTCCTATAAGAGCTTTGAATTCCTTGAACCTTATAAGGATTTCCTTGAATTCTTTACATTTAAGAAACTATATCCAAGTCTTTCTAGACAAATCATATACAAAGATTATATAATATAAGAATTCTCCCATTAAGGGTACAGACATGAGTCCACATAAATTAGAATGAATTAATTTGAATACATTTTTAGTTTTACCAATACATTTTAGGAAATTCCCCTTTATATTCTTTCCTAGGGCACACCTTTTGCATGCTTCTTTATGGGATTGATTAGTCTGGACAACCCAGTTACCATTTTTTCCAGTGAAGACAAAACACAAAAATGAAGATGTCCTAGTCTTCAGTGCCAAATTCACTTGAGTCATATTTCTTATGAATTAGTGCAAAATTTGTAAAGACATCCTTTTCTTATTCCTATAGTTTGTGCTTTCTTTATGGTGGATTTCTTTGGCCATGCCAAAAATTCTCTATCTATAAAGGTAACTCTATTCCCTTTGTCTTCAAGAGCAAAAATAGAGACTAAGTTTCTTTTAATCCCTAGTACATATAGTACTCCAATGAGTTGAAGGGATATGTCTGACTTCAAATTTATGATGCAAGTTCTAATCCCCTTTACTTGACAATCTGAATCATCCCCAATAGTCACTTTGTTGGATGTCTTATTGGGAAATTGAGATACTGATGGGTGGGGGGTGAATTAGGATCACAAAAAATTTAGCCTTAAAAATAACGTGACTGTATTCACCACATTATCTATCTCATATCTGGATTATGCATAACATAAATTAAAACTTCAAATGCTGAAATAGATCTAAGTATCACATCCATGAAAATGTAAACACATACACAAGAGATTTTGGTTACCCAAAAACACTCCAAGGCAAATGTAAAACTAGGGTGGGGATGACACCCACAAATTTTCACTGCTGCAGTAACAAAGTTAGCCTATTAGGACTACAAGTTTGATCACTTCTGGTGATCTACCCTATGAGGGGTCTGCCCTGTTAGGAGCTTTATAAAGACTGTTAAGTCTACCTTGATTAAATGATTTGACACTTAGAATGAAGTAAGGAATCTATTAAGAGATTTGCATAGATCTGTTAGAAACAATTTGTTAAGAGATTTACATAGATCTGTTAGAACCACTATGTTAAGAGATTTACCCTGACTCAATCTACCAAAATTTATTTAGTACCTAATCCTTTAGTCTGCACTTACAATGTTGATTACATGTCTTGTATTTGCAATCAGTGGCAAGCTCTTTTATTTGATTTATCTTTAATTTGTCCTCCATTGCTTCACTAGGTCGCTAACTTTGTTGCCTCACAACTCTCGGTTGCAACCTTTAAAACCTAAATCCTTTGCATAATACTTCGCTTCCTTTCTCTTTCCATATTACAAATAGGGTTTGGATCTACCCTTTTAAAGACAATTAAAAGTTTGAGTTAAGTTTAGGAAGCATAATGGTTTAAGGTTTCTAGTGTTGAAACACGGGCTCTGATACCAAAATGTCATGCCCAAAACTTGAAGGCAAAAACACACACACAATTTTTTTTTGAATTAATAATTAAACATGCCCTAGGTTTGAAATGATTGATAAAAGTTTTAGTACAGGATCTTTACTTTACGTCTTAAGGTTATAAACATGAGGGCGATTACATCGTTAAGATTTTGAGACTTTTATTATTAGATTGATATCGATCTTAAGTTATGCTATTTAAGAATTAAACATATCAAAAGATATTAACAATGTAAGTTACACTTAACTTTTGACTAAATGATAAAGGAAACAATCCAACATTTTCTATTTGTTTTAACATATGCTAACGTAATGAAACAAGATAATAGTTTCATAATGAGTTTGCTAAAACCTTAAATGTTTAAAATTTATACTAAATATATTAAAACAGATAACCCAAAACCAACTCACAATTAAACAACATAGTTATCAACTAACTTAATAATTAAATGATTTTAAAATAATTTCAATGTAATACTAACTTAAAACTTTATTAAATTAAACTAAGTACACTTTAGCAAATTAGAATATCATTTTAAAACTAACAATATAAAAATATTAATAAATAACAATATATAAAAGGAAACTAACTAAACTAACATGCTAAAATAAAATAACTTAAAAATTTAAACTAATTAACTAATTACATTCTGAAAATTATCAACTAAAAAAACAATTTTAATAGACTTAAATTAATATAAAATCTAATTAACATTTATTAAATAACTAAATTAACTAAATACTAAACTAGCTAATCTAATACCCACTAACTAAAACAAACTTAAAAATTAATACCATTTACAAAACAAAACAACCTAACTACACCTACACTAACTCTACTTCCCCCTAAGCCCACCCTACTCCTAGGCCTGCCCCACCCCACGAGGTCCCCACAACCCAAGGCTGCGCGCTACCCGAGTCTGACTCGGCACGGACTGTGCCCAGGCCTGAGTCTGGCCCAAGTGGGAGGTCAGCGCTACAATAAAGTTAAGGGTTGGACATAAGCAAGAAATCTGCTTGCTAGCATGTTAAATCAAATGAATTTAAATGCTTTTCCCCAAACATGCATCCATTCCAAATGATGAGGGGGATGGGACAAGGGTCAGAATGACGTCATCCCATGTGATGACCCAAGACTTGCAAACCACATTTTAATAAAACCCCTTTAAAATATGCATTTCTAAGACTGACGCCCAAGGAGAGAAAGCTAGACATAACATAAAGTTTTTATGGTAAGAAAGGATATTTAGAATATTTAAGTTATAAAGGTTTAATAACTTATGCATTTTATTAGATATCATTTATATATATATATATATATATAGTTTTATTTCTAATTTTAAACACTGATAGATTCTTAGAATATTTTCTGTTACAAAACAAGGATTATTACATTCTCTCATACAAACTCCAGCATCCTGTAGGTGGATTATTTGATAATTTGTCTACTCTCTCTCTCTCTCTCTTGAAACTCATTGTGTATTTTTCTTTTGCAACTATATTACAACAATAGATGTATGCATTCTCTTATGAATTTCTAGTTTATTATTTCCATCAACCTCAAATGGCCATGCATTTCAATGAAACCACATTACATGTAATAACCATCTACATATTCATTTAACTATCTATTATAACTGATGGATCAACATTAGAACAACATACTGACTAAACTAGTCTCAAGGCAATAGAGAAAATAGAGAGATCAAAATGATAATGCTCTATTCATTTTGATGGGAGTATCAAGGCACACCAAGTTCTGTCCTCTATCATGTTTTTTTTTTTTTAAAATTTAAGTTTGGATAACTTAACATAATTCTTTCCTACCTGTTCTTGCAAATTCACTTTCAACACAACCATCCATAAACTAAATCATACCAAGCTCAAAGGAGATACCATACATTTACAATTTGAATCTTGCATAATTGGATATCATTGTTCCATCTTATCTTTGATACACATTCATATGACAACATAGAATATGAAAATTTTAAGAGAAGAAAAATTTACTCAATCACTTATTTTATTATCAACCTGATTCAAGGGCTCAGCCGGGAAAGAACCAGAAAGAAAACTCGGCTTCGTTGCCATTTACAATAAGGTTTAAAATACAATTTACAATAGGATCTCAATCCCAAATTTCAACAATTACATCAAATTTTTCCTCATGATCAAAATCAAGGAATTTGTAATGTTTTTCTGAATCTCTTTTCAAGAACCATGGAGGAAACCAATAACTGATCGGGTGACAACCAAGCAGAACCAAAAGAAAAACAAACATGCATAATCATACATGGTTTACACAATAGGATTCACAATGAATCAAGACTAGGGAGAGGTGGATTCTTCCAACTGGAGAAGTCAAGCACAACACCAAATTCAGATGCCCAATCGGGGCCAATAACCAAGAACTTTTGTTCTTCCATTTAACTTTCCGTACTCATACCAGGTTTGTGCTGACGGGTAGGGGCCCATAACACCCTACCCTTTATCCCTCTTCTCATCCTGTGAAGAGACTCTACACAGGTTGGAGTCCAACTAAACAGACCTCTCCCAAAATTGGTCACTTCTGCCCTCTCCTAGGGTGAGTAATACCAAAACACCCATGCAAAGAAAACTCAAAATTTCAAACATAAACAAGAAGGCAAACAACCAAAAAGACATGGTTTACAAATCTTCCCAACATACCCACAACCGTACAACAGTAAAACAACAACAAGGTAACAAGAACAAGAAACAAAACATAAAAACTGAATAAGGGAGATGGGAGTTTCCTACCTTCACAAAGAGGTAATGGCAATGAACCAGTTTGAGTAGAGTATCCCCTTCCTTCCTTCAAGCTTCAAGAAAACTTCTCTAAATGTAGAGATTGGGTAACCCCAACCACTAGACCAAGGAAGGCCTCTAAATAAGCCTCCAACTCAACCACCAAAAAGGAGCAATAACTATTTCCACCCACTAGCCGCTCTAGAAACTCCTAACTCAACCTACACCATGGTTAAACCCTAAAAAGAGGTGGGGTAAGACAACTCATGATAACCACTTGCAATTTTCGCACAAAGGCAAAAAGGGGATTTTTGAGTGACCTCTAAAGTCAAAAAAAGGGGCTTAGGGGTTGGAAAAGACCCCTAACCCATACCCAAACCCTTTGGTTAGAATAAAAAACATGTTAAAAGCCTTAGGAAAGAGGTTAGAGTCAAATAAACTCTAGGAATAAAATAGGTCCATCTAACCACTCTAACTTGCAAATCAAGCACAAATCCGAATTAGGGATGACTAACCCTAAACAACACACTGAAGCACATAAACAATTTACGAGTGTCAAGCGACACTAACCAAAACATAGTTACGAACATCAACATTTACTGAACACAGAGAGATACATACATACATCTCACAGCACAATACATGAATTAGGAACAACAAGGTTTCCAAAAATTAGCACATAGAGATCAGTTTTGTTCCTTCGTCGGTTTCCTCGACTAAAATATCTGCACACTTATTGCACACATCAGTAGTCTCGAAAATCACATGTACATATATACGTATCAGAAATTTACATAAATTGAAACATACATAAATCAGGGTTTCTCGCATCCTACTTATATCCTTAATCATAAAGATTCCAACTCAATGTGTTAATCCTACATTTTACTGATTTCGTCAACATACATATACATGAACATTAAATGACAATCATCAAATATATCTGCAAATGACATCACACAACATGAAATAATAAAATATGTTATAAGCATCAGTTACTGTCTCGACATCTCGAGTCGTAAATAAAAAAATAAGGGTAATGTATCACTATGCTACGATGGGTTGGGGCGAGACCTCACATCCTCCCCCACTAGGCATGAACTTCCTCCTGGAGTTCATCAAAAAGGTACGGGTACTGAGATCGCATCTGCGCTGCATCCTCCCATGAAGCCGTGACCTCATCGTAACAATCCCATTGGACCCTAACCTGGTCCAGCTCTCGGCCTCGAAGTGCTAGGGTCCGTCGGGCAATAATGCGGATAGGCTCCAGTGCCAGCTGTCCGTCTGACTCCACCTGTAAAGCATCCCAATCTATAAAATGAGACTCATCATAAATATATCCTCTAAGTACTAAAATATGAAATACATCGTGGATGCGTGACAGGCTAGGTGGCAAAGCTAAACTGTATGCAACAGGTCCTATCCTCTCAAGGATCTCGAACGGCTCAACAAACTGGGGTGCCAACTTAGAGCCCTTTCCGAATCGAATCGGACTCTTGTGTGGTCGTACCCTCAAGAACACTCTATCACCAACCTGATACTCTCGATCTGACCTCTTCGCATCTGCATACTTCTTCTGCCTATCCTGTGCCTCTCTCAGGCGTTGTCTAATCAGGGTCACCTGTTGCTCCATCTCCTTCACTAACTGGGGCCCAATAGATACTCGATCCTCAATCCTATCCCAACTCAAGGGTGTCCTGCACGGTCTCCCATACAAAGCCTCATATGGCGGCATACCTATGGAAGAATGATGCCCATTGTTATAGGCAAACTCGACAAGATGAAGGTATGCCTCCCATTTGACCTGATGGTCCATCACGTACATACGTAGCATGTCCTCCAAAACCTGATTCACTCGCTCGGTCTGGCCATCGGTCTGAGGATGGTACACTGTACTAAAATTGAGCCTAGTGCCCAAAGTCGAGTGCAACTCTCTCCAAAATGAAGAAGTGAACAAAGAGTCTCTGTCAGATATGATCTTACGGGGAACACCATGAAGTCTAACAATGTCCCGCAAGAACACCTGAGCTATGTCTCGTGCTGTAAATGTAGTACGCACGGGTGAGAAATGGGCAACCTTGGTCAATGTGTCGACTATCACCAAAATGGCATCATGGCGACGAGATGATATAGGAAGACCAACAATAAAATCCATAGATATAGTGTCCCATTTCTACACTGCAATCTCATGTGGTTGGAGAAGCTCGCCAGGATGACGGTGCTCCGCCTTCACCCTCTGGCACTCAAGGCATCTCGCAACTATGCTAGCAATCTGCACTCTCGTGCCTGGCCAATGATACAATTGCCTCAAATCTGCATGTAACTTCTTAACACCGGGGTGCGCTGCATAAGGTGCTCTGTGAGCCTCAAGTACAATGAGCTCGCGCAAACCCCCAATGGAAGGTACATGCATACGTCCCCTATGCCACAAAAGTCCATCAGACTCCAAAGAATACTCTACAAACTTCCCTTCCAAGGGTCTCTGAGAATGTACTAACTGACTTACTTCTGCATAGAGCTCATCAGCTGGTAAGTGCTGCAAGATCCGCTCTCTCAAGTCAGTGCAAGTAGTCACAGATGAAAGTTCATGGCACCTTTTTCTTAAGGCATCTGCAACCACATTCTCCTTTCCCTTGATGTAATGAACATCAAAATCATACTCACAGAGGAACTCCATCCACCTTCTTTGCCTAGCATTAAGGTTCGGCTGAGAAAATATGTACTGCAAGCTCTGGTGATCGGAATGAAGCTCGAATCTATGACCCAGAAGGAAATGTTGTCATCTCACCGAGGCATGAACCACTGCCGCTAGTTCTAGGTCATGAGTAGGATAATTGAGTTCATGAGTCTTCAACTTCCTAGACTCAAAGGAAATAGGTCATCCTTCCTACATAAGGACTGCTCCTAAACCATCTAAAGATGCATCGGTGCACACCACAAAATTTGTAACAGGATCTGGTACTGCAAGAATTGGTGCACTCGTGAGGGCTCTCTTGAGCTCTTCAAAGGCTCTACCACACTTCTCTGTCCACTCGTATTTCTTCCCCTTTCTCTGAAGAGAAGTGATGGGGTGTGCCAATCTAGAGAATCCTGAAATGAAGCATCGGTAATAACCTGCTAGCCCCATAAAGCTCCTCACTTCGGTAACACTGGTGGGTGTTGGCCAATCCATGATAGCCCTGATCTTTGATGGGTCTACTGAGACAACATCACCCGATATGACATGACCCAAATAGTGTATCTCGGGTCTGAAGAATGCACACTTCGACAAGCTGCCAAACAACTGATTCTCTCTCAGCCTCTGCAATACCTGTCTCAAGTGCTCTTCATGCTCTCTCTCATCATGAGAATAAATCAAAATGTCATCAAGAAACACAACCACAAATTTATCCAAAAAGGTACAAAATACTCCATTCATGAGGCCCATGAATACAGCTGGAGCATTCGTAAGGCCGAAAGGTACCACGGTGAACTCGTAGTGGCCATACCTAGTATGAAAAGCTGTCTTGGGGATATCGCTATCCACAATCCTCAACTGATGGTAACCCGACTTTAGGTCAATCTTTGAAAATACTTGGGCACCCTGCAACTGGTCAAAGAGATCATCGATTCTGGGAAGAGGATATCGGTTCTTGATGGTCTCCTTGTTCAATTGCCAATAATCAATACACAACCTTAGTGATCCATCCTTCTTCTTTAACGATTAACTAAAGATAACTATATCTGTGATCATCTGAAATAACTAGATTAACAATTAACTAAACATAAATATATTCATGATCAACTGAAATAACTAATTTAACAATCAACTGAAAATAAATGTCTTTATGATTAATTGAAATAACTAGATTAACAATCAATTGAAAATAACTGTATTTATGATCAACTAAAACTAACTAGATTAATGATCATTTGATAATAATTGAACTATCCTTTCTACATACAAGTAAAGTAGATACTTATCAAGAAAAGAAGGAAAGAAACATACAAGTATCAATTGGAGGATCTTTAGCTGATTGTGCCAGCCTTGACTTGGTGAGAGGAGAAGCATTAGCATAGGTGTAACCTCCCAACCTCGGACCATACTTATCCCCACACAATCCATTAAATTAGAATGGCTCTCCCTACTTCGGGATCAGATTTGGGATGTTCTTAGTCTAGCCACCTGAGCATTCTGATGTTTAGAATGTCTGCACATTTATGAAATGGACATGCTTGCATAATTGGCACCACTGACATCAAGTGATCATTAGATGGCAAACATGCATATAAACTACCTAGGCCAATAATTTTTGATGGGCTCAATGACCTGATCACCACCGCTCGATTTCATTATAGGGATGAGCATGAGATATTAAGTAAGATTTATTTATTTTATTTTTAAAAATATCAAGTTTGATTTTATTCTCTTTATCCTTGTGGGATTTCATCTCACCTCTTCACCTTTTCCATCGCTAAAGAGCCAGTGAGTCCTAGGTGTTTCAGATTCTTAGAGCAATCAGCTCTATTAATTTATGGTAAATGGTTGCTTCCAGCATTTCACATTCTGTGATTAAAGACTTACAAAAACTCTCTATATTTTAACTTCCATTGGCTAAATATTTTATGATTCCATGACTTGGTACTTTACTATGATTCATAACAACTATTTCCTATGATTATTCAAGATCGAATATAATTTCCAAACTATTGTTATGGAATTGAAAAAAGCTTTACTGATTATGAAAGAAACATATTTAGCAACATGGAAAGACTGATCATTCACATGACTTGGTATATTATCTGAAGTTGGCTGAGCTTTGTTGGACACTAGATATCTTCCCTTCGTCAATCAATCTCTCAGAGTATAAAGGAAACTTCAACTTCAGAAGAAAGAAATATGTACGGCAACATGTACAAAGACGTCAACAATTATATTTGCAAAAGGTTCTGAGTTGACATAGGTTTGAGGTTTATGAAACCAGAATTAAGAGCATGGAAATTATATAATAGAATGAGGAAGGGGTCGGGTTTAACAGATGGAGCTGATTTGAGTATGGCAATCGGGTGGAAAGTTGAAATGTTATTACTGAATGTACCATGTCACAACAAGGCAGTCGGGTGTAATTTAAAGGATGTTCATCTACCATACATGGCTTCAGCTTAAAGGAAAGAATCATTCCTTGTTGGCTTTTGTAACATAAAAGATTATTTGTCAATTCAAATTGCCAAGTGTTAAGTCGGTTGAAAAGAAAGGAAAAATAAAAGGGTGGAAGAAATAGTTGGAAAAATTATAATTCATTTTATTTTTATAATATATATTTACATATGTTCATGTAAATTTATCAATGGGGTGACATCATTTTACTAAGTTATTATAATATAATGGTGCCATTATATATATATATATATATATATATATATATATATATATATATATATATATATATATATATATATGAAAGATCAATTAAAATCCCTTGAGGTATGTTTTATATTTTAATTAGATTATTTTATGTTTTCTTAGATTATTTTCTTAATAGCTCATGTGGGTCCCACAAATTTATCCTGTGTTCAAGTTGTTGGGTCTTTACCAAAGAAGTTTAAGGTCATACTTGGTAATCTTGATGACTAAACTAAGCGAGCATCCCATTCTGATATCCTCACATATCATCTCCATTTCCCCCTTATTTTTGTCATTGATGGAACTTGGAGCTATTTGGGTTAGCTGATACTTATCAAAGAATTATTAATGACTTGCCATAGTATTGGCATAGCTTTTGTTCCATGTCTCATGTACTTGTTCCAAAATTTGAAATTAAATTTCTAGCTCAACAACTAGATCAATGAACCCTGTAAGATTGGAAACATGTGTCTCTTTCTTCAAAATGTCTCTAACCACAAATATTACCTTCTAAATTATCTCTATACGCGACAACAAGTAAAGTTGAATCAATGCCAACTTGTGCCTTATCTCTATATATTTATTCATGAGCTCATCTAACCTCTTTTGATTGAATGTTAGGTCACAATAAGAGGATGAGCTTGAACTTGTGTTCTTGCCCAATGTAATAACATTAGCTCTTATATCCACATTCAATAGCTCTAATGAGAGTGTAGTATCTATTGTAAAGAAATATATATCACACAATTTTAAATATAAAGAATTGATGGTCTTTGAAATTGTTTCCAACTGTGCAATATATGTAGAAAGCTCGACTTGTCTCTATACAAGTTCCTGTGAAACTTTTTGTAACACTATATGCTCCATTCTTCTCTTAGACCATTGTAATAACTTCACATTTGTCTCTATATCATCTACCTGAATTCAGTCAACTACATACACTAGCTGATCCAAAATTGTATACTGATTGTTCACATCTGTAATTCTAAATGCATTTGTTAAAATATCTTTTATAGTATGAAGTACTTGTCTTCTCTTCTACTCTCTTCATATCTATTCTTTTTTTCCTTACGGCTCAACAAGATTTGCAATTCTTGCATTTTCTCTAGTGTAAGATTATTCAAATCATATGTACTTAATGTAATTACCTCATTAAGTTTCACTAACTCATAATCTTCCTCATCTGCATGAGTCACATCCTAAGATCTGGATGGTTAATCACTTGGCAATGATAGTAGCAATTGCTTCTCCTTTTCACTTGATCTCACCTTTGGTTGTAGCACTGGTGTAGATATCACCTGTTATATAGGTATCACTTGTGTTCGTTCTCTAGCCTTTGCACTTGACAATTGAATAAGAGCTTGAGCCTCTTGCTCTTTTTGTTTTATTTCATCTTCTACCGATTGAATGCAAGAACCTTTCTCAAAGTTTGAAATCTTTTGCAAAATTGGAATATAAGTTGGTGGCGTATATACAATTAACACCTTACCAAGTTTCTCAACACTTGGATCCTCTACAACTGATGTGACATTAACATCATTACCTCATTAAGTTTCACATTTGTCTATATGTCATCTACCTGAATTCGGTCAACTACATACACTAGTTGATCCAAAATTGTATACTGATCCTTCACATCTGTGATTCCAAATGCATTTGTAAAAATATCTTTTATAGTATGAAGTACCTATCTTCTCTTGTGCTCCCTTTGTAGCTATTCTTTTTTCCTTATGGCTCAACAAGATTTGCAATTCTTCCATTTTCTCTAGTGTGAGATTATTCAAATCATATGTACTTAATGTAATTACCTCATTAAGTTTCACTAACTCATAATCTTCCTCATCTACATGAGTCACATCCTAAGATCTGAATGGTGTATCACTTGGTAGTGATAGCTGCAATTGCTTCTCCTTTTCACTTGATCTCACCTTTGGCTACAACACTGGTGTAGATATCACCTGTTGTATAGGTGTCACTTGTGTTCATTCTCTAGCCTTTCCACTAAAAATATCTTTTATAGTATGAAGTACCTAACTTCTCTCTTGCTCCCTTCATAGCTATTCTTTTTTTCCCTTATGGCTCAACAAGATTTGCAATTCTTGCATTTTCTCTAGTGTAAGATTATTCAAATCATATGTACTTAATGTAATTACCTCATTAAGTTTCACTAACTCATAATCCTCCTCATCCGCATGAGTCACATCCTAATATCTAGATGGTGTATCACTTAGTAGTGGTAGTTGCAATTGCTTCTCCTTTTCACTTAATCTCACCTTTGGTTGCAGCACTGGTGTAGATATCACCTATTGTATAGGTATCACTTGTGTTTTTTCTCTAGCCTTTGCACTCGATAGTTGAATAAGAGCTTGAGCATCTTGCCCTTTTTGTTTTATTCCATCTTCTATCGATTGAATGCAAGAATCTTTCTCAAAGTTTGCAATCTTTTTCAAAATTGGAATATAAGTTGGTGGCATATATACAATTAATGGCTTACCAAGTTTCTCGGTACTTGGATCCTCTACAACTAATGTGACATTAACATCATCAGTCTTCTTTACCTCAAGCTTTGGATATTCAACTATTTGCAGAAAAATTGGGTTAGTACAGAGTTTTCTTGAGTCTATCTTTAAACTTTGAATCTCTTCTTTTATCAGTATGTTTGGATTAGGTGGAGGGGTGTTAGTGTCATCTTCAATTGTTACAGAGTCTTTCTATTCATACTCACTGACAAGTTGTTGGATCTCCCCTATCAGCTTGACTATTTCTTGCTTGTATTCATCTTTGAATTCAATAGCATCTCAACCTTCCCTCACCTCCACAGATGCAGTAAACACTCCAAATGCTTCTTTCCATTCTCTAATGTTGTCCTGCTCAACTTTACGAGCTTTATTCTTCAAAACTTTGTATGTCTTATCCCTTGGCATAAACTTCTTAACAAAATCTTTAAGGGCTATAGACATGTGTGTCCTCCCTAAATCTGGCATTACTTGCGCTAATGTTGTTTCTCTTATTTTCTTCTCAATGGATAATGGCCATTTCCACTTAGCATCCACTCTTTTGTACAATCCCATTGGATAACCAATTCCTAATTCCAGGGGTGTGCGGTTGAACTTGATCATCATATCAATCATTGTGCCTTCAAGCTTAACATGAGCATCATTATTCAAAGAATCATATTAAATATCTTTGAAACCCAAGATGCTTTAAGATTCTACTAGTTTTACACATACCTGATCCACAGTCATTGGAGGGACTATGTTCACTACTTGAAGTTGTGTAGTCTCATCAAACTCAGTATTTTCTTCATCTTCCTCCTCTTGTGCAACGATAAGAAAGAGTTTTACATGGAAGGGAGAGATGGGAGTCATGTATCTCACATAGACCCTTTATAATAAGGTGATAAGACTCACTCTTCATGGGGACTCTTTGTGAAAGTGGCCCATGAGTCCCCCTTGACCATATGAGGTGGTTTGACCATGCACTAGATTATAGGCAAGGTGGTATAGTCTTGGTTACATGAAGATAAGAGTCTATGGGACTAAGTCTTATGAAAATAAGTGTCCATAGGAGTAAGCCACATCAAGACACATACCCTTCCTTGACCCCTTAAAAATAGGACTTGTGGGTGATGATAAATAGGGTTAGTTAATAATTAATTTAAGTTAATTATTGGAGCAAAGGGTGATGTGTCACATGACTAGGATAGATGAGGTGGGCTAGATGACTTAGTCAAAAGGTAAATGTGTAATTAGTAATTGATTAAATTACTTAAATAAGACTAATGAAAGAATGTCTATATGGTAAATGATCCATCTCACTAAAATGCATAGGTATCCAGCCATTGCAATCGCCTAGTACATAGGATCAAATATTGAATACATAACTCACTCTAGTGAACCAAGAAAGCAATAGAACCAACATAACCCCCCTATAATGCTGAGAGGTAAGACATGAACACTGAAATTGAATGCAATATCTACTACTGAAAGAAGAACCAGGAACATTGAGACTGCAAAAGAAGTACAAACACCTATACTAGCACGTGTCATCGACACATCATGAGGTTAATGTCATGGAAGGAACACTCACTTGACAAAGGAAGATGGAAAATATGGCCAACATATAAACCCCCAAGGCACTTTATAATGTAGTGCGAGTACAACAAAATACAAAAAAAATGCAAGATCCCAAAATGCAATTGAGTGACACTTTATTTTAGGGCATTTGCAAAAATACTACAAAAGGATGTGAACAAAGATCAAAAGAGACATAAGGTTGATACAAAAAATAGTACAACCCATGAAGAATCATCTAAATCGACAAAATTGATCTTCAGACCTGAAACAACCAAGATATCCACCATAATGCAAAAATACAAAAGACTGAATAGAATCTTCCTGGAGCATAATCTAGATAAAAAACCATGATCATTGGAAAGAGATCTCAAAGACCTTTCCAACAATATAAAAAATTCCCAAATCAGAGATTAGAGCTCAAGATATGTTTCCTAGAGTGCAAAATAGAACTTTTGGCTTTGACTACATAAAAAGAAAACCAAACAGCATCAAAAGTACAAATAACCTGCACCCTCGTGACAATCTTGGAAAGAGATTTCTAATGATATACAATTTGTCAAAAAATACTTTGTATGACCAAGATATGGCCAAAAAACCACATACAACTTTTTAGGACAAAATAAATCAAAGAAGAGATAGTTTGAAGGTCATCAAATTTTGGCTCCAAATTTGCTAACGTGACACCTAAGGATGTTAGACCTACTATGTCAGTACTTTTCTAATGTTAGCATTGTGCAATGTCCTTTGCACTTTTGAATATTTTTTGAAAATAAAACAAACAAATTCTTTTTTGAAACTTTGATAATTTTTTTATAAACATGCCTTATTTTTTTTTTTTTTTTCAATAAAGTTGAAAAAACAAATCAATTTAGTTTTTTTTGGAAAAAAAAAAAATTGTTGCATTAGGAAGTGTGTCCAAATTTTGAGAGCAAAAATATTTGTCTTATTAGTCAACTGTGTCCAAAATGAACAAATTTTATATGAAAATAGGAGTTTTTGGGCACTCTGAGCTCAATGGTGATGTCAGTTTGGGCTCAAAGTGACCTGAAAATTAGTGACCCCCTAGATTCAATACAAAATATCTCTGAAAAAATAAACCCTCTAAAAGAAAAAACACATATATGAAAGCCAGGCCAAAACCTCTCATAAACATAATAGGGGCATGGACATCTAAAGCTCTGATACCATGTTGAAGTTGATGAAAGATCAACCCCACAACTCCCAAGAATCACCCACATGCAAACACCTGTCAACAAAAATAGAAGCAAAAAGCTATGGAGGTTGAAATTGCCAAATCCATAGATGAGACATTCTTGATGAGCAAAAAGAGAAATTGCTATTATCAAAAGTGAATGAATAATTTACAAAGAGATCAATCCTTATAAAAGGAGATCAAAAACCAAATAAGAATCTAACCTAGGTTGCATGATAATAATTAATTATTATATGCCTAAAGTTTAGCTTAAGTAAAATAGAGATAATAAGTGCATTAATAATTAAATCAATATGATTTAGTTAATAAAAGAATACTTTATTACTCTAACATCTATTCCATCTCATAGACATAGGCATACTTACTCAAGTGTCAGTGAAGTATAACATGTTGTAGAAGATCTTGATATGTATCATGGACATTATTTACTGTGGACTCAAATAGACACTTTGTTATAGTTTTGATATCGTTAGTTATTAGACATTGGACTTTTTATTATTAATTATGCATGGACACTATATGATGGAAATTTAGATTTATGTGTTTTTATCTAATTATGACACAATATGATATGTGTGTGTGTACACATACATATATACATACACACACATATATACATACATATATGTATATATATATGTATATGTGTGTATATATACACACATATACATACATATATAGATATATATATATATATGTGTGTGTACGTATATATATACATACACATATACATATATATGTATGTATGTACATATACATCTATATATATGTATGTGTATATATATATATATATATGTATATGTATATACATACATATACATATACATATATATATATATATATGTATACGTATACATACATATATATATGTATGTATACGTATAAATACATATATATATGTATGTATACGTATACATACATATATATATATATATATATATATATATATATATATATATATATATATATATATGAATGTATGTATGTATGTATATACACAACCCAAGCACAGAATGGACACAACAGGAAAAGGAAAATTGTATTAACTGTGAAAATAAACTAGTACATTCAGTACAGATAAAATTGACTTCAAAACATGCCCTAAGGGCTTACAATAGCATAAATTTGGAGATAATTTCTCCTATTTGTACCTCCTCTCAAACTCCACTCCAAACTGCCTTTTACAATGCTAGAAATCTCTTTAAATAGACCCCAGAGGGTTAAGGACTAGGAATACATTCTAGAAAGTACTAGTTGGCATCCACCGACCAAATAAAAGGCTCCATAAGTTGTGTTATAAGTCGACGCAAATCCAGAAGAATTCAGAAACGGTAATCGAACTTTCGAGAGGCATAACTTTTGAACTGTAGCGTCGATTGACGAACCGTTTACATTTTCAAAAAGCTCTCGAAGCACTCTATGGCCCTATGGACGAGCTTTGCTCGTCCCCCATTTTATGGCCCTTTTCGTGGTCATTTAATGCCCCTAACCTAAATTTGAAACATTCTTAGGAGGTCTCCAAAACTCGAAAAACTATGATAACTTTCAAACCGTGGGGCCGTTTGACCCGATTCTTTTTCTGGAATGCTCTAAATTACAATTAAATTCATCTGGCCAATTGACACCTCCTAGTTCACCAAAATGATGGCTCAATTTCATACTCCTATTTTTTTGGCATTTACACGTATCGCAAGGTGTTCAAATACTCTATCTTAGAAAACTAATAGTGGAACTATGAGAGTTGGAACCTTTATTTGACCCAAATGGGTATCCAAAAATGAAAACACATGAAATATAAACTAAGTCTAAGTACATTTTTTGGGTGACACAGGATTCCCTTATACCTCTCGATGCTCCGGCATCAGACACCTAGGGTAGATTGAAAAGTGACTCTATCACTTTATGAATGGTAGAGGAAATCCCAAATGGGAAACCTCAGCTGCTGAAATCCAAGTTGAGTCCTCGATCGGCCGTCCTTTCCACTTGACCAAATACTCTTCATACTACCTATTTCTGGTACTCCTACCCACACGATGATCTAGAATGTCTTCTATCTCCTCCTTCTTAGAAGCAAGAATTGGACATGGCTATAACACCAGCTCCTCATCTGCACCATCATCATGATACTCTGTTAAGTCTACAATGTTGAAAATAGGAGAAATGTGAATACCAATTGGCGGCTCCACTTCATATGCATTTTCTAAGTCATGTTTCTTCAGAATTTTGCAGGGGCCAAATTTCTTCATTTTCAGCTTGTTGTAAGTACCTGCTGGAAATCTTTCTTTTCTTAAGTATACCATGACTAGATCCCCTACTTGGAATTCCATTCTTGGCAAAGGAAATCGATACTTGATAGTTATCCTATTTATAGCTTGAGAGTCTGTACACATCCTCCACTCTCCATCCTTCTTTGGTGCAAGTACTACAGTTACTGCACATGGACTTAGGCTCTCCCGAATCAAGCCCTTCTTCAATAGCTCCTGAACCTGTCTGTTTAGCTCCTCAGTTTCATTAGGAGTCATCCTATGAGCAGCCTTGTTAGGCAAACTAGCTCCTAGGATTAAATCTACCTGATGACTGATTTGCCTTACTAGTGGCAATCCTTCTGGAAAATTATCAGAGATAATATCTCCAAACTCCACTAGTAAATTTGAAACTTCAAGTGGTATTTCACTACTACCTTCTTTATCTTTCTTAGGAATCAAAGCATAGCACATACGCTGATGTTTCATGCCATCTAAAAACTTTCTTCCATCAACAAGACAAATCCTAGCACTGCTACATACCTTTTCACCTTCCTTTTTCATGGGCTTCAATTTGTGGAGAACTCCATCCTTTGTTAGAGAGTATGTGTTTGCATTTCCATCATGTACTGCATGTCTATCAAACTGCCACGGTCTACCCAACAATAGATGGCAAACATCCATCGGAATAACATCACAGAGAACTTCATCATGGTAACTCCCAATTTTGAATTTTACTAAACATTGTTCACTTACCAGGACTTTATGATCGTCTTTCACCCAAGCAATCTGATAGGGCTGGGGATGTCTCTCCCTCTTGAGCTTCAGCTTAGAGACCATCTCCTCTGATACCAAGTTATCTGTGCTACCACCATCAATGATCACGTCACAACATTTATCCTCACACTTGCATCTGGTACAAAACAAACTCCTCATTTGTCCTGGTTCAATCTCACCACTTAGTAGGACCCTTTCATTTACCAAGGTCGCTCCTCTTTTTGCATCCTCTAAATGTGATGATTGTGCATCCTCATCCACATGAGCAACCCTAGCTTGTCCCTCAGCTCTTCTATCTACCCTTCCTTGTCATTGAGGGCATTCAAAGGCACGATGACCTTATTCATTACAATGGAAATAGGTACCACGAAAGCCTCCTCTTCCTTGTCCATGTCCTCTACCTCTTCCTCTCTGATTTCCAAAGTCTTGATCACAGGAGTGGTTGAAACCCTCATTCCTCTAGTTCCTGCTAGTACCCACATCTTCATTTTTCTTTTGGGTTTCATTTCAGCCTCTAGATGACCTATCGCTTCCCCTTCCTCCTTGACCATGCCCTCTTTGTCTCCCTTCAAACCTTTTATTCAGCTTCTCTTTGATTCGTAGGGAAAACTAGTATACCTCTTCAACGCTGCTCATTCTTACCAAGCTTAATTTCTCCTAGATGCTAGGTCGCAACTCACTGATATAACAAGCAACCTTCTCCTTATTTTCTTCTGCATGCCTTGCTCTAATCGAGAGTCAATAAAACTCTTCTGTATATTCTTGGACTGATCTTCCTGCTTGCTTTAACCCATGCATCTTTTTAAACAAATCAAGCTCATAGTCCACAGGAAAGAACAGCTTCTTCAATTTGTCCACCATGCGATCCCACCTTGTGATCTTCTCCTTTCCTCTTCTATTTCTTTCCAATTGGACCTCTTGCCACCAGATTTTGGCATGGCCTTTCAGTTTGGCCTTTGCAAACTCAACCCGATCTGGGTCCCTGATATCCTCATACTCAAAGTATTTTTCCAGTTCATTGATCTAATCAATCAACTCATCTGGTTTCAGATTTTCTGAAAATACACCCACTTCAATTGTAGGTCTTTTCCCAAACTTAGTAATGGCCCTAAAAAGCCTTTCCTCTACCTGATTCAAAACTTCCCCATCAAATTCCCCTTCTGGTCCAATTTATTCTTCTTCATTGTCATCCTCATTGTCGTCACCTGCGGCAACATTTGTTCCTCTATAGAGCTCCTCTTGTAATGCTTGTACCTGCCTTTGGAGGGCTCTAACCTCCTCAAGATTAATAGCTTTGGCCCTTTCGCCATGCTCTCTTCGTGGAGGCATCTTCTAACTCGAACCCACAACCACATAGTCTTGGTGGAAACTGCCTCACAATCGACGCTCTGTCTACACACTCAGAAAAACCTGCTCTAATACCACTTGATGGGGACACAACCCAAGCACAGAATGGACACAATAGGAAAAAATAAATTGTATTAACTATGAAAATAAACTAGTACATTCAGTATAGAGAAAATTGACTTCAAAACATGCCCTAAGGGCTTGCAATAGCATAAATCTGGAGATAATTTCTCCTTTTTGTACCTCCTCTCAAACTCCACTCCGAACTACCTTTTACAATGCCAGAAATCTCCTTAAATAGACCCTAGAGGATTAAGGACTAGGAATACATTCTAAAAAGTACTAGTTGGCTTCAACCGACCAAATAGAAGGCTCCAGAAGTTGTGTTAGAAGTTGACGCAAATCCAGAAGAATCTAGAAACGGTAACCCAACTTCCGGGAGGCATAACTTTTGAACCGTAGCTCCGATTGACGAACCGTTTACATTTTTGGAAAGATCTCGAAGCACTCTATGGCTCTATGGCCCATTTTTTGTCACTTTTCAAGGTCATTTAATTCCCCTAACCTGACTTTGAAGCATTCTTAGGAGGTTTCCAAAACTTGAAAAACTGCGATAACTTTCAAACCGTGGGGCCTTTTAACCTGATTTTTTTTTTGGAATGCTCTAAATTACAGTTACATTCATCTGACCAATTTACACCTCCTAGTTCACCAAAATGATGGCTCAATTTTATACTCCTATTTTTCTATCATTTACACGTATCCCAAGGTGTTCAAATACTCTACCCTAGAACACTGATAGTGGAACTGTGAGAGTTGGAACCTTTATTTGACCCAAATGGATATCCAAAAATGAAAACACAT